>QAXD01000144.1:48030-192729 GCA_004335575.1 Haematococcus sp. NG2 | reverse complement strand
GCAGGGGCAGCGGCACCATAGTGGCGACTGAAGACCCTATGTGAAAACCCTGCCTGAATAGCAGCATCAGGTAACAGCCAGGCAAACCAAAACCAAGCCAGAATGACAAAGGCCCAGTGACACGAGTGACACGTGCGCATGTCCCGATTGCCAGCCTCTTTCCTGGCCTCTCCCCTCCTGTGTGCTGCAGGTGCAAGCATGTAGAATGGCATACACATCCCTGCATGCAGGCGAGCAGCAGCATCGCTACCCCTCTGCAGGACAGTTGCACAGTGTGCACCCCGTTGCCCAATGCGCTCACTAAACCCCGCTGAGAAGCCAGGCATTACTAAACTCTGTGGCAGTCCCTGATGAACCCAATCATATATGCAATGCACTGCTGCCGTACATCATGCAAATCATCCACACACCTCACCACGCATTCAACCTCATCAAGCCACGCCCCCCTTCCCCTCCCCCCGGACACGCAACGCAATCTGATGCAGTTCTAATCAACCACTTGCTTACTTTCATCAGGACCTTTGCCTCTGGTAGCATAGCGACGTTCCTCTTGCGCCATGGATTCGGCATATGGGGGCGCACTGCTGCATGCGCCCCGGTGGCACCGCCACATCAGCAGGGTCCCCTGCTCAAGGGTCTTGACCCATAATGCCAACCCACAATGCCAGCTTGTACATGCACGCTATATCCGCAAGCTAAGCGTACATTCCGGGCCAGTCGCATGCAGGCATTGGGGATCTGCATAACTGCAGACCGGCATGCCAGCCAAGAAACCTGGTTCAGCTACGTCTGTTCGTGCATGCACGCTTGCTGGCTGCTTGCAAGTGGTGGGGCAGCTTGACAGCAGTTGGACGGGCCAAGGTCATTTGTGCTGTCACAAGTAGTGCCAACACGCAAACCGGCATTTGTACTTTGGCTCAATGTGTACACCGCCAGCATCACCAGACATTATGTGATCGTCAGCTTGGGGACACTGGCGTCAGCGGAGATGGATTGACATCATGTAATAATCTATCAGCAGATGTAGTTACATGGATACGACCACGTTTACATATTCTGAGGGGGGAACACACCAACAGGGTCTGTCCAGCGAAGAGCTGGGAGCTGGACCGGGCGTGCCGCTCAGCATCGACGACCTGCAGTGTCCAATTTGCGTGGAAACCATTCAGGACCCGTTCGTCACCACATGTGGCCACACCTTTTGCTACGGTTGTATCGTGACTCACTTGAAGCATAAGCGGAACTGTCCGTCATGCTCCAAGTATCTCACTCTCGACGGCATCCACCCCAACTTCTTGCTTGGCAAAGTATGTATGAAATGCATGTCACATGGCACGTGTCCATGCGCATGTGTGGTTGTGCATGATGCATCATACAGCGCACATTTGGGACGCCTTAACAGTTAAGAACCCCTTTTGCATGGTCATGTGCAGATATTGCGGAAAGCGGTCGCCTCCACAGCAGCACAGTCATCATCTTTGGCTGATTACGTCCAGAAGGTGAGGTCGGGGCGGTACTGTTATCAGTTTCCCAGCGCAGGCAGGGCAGCTCAGCAGGTTGCAAGCAGGGACTGCACAACGTGTACAGGCCTGTGCATCTGTCAGCGCCCAGTGGTCTTTGCTCCATGCAAGAGGGTGGTGCATCCCGGAATGGCATCATGCCACACCTCCTTTCGTGGATGACTCGTGTTTTGCCTTGCACTTTGCCATCAACTGACCGCAGGCGCTGCTAGGGAGCAGTGGGCGGCTGGCAGCCGCAGATCTGGATGAAGTCATTGCCGTGCTGTCAGGTGTGAAACCTGTAGTGTGGGCCAGCACAGTGAAACGATTGAGCTAGGCATACCGGGCTTCAAGTACTGGTGGTGGGCAAAATGGTAACTTCTTGCTTTTGCAGACAAACGAGCATCTCTGGCAGCACAGGAGGCGAGCAGCGCGCTGCACCTGCTGCTCCTGTTCCTGCAGGATGCACGGTGCGTGCTCGTTTGCACCAACTATCTGCCGCTGTGCTGTGATGCTGGGGTGTGGTTGTGTGGTCTTCAGTGTGCAGAGCCTGGTTGCGGTATAGTTCCACATCCATCGTTGCTTGAACATGGTATGTGTACTGCAAACACCTTATCCATGCACTGTGCTGACACTGACGGCATTCTGTGTGAAGGCGGCGGAAGGAGGCACAGCTGGCAACACTCAACAGCCAGCTGGCAGTGCTTGAGCGTGACTTGCAGACAGTGGGCGCATCTCAGGGACGCACACGTCCCACTGCAGCTGCAGGAGCTGTGGTGGCTGGGGCAGGCAGCCAGGTTGCGGGTCATACCACGCTTGGCACCCAAGGCAGCAGCAGCGAGCCCATTGCAAGTGGTGCGCCTTGCTCAAGTGTCGATGACCCCGCAGGGGCAGGGGGAGGAGCACTGCCAGGTAGTGCAGCCAGCACGAGGCCGGCGCAGGCCGCTGAAGGTGCAGGCGCAGGCGCAGCGGCAGCAGCACCCCACCTCAGCAGGGAAGGTGCCGAGGAACTGCATGCTGAAGTTTCGTCAATAGCGGAGGCAGAGGCACGGGCTGCGCTGGGCTTGGTGCTGAGCGGTACCACGCCAGATGATCTGCACTCCAACATCATCGTAATGGGCCGGCCTCCCGGGGATGGCGATGACAGATCTGCAGGTCCCGTCACATTGCAGGCAGTTGCTGCTGCTGCAGCTGCAACGGCTGCCGGCCGGGGTTCCAACTTGCATGTGCACACTCTGGGAGTGGGCGGCATCAGCTCAATTATCATCAATCCAGAGCAGGTGGCGGCTGCTGCAGCCACTGCTGGGGGTGCGAGCAGCACGCACCCAGGGGGTGCAGGTTCAGCCGCAGGGCGTACATCACTTCCAGGCCACGAGCAGGAGGTGCCCACAGAAGGCGATGCTGCCACACCGCCGTTAATGCGGCCGGCCAGCCCATTCTCAGCTGAGCTGCTGACCAGCCAAGGGCTGGCACCATCAGCACAGGCACCATTTCGTGAGAGTCTACCTGAGGGGCAGCAACGCAAACCCGCCATGGATGGGCCTATTGCAATTAAGCAAGAGAGTACAGAACAAGGCACAGCAACAGGTGCAGTCCTGCCTGCATCAGCGCGGCTGTCAGCTCCTGTTGGCGTTGGCCCGTCACAAGCAGGGCCCAGCGTTGCGAAACAACCCGCACAGCCTTTTAGCTCTGCACTTGCTGTACGGTCAACCGCATCGGGTATGGACGTTCAGCCTCAGGATCCAGTGTTTGCTGCTGCAGCTGCTCTCTCAGCCATTGCTAAGTCAGGCGCGTGCACGGCAGCAGCTCCTCGGCCACCTCACAGGGCATTAGCCCTCACAACCACGTTGGCTGCGGTGCAGCAGCCACGGCGCACATCCCTGGAGCAGCCATCCCCAGGGGCAGCAGCTGCAGCTGCAGTAGCTGGGGACAAGGGAGCTCTTGGTGTTGATGGTCTATCAGCTGTTCGCTTGGCTAAGAAGCGGCGGCTGCTCACGCAGTACAGTGAGCTAGAAAAATGCTACCTGCAGTTGCGTACTGCTGGTGGGGATTTTGGTGGGCTGTCAGGCGCTAATGCAGAAGCAGGGAGTTCAGCATCTGCAGGTGCCAGGGGTGCGGATGTGATGACGGGTGATGGTAGGGCGGGGAAGGGTGGCGCCAGCAGCCGCTCACCATTGCCTGGAGCAGCCATGCCTGCTGGCATGCCTGGCACCAGTGCGGTACAGGCTGGTGGGGCCTTGGGGCTGTCCAGCAAGGGTGGGGCACAAGCAGGTGGCGGCGGGTTCTTACAGCAGTTCAGTGCTGTCCTGAACGCGGTCACACACTACTCGCGGCTGGTGGTGGCTGCTGAGATCCCAAGCGCAGCCACAGGGGGTGCAGCGCGGGGACGGCATGGGGCAGGGGTCTCAGGCGGCGGGCGGTCAGGCAGCAGCATGGTGTCATGCATTGAGATGGACCTGGAGGAGCGCATCTTGGCCACATGTGAGTGTTTGGTGGGCACACGCATCATGGGCCATGCCAGCTAGCTGCACGGTCGACAACTGGACCATTATGTATCAAGGCGCTGCCATGACCAATTGGGCGGCCTGCTACAGCTGGGTTGGGCTGGTCATCATCCACTGCACATACACCTGCTGTTCTGGTACTGAATCGTATGCCCGGGGCCTAACGCGCTGTTACTGACTGTCGCTCTTGGTTTGACGTCCCTCTTGCTGCAGGCTCTGGGCAGCGCCTGTACCTGTGGGACTACGCCGCTCTGCTGTCCCGGCCCCCTGAGGAACAGGTGCCTGCGGCTGAGCTGTGCGCACACCGCACCAAACTCTCAGCCCTGGGATTTTCCAGGCATACCCGCAATCTGCTTGCTGCAAGTGATTGCGAAGGCAGCGTGCACTTGTATGATGTGGCCACACGGCAGCTGACATCAGAATACGAGGCCCATGACAGGTGCGGTGTTTGGCTTAGTTGGTGGTGTTCCTTATTTTCAAGCGGCACGGACAGTCACGTCAGACAACATGGGCTGAACAATGCAGCTGCTGCCCAGCCTTGCTGGTGTGTTCCTCAATTGTTCTTCATGGGATACACGGATGCCTCTTTGGGCATGTTCAGTGGCACAGTATGGGTTAACTCGCTGTTCTTTGAGTACGTCATCTTCAGCATGCCCAGTGAGAAATGGCCTATGGGATCACTATTCACTGTACAGGCGTGTCTGGGCTTTGGACTGGGCATCACCAAATACTGATCAAGGCATTGGCCATGCGTTTATCACCGGCAGTGACGACTATCTCGTCAAGGTGAGTGGGACTCAGCAGCCATGTGCCAAATGTTCGGTGCTACATTGCACCTTGTGCATGCTATCAATGTCCAGTGTGCTCATGCAAGGGTCAGGCGTGCGATGTTGATGGTGGGCCTTTGCTCCTTCACTTCTGTTGTGCAGCTGTGGAGCCCCAATGAGCCTGGCCCCAGCCTGGTGATTGACACACGTGCCAATGTGTGTTCGGTGCGCTTCTGCCCGTGGGATGCACGGCTGGTGGCAGTTGGTTCGGCTGCACATGCAGTGCTGCTGTACGACCTAAGAAAGGTAACCAAACCAGCTTACTTAAGTTGGCTGTGCAGTGTCCAGAGGTCAAAGATTGTATACTCAGTTGCAGCTTGTATGTTTCCCAAGATGCCGATGAGGCACTTGATATGGGTGCACAGAACCTCCAAGTGCTCAAGTTGGCACGCTCCTCTCCTGGCTCATGTGCTGTCACCGTTGCTTCCCCACTGCGATGCGCTTGCATGTCCAGGCGGGCGGTGCTGCAGCACCCCTGGCTTCACTGCCGGGGCATCGCAAGGCAGTGAGCTATGTGCGGTGGGCCTCCGCCTCGGAGGTCCTTGCTGCATCCACTGACTCGTCCTTAAGGCTGTGGGATGTGAGGGGAGCCATCAGCCCAGCCCCGGACAGCATCGTTGCGGGGGGGGCAGCCGCTGGTGTGGTTGGCGGCAGCACTGGGTCCAATGAAGGAGCAGGTGACAGTGTGGCTGGCGGCGTTGTAGGTGGCCCTGTCGGGGCGACCATCGGGGTGGCAGGATCTGCAGGCAGCGGACGTGCCGTCTGTGTGCGCACTTACACAGGCCACACAAATGAGCGCAACTTCGTGGGCCTGTCTGTGGATGGTGACTTCATCGCGGCAGGCTCTGAGACAAACGAGGTGCGTCCATCCTGAGCGTGAGCCACTTCTCAGTTCCTGTGTTCCCTTCTGTTTGGCAGTTTGTGTGTCTTGCAGTCATATATTGCGTACGCTGTCTGCCGCCTGCAAAACCTGCTGAGGGTTGTTGCTGAGGCAGCTGCGGCTGTGCGCAACAAGCACGACAACCATCGCCACCAGGTTCTCTGATGCACATGGCGCGCATTCGCTTGCACATGGCTCTGCAGGTCTTCATCTACTACAAGCCCATCTCCACTCCCAGCATTCGCTACACATTGCCCAGCCCTGCCCTGCCACCTCCAGCTGCTGGGGGCCCCCCAGCGCCTTCCCCATTCATCTCTGCACTCAACTGGCGCACCAGTACGCACTCATTGTTGGCAGCAAGCAGCCAAGGCAGTATGTGGGTGTTAGCTCTGCAGGCGTGACGGATGCAGCAAGCGGTAAATGTCGCGCTTGCACAGTATGCACATGCCGCCAGAACCCTGATTGCAAGACTGCAATCTGTTTGTTCCATGGTATCTGCTCTTGCAGAAGTGAAACACTTTGCCATCTGCAACGGTGCTCAGTCAACCGTCCAGTTGCACGTTGTTCTGCGTGCGAGAATTTTTCCATAGCGCATCATTACCCTTTACTGTCATAACTCGATTCTGAACAAGATGCTCTGCTCTATGGTCATTGTACTGGGTGGTTGTTAGACAAGCAAGCGCAATGTAGATAAATGCACTCTTTGTAAACCGCACCGTTCGTCATGTTTCATTTTAAGGAATAGGCAGTTGGCACTTAATGCTGTCCTACGATTTTGCTGACCCGATTCTTCCTTGAAGTCCTTAAGGGCTTCAATATGCGGCAATGTCGCGCATTTGAGGCTTTCCTGGCCCTTGCTGGTTGCATATGGGGAGCCCAAGCCCAGAACGCCACAATGGGTGGCAGCATTGTGGCGCAAAGTATCAAGACTGTGGTTGTGGGAGATGCAGCTTCATTTATGGACGTGCTACGCTCGCCCTGCAACTGTGATGAACTGGTGATAGACATGCGCAAAGCCCGTGACATAAATCTTACAGACGTCGATATATCGTCTTTGCCAGCTCCAGACGCGAGTGGTGAGCCAGTCACATGCCATGAAACATTCGCCACTGCTGTGCATGCTGCCACCTGCAAACTCTTGCACCATGTGCAGGCAATGGCGTTCCACTGTCAGTCCATCTGCTTGGAGATCCTCAGCAGCCAGTCATCCTTGACTATGCGGCCAGAAGCGAGGCGACAGTGCGTGTGCATAGATTATTGTGGCAGTGATGCAAGCTGTGATGTGTGACAGCCATGCCTGTCAGCTCGTACTTGCAGCGGTGACACTGCTCCTACTGCCCTTTGAATTCTGCACACCATGAGCAAACATACTACATACAATAAACAGCCGCGGGTGTGGATTGTGGGTTGCTGCGGCACACCTGCAGTTTTTCATGCGGCAGGGCACGTCGAAGCTCATCATGGAGAATTTGGTCCTCCCTGGGCTGTGCTTCCGGTGTGTGGTCGCATCGTGCAAGCTGGCATAGTACAGCGCACAGCAGGTTTTTTTCATGCAGCAGGTGGAGCACCAGCGGCGCATTCAAATTGTTGACAAAGCGCTGGAGGCTGAGCTGTCACATTCACAGCGTGGTATGTGGCGATGCACACTGACCGCTTGCAGGTGGGTGCCTCTCATCACGGTGTACGGTGCACCAATTGGGTGGTGGTCGTGCCCAAGGATGTTTTTCTACTCTCAGATGTGAGTTCTGATTGTTGGTATGCGTTTCAGCAACTCGCTATGGGTAATGCGTTGACCATGCATGGCCTTTGATGTGTATGTAAACCCATACTGCTGTCATCAGTACGGTGGTACTCCCAGAATCTAATGCTTTTCTGCGCACCAGCTGAGGTAGGTCACGTGCAAACCAACGGTCAGGAACTCATGATGTTGTACTTCTACTCCATTGCATCCCACTTATAATAACATGGGATGCAGAAATATGGCGCTTCCATCGGCCCAGTTCTTTCAAGGAGGTGCTATCACAGTGCTCACCACTGAGGCCGAGGTGTGCTGGCATACCCTACAGGCCTCACCATGATTGTACAGCTTGGTTGCATTGCTTTGGCACCCTTGGCCAAATCTCAGCTGAACTCATGGATTGTGACGAACACAGGCATCATGGGGTTTGCCTGCTGCTGCTGCAGCTTCAAGGATACCTGTACATCTGCCTTATCTACGCACTGCCAATTGACCGTGCCGCGCGTGTGTACCGGTCCTTCTGGAACCCGCGGCTGCTCACCAGCACCTTCATTGTCCGGAACATGACAGACAAAACCGTCGACTTTTCATCGCTTCACACTGCCCTGTCACAACTTCAAGGTGACCATTAGATCAACGCCTCCACACCAGGAAGCATCCCTAACTGTTCCTCGCAGCTGAGGTATTGTCTGTTCCTTGTGGCGGCAACGAGCACCAGCATACACAGACAACGGGTGTTTGTCCACTTATCACCACGGCAACCACCCTCTGATGATCAATTGAATGACATGAACACATGCTGACATGTGTATGGCGGTGCAGATGTGAGGTTCACAATTGACCCACATGATATCGGCATGGTGCGTGCTGAATTGCCTGGTGCACTGCAGTTTGTTAATGCTCTGCTAGTACTGTTGGCCCTGCCTTGCAGCATCCTGTACATATTCATGAAATCGCCCTTCTTGTTTCCTGGGATTCTGGACTGCAGGTGTTCCCCAAGCCAAAGCCACATGTATGTGGTGGTCCGGCAGGCAATGGCACGCTGCTCACGCCTGAGCAGACTGGTAGGAATGTCACTGGGTAAGTGCACTACATGTGGTTCAATGCTGAACAGACCAGCAGCAGTAGCGCTGATGATACACAAAGCACAAAGCAAATGCAAATGCATGCCTAATTGTGTGTTAGTGCCGCAACGTGCGCCACCTGCGGCCTGTTCTGTTGTGCTGGACGTGTGCAGGGCCCCTGTGTGGATAGTAAGCAGCAGCCAAGAGATGGGTGCAGCTCTATCCGAGATCAACTTCAATTACTCACAACTGGTGAGACTATGCTACTGGCACTGAGATATCGTTGGAATGTGCTGAACTCCATAATGGCTGGGAAGCGACCCGCTGATTCCTTTGAAGTGCAAGGCTGTGTCTTTACTAGGGCCCTTTTGTGCGCTTGCAGGTGCTTCCACCAGGCATCATCCTTCTGGAGCAGGTGTCGCTGCCAGCTGCAGTGGCGACTGCGCGTGCAGCAATGGGCCTGCCGCTCAACGACCTGCTGCCCATCCAAAGTGCATATGCATTGATGTTCTTTGGCCGCTTTGGCACTGCTGCCCTACCTGCGCCAGCTACCATCAGCAGCACAGCGACCAATGCCACTGGCAGTGTAGCACCTGTGACATCACGCAGCAACAGCATGGTTTGTGACATGTCAACAGTGTGGGGGGTGGGCACATACAGCACCACCAGCGCAGTACCCGGCAATCAGGCTGCATGGCTGGATTTGGGCGGAGGCACCAACTCCCTGCTGGACCGGTCTGTGAATAGCTCCATTGCGTTCTACAACCTGGTAAGTGCACATGAGAGCCTGGACGTGATGCAGCTGGTGTCGTCCTTTCCTGGCCTTGGCATGGCTGTGCCCTGTGCAGTAAGGCAGGCAAGGTTCTGAACCTTGGCCTGATGTTGATAGGGCCGTACCCATGACTGATGCGCCACGCATCCTGCATGTCAAGTTCTATGATCAGCTGTTCCTGCGTTGCTCGCTTTCCGCTGGTTGGTTATAGGTCATCACTGGCCTGGCGTCTGGCCTCCTGCCACTGGGTGGGCCCACTGCTGTGCAGTCAGCGCTGCCGCTGTGGGCCCTAGGGGGCCATGTCAGTAACACTGAATTGACGATCGACAACAGTACTGTTGTGCTGCCTCAATCGGACTACGCAGCTCTGGTGGCAGCCGCTCTGAGGGGGGCAGCCTGGCGCACAGGTGCCAATATCACTGCTGGCTTGTTGTCTGGCGTTTCATGGTTTGTACCATCGGTGGTGTCAGCCGTGTACGACCCAAGCTGCCCCACCCAGCTGTATGAGCTAAGGTGTACATACTACACTGGTTGGGGCGTCAACGCGAGCAACATCCGCTTTGTGCCAACGCACCCGCTGCGTGCATGTGACATGCTGCCCGACTGGGGGCTGCTCACAGGCCCAGGCTGCCTTGGTACCAAAGATGGTGGTGCTGGTGGCACCAGCAAGGCCGTGGCCATTGGGGTGGGGGTTGGGGTGGGTGTGGGTGGCACTGTGCTGCTGCTGGCAGTGGGCCTGCTCGTTGTCGCCCTGAGATTGCATCCTGGTTCAGCTGGTGTCCCAGGCACCAAGGACCTGGAAGGGGCTTATGTCGCAAACGACACCAGTGCTGCATTGATCGCGCATGGTACGGTCATGGCCAGCCAAGGTACCAAGCCAGCGTGCATCAACAGCCAGTGGAACAGCAGCAGTGCGGTCACCAGCCTGCCCTCAAGCTTGATCGGCCACCACCCGCGCATGCTCAGCATGTTACAGGAGATGGCGTCTGGCCTTGATCTTGCCCTACTGCCAGGATCACAGCGGGCACGGCAAGCAACCCTTGATGGCAAGCCATCCCAGGGCATGAACTCAACACAAACCACGAGCAAACTGCTGGACGCATGCATACGCGAGGAGGCTCTTCGGAAAGATGTCGAGACTGTGGCTCAGGCAATTGGAGTGGATGACCTGAATGCAGTGACCTTGTCAGGGGTACTGGGCACAGGCGCCTCGGGCCGCGTGTATGTCGGGAGCTGGCGCGGCATGCAGGTCGCTGTCAAGACGGTCGTGTTTTCCACAGCGGGGCGTCAACAAGAACCCGGGGTGCCGACTGCACATCAACTCGCTGTGCAGGAGGCAGCCATATGTGCATCGCTCAGTCACCCTAACGTGGTATGTGCTACTGCAGGTGGCAACACCACCACCATCCTAGTCAAACGACATGGCAGCTTGACCAGCTGCTCTTCCTCCAGGTTTGACCTGTCCTGTTCATGCATCAACGCGCGTGCCTTGCTGCCGCCCTCATCCCCCAGGTGTCCACATACCACTACGACATCAAGCGCCTCACTGTGGCGCACAACCAGCCGCAGCAGCAGCTGCAGGTGCATGAGGGGTCTGGCAGCGAGGAAGGCACAGATTGGAAGCTGTTCTTGATCCAGGAGCTGTGTGTGGGGTCACTGGAGGCGCTGGTTGGCAAAGGGGTAAGTATGTATTGAGCTTGATTGGTAGCCACGTATAAAGGAAGCCTGCAACGAGGCGAGAGGGTTCGATGTTTAGCAGGTGTCAGCATGTTTGCATGCCGCCTTGTGCATTTCTCATAACCTGTTCACCAGCCAGCTGCTCCGTGTTCAGCACCTGTTGCTCCACTGTACTTGCTGATGGTGCCTTGCAGGTGTTCCACAATTCCAGTGGGGCCCTGTACCTTGACCTTGCCTCATGGGTGCTGGCTGATGTGGCGGCAGGCCTGGAATACCTGCATTCCAAGCATGTGGTGCATGGGGACTTGAAACCAGCCAACATCCTGCTGAAGGGGGATGAGCGATGTCCGTCAGGGGCCCGTGCTCTGTTGGCAGACTTTGGGCTGTCTCGGGCACTGGACCCAGGGGCCACACATCTGTCTAACTACCGCGCTGGCACACCTTTCTACGTAAGCAGTGCCTACACACATGGGATGTGTCATCCATGCTCGTGCCATGTGAAGGATACCTGCACATGCAGGGACGCGGCACGCCCCTGTTGACTTGTCCTCTTATGCGGTCATGATGCCTTGCTTGATGCCTGCATGCAACTTGTAACAGCAACAGCTGTCATCATGCGCATACCCTGCCATCAACTGATTCGTGTTCGTGTGTAGATGGCTCCGGAGATCATCCACCACAACAAGGCCACCACAGCATCCGACATGTACGGTTATGGTGTGCTCATGTGGTCGCTGCTGCACAAGGCCGCACCATACTTGGCGCAGAAGGACGGCACATTCACTCAGAACCCTGCATTCCCCAACTTCCCAAGTGCACCAGACTGCGCAGAATACACACGGCTGGCGAAGAGGTGCGACAGCTTTGTCCTGCCCACGCAAATGTGGTCCTTCAATGTTTGAGTCTGTTCCTGGACAGCATTAAATGGGTGCATTGTGGTCTATAAAGCTGTTGCTTCTGGAGTCTTGCAGTGCACCACTTCTGATGCCACGGCCATCAACCCTGCGCGGCTGCCTGACTCATGCATGCGAGATGTGTATGTGAACATGCACTGCACCCGCAGGTGTCTGAGCCCCACACCTGCACACCGCCCTGCTGCACACGAGGCGCATGCTATGATGGCTGCAATCGTGAAGGCAACAACTGGTATGGACCACCATGCATTTTCATACAAGCTGTCTCCACCTGCAACTGGGCCATCTACTGCCGTGCCAGCTGCACCGCATGCGGGTATTGCTGCATCTGTGCAGCTGGCAAAGGACACGGACTTCAATAAAGCATACAAGACAAGCACTGACAGTACATGAACGTTGCATTGACATGTGCTGCACAATGCACAACAAGGCGGTAGGTTATAACGGGTTCTGAGATATGAAGATGCAAGGAAATGAAACTGTTCCGGAAGGGTCCTATCTGGTTGCATTCTTTGAGTGCATGCAACCTTGACTGCGCAGTCTCATAAGGGGCACATGCGAAGTGATGAGTACATCCATGAGCATGTGCAACACATCGTTCCAGGCATGATGCCAGTCCTGCAAAGAGATGGGAACTAGAATGAGGACTGGGTGCATTATGGCTTATACTCCAGAGCTATTCCGGCTTTCAAACAGTAGTTGATGATGGTGATCGCTCATGCATGGGCTTGGATTGTTTCTTGCATCATACTGTTGTGCGATGCTGTGCTGCCAGGCGGTGATAGAACCAACTAGCTAGCTTGTCACTTAGCATTTAGATACACACAGATGAGGTGCAGCTGCATGGCTAAATAGCGTCTGCCGCGCCTGATGGCACCGCTGCATTGCACGTGCTGTCCTGCTTGTAAGTACACAGTACATGTCCATGTGCCAGCAAAGCCAGCCAACGCAGCAAACCTTGTAGCAGCCTAACGCAACTGTGCAGTGGCAACCTAAACCCGACAGCCCTAACACTCCAAACCCTAAAGCCTGAACTTGGCATACAACTGAGCTGCCTTTTCACATTTAGGGTTTACTTCAAAGGAAATTGAACGAGGAAATTGAGCCTCGGCCCAAAGCACGAGGTGAATGTCTCACTATGATGCATGGGAGTGTTTATGAAATGCTGCCACCTGACGGCCAACATGAGCACGGCCACATTCTTGACAACAGCTGGATCTGAACTCGCTTCATGTTGTGCTTGACGCAAAGTAACCGGATAACATGGTGCGTGGATTTCAGCATGTTACATTGTTTGCAGTATATCCAGACTATTTCAGGTGTTTTATGAAGATGAGCCTCGTTCATTAGCTCATCCTGTAGCGGGAGCGATACAACAAGGGTGTTTTACATTACAATATACTGGAGCGCATCCATGCCACCAACCTCTCGTCCGCGCTTTCCAAATGTGCATGCAGGCACCTGCATGGGCGCCTGCAAGCCATGCCAGCACATGTCGTTTGAACACTCCCAGGTTCAACACCAGTTCCATCTGCGCTGCAGCCAAAACCCGCTCTATGATGCGGGCAGTCGTGGCCCCACCTGGTGCACGCAGCTTGCGCGCATCGAAGTCAGCAGCTGCCCCTGCAGCTGGTGCTGGCAGTGAGCCGTTGGCGGTGAGAGTGCTCTGTACACCAAACCCCCTGCACTCCCAAGCCGCCCCTCAACGCAGCTTAGCAGCCACCATCTTCTTTGCACTTGCTGGCACATCGTGGCATTTGGACCGTCGCATTAACAGCTGCTTCCCTGCAAGCAGCCCTTCTGGGCGCGTGCTTGGGGAGGCATGCTTCACCCCTGTTGCACAGCTGCGCAATGTGCCATTGGGCAGCCTAGCCTTCTCAGCCAAGCCTGATGCACTCAGTCAACATGAGGGCAGTAGCAGCTTTAACACTAGCAGCAGTAGCAGAGGCAGTGGCAGTGGCAGTGGTTGCTGCATAAGCAGCAGTGGCCAGCAGGGAACCCCAACACATCAGAGACCTGCGTGCAACCACGTGCAAGCCCTGCAGTATGAAGCGCAGTCCCTGTACACGGAGCGTGGGCGTTTCCTGCTGGATCAGGCAGCACAGGCAGTACGCATCACGCGCGAGTATCTCTACTGCCTGCAGCCGGTGGAGCCAGCTGATGGATGCGGCAAGGTGCATGCGGGCACCACCTGTGCTGCCTCCAACGCTGCCCCTGCTGCCAGCCCAGGGGCATCCGTGGGAGGCAACTTGGGTGCAGGTATCTTTGCAGCCCCAGCCGCAGAGGACATCGGACCAGCCATGGCATTGCACTGCGGACAGGAGAGCAACCTATGCGTGTACTTTGCTGCCGGGGGATTGCGCACCTACCTTTTCCTGGACCTTTGCTTCATACACGTGGGGTTGGCGGAGCAGGTCGAGAGTTCAGCAAGGCAGGCTGCAGGTGCCAGTGAGCCCAGAGCAGCAAGTGCTCACCACCACAGTCGCAGCGAAGAGGGCCATGCCAGTGGGTCCAGCAGCAATGCAGCTGTTGATGTGCTGCGCTGTGTGCCGCTGCCAGGTCTGCAGCGTGTGCCTGCTGGTGGCCGGGGCCGTGTGGCGGGGGTCCACCCCCCATTGTGGCCCGCACACAGCACACACCAATTCACACATTGTCCTGCTTGGGCAGACCAGCAGCCTGATACGCAGTGGCTGGCTGTGGCAGTGGGCGAGCACCCATGCGACGAGGACATGTACTACGCATGGCATGTGTTCCTGATGGAGGGACTGCGCTGTGTGGGCATGCGTGTGGTGTACCGTGCAGTGGGGCCGCACGAGGATTACACTGCTGACGCATGGTACCAACAGCTGCAGACCCCAGATCAGATGGGCCCGCACACAAGCTAGAGTGATGCATCTGCAACAGCGCTCAAGCCCATGTAACGCCACCACCACCGACATCTGCACCACCAGCACCACCAGCACCACCACCAACAAGCGCAGAGGCACCTTCTAATGGCAAGAAGCTGAAGATGCCGCAGCCCACACCAGGCCAGCTGCCTAGCACTGGACGCTGTACAACATCAGCTCGGCACAACGACCGTCGTGTTATTTAGGTGGTGACACTCTCTCACACCCCGCAGACATGTTCCAGTGTGTTGGCTGCAGTGGGTAAACACCCTACACATGCACTTGTAACGCAATCACAATTGACAACATCATTTTGGGTGTGGCGTGCACCTTATGTGTACTGTTTAAGAATGACTACTGAGTGACTGCGGGCGTGGTATCATATCAATACTGTAGTTGATGTATGATGCAAGGTGTCGCTGGATTGCCCCGTGAATTGCACTGCGTGGCACTGGCATGTTTGCTGCATTTAATGGCAAGGAGATGTCCACACTTGTCAGGCTGACGCTGGAACACTGTGCATGGACCAAGTGCTGTACCTCGAAGTACTGCTGCTGCTCAGTTATAACTCATTCAAGCACCGCACCACCACCCCAGGTGTCGATAAGACGCTTCAGTTGTTGAGAAGTTTTACATGTGCACCACAACGCACCGCTTTCCAGAAGAAACTGCTCACCTTCGCTTTCTTGTCAGTGCCACAATGGCAAGCATCAGCATGAGATCCCAGGACAAGAAAGCAGCTGCAACATGTGACAGGACCCGCTCAAGGTGCGTAGCTACATGCATCCACCAACTTCCATTACGGCAACTGCAAAAGACCCGATGCATCCCAAGGTGGGCTCCCACTCACATGCCACTAAACTGACTAACTGCTGCGTCCACACACAAGACCACAATGGTTCACCACCATCCAACACCTGCTTGGCGCAGCTGCCCAAGTTTGCATGCCTCCCTGTTGCAAAGTTTCAGGTGCTTAAACCAGACTGGATGTTAGCGCTGCAACAGGGAAGCCCAGAAATGCTACACCACTAGTGAACCACTGCCCCAGCGTGCATGATGGGGAGGAGCGGAGGCGGCCTACATGTGAATGGGCTTGCCAAAGGCAGTGGCCAGTGCAGCCTCCTTGACAGCCTCACTGAGAGTGGGGTGGCCGTGGCATGTGCGTGCCAGGTCCTCACTGCTGGCACCATACTCCATGGCCAGCACCACCTGCAGGACAAGCAGTACAAATACAGAAGCGATGTGCACACATGGGCACGCCATGCAAAAGGGCCAAAGGAGGCTGCTGTGTGAAGTTGTGCAGTTCGTGGCTCAGAACACGCCGATTGCCTAGCCTTGGCTGTGTGCGCTACCCATCTGCACCCACTGCAAGCCCGCCTGAGCATCCCCTGTCACCACCAGGCTTAAATCAGGAACAGCTACGCCACATGACAACCGCACCTCGTGGATCATCTCGCCAGCGCTGGGGCCCATGATGTGTGCACCCAGCAGCCTGCAGGTGGTGATGCCACAAGCACAACAGTGGTGTGTGGCACACGTCGCAGCACATCCAGGCATCAGGAGGCATTGATAAGCACATGAGAAGCAGTGCAGCAAAGCGAAGCGATGGAATGGCGTCATATGTCAGCGCCTAGGGCTTGGACGCACTTGTCCGTCTTGGCATCAGCGATCATCTTCACCACGCCCTCAGCATCATCCTGTGCGCGTGCACGGCTGTTGGCCATGAAGCTGAACTTGCCGACCTGTGGCAGGCCAAGGAGGGCGCGGGTGGGTAGCAGCAAAGGAATAAAGGTAAGCACCTGATACCATGGCGTAGCATGTGCACAGGCTTGCATGGCGAGGACGACGTAAAGAGCAGACACACAGGAGATGCACGTGGTTGGTTGTGAAACAGGAACGTCACTGCTGCAGGGCAGGCAGCAAGAGGCCAAACTGTTACCGTCGTCCTGACCTTGTATGCCAGGCCCTGCTTCTTGGCCTCATCCTCCGTCAAGCCCACCTGCCAGCAAGCGCATCATAAGATTTCAGGCCCAGTCGTTTGCACAAGAGTGAGCACATGATTGTGCAAGAAGTCGACCAGATGCAGGCAGCCCGCAGGCAGCTTTTCAGATCATGTTGCTGCGCCAAGGTCCAGTGAAAAGAGCAAGCTAGCATGTTGTCTGTTGCCAGCCCCACCTGGGCAACCTCAGGGTGCGTGTAGCACACCGAAGGCACAGTGTTGTAGTTCACATGGCCCTTCTTGCCTGCGCACCATCACGCACAGTCAAGCCATCATCACGGCATGGCCCTCAGGGGGAGGGGGTCGATGTAGTTTACTTGATGGGATGAATACAGACTTGATCAACATCAAGGCTGTTGTCCAAACAAGGAAGCGAAGTAGATTTGAACACACAGCCAGCACCGCGTGCGCACCAGCGGCACGGGTGCTGTACAACAAACAGCATGCCCAACCAATGATTGCGTTGCAAAAACCGTAGTGCAGCCGCAGTTGGCGCAGCATCAGCAGAGCAGCGCACCCGCAATGATCTCGACCGTCGCCACGCCATCCTCCTCCGCCTTGTGCGCCAGCATGGGGCCAGGGATGACGTCACCAATGGCGTAGATGGAGGGCACGGAGGTGCGGAAGTGGTCGTCCACCTGTTGCATGATGCATCATGCAACACAGGCGTATGCTCACATGAGTGAAGCCAATGCAGATCACCAGCCTCAGTATGTGAATAGTTGGAAAGCTGCACGCACATGCAATGTGTGCACGCCGTGCAGACTCTCATCACACTTGCTGCAAACAGCGTGCAGACCACTGGCAAAAAAGCGCAGGCAGGGACGACAGCGCAAGCAAATGAGGGGTAAGCTGTGCCGCACCTTCACGCGGCCGCGCTCGTCCAGCTTCACACCGACCTTGTCCAGGCCCAGGCCCTTAACATACGGCCGGCGGCCTGTGTGCCATCATGCAGATCACCATGGCCATAGGCAGCAGCGCAGCATTACACACAGTTCGTGGGTGGGCATTCGCAACGCACAACACGCAGCAATAGAGGACATGAGATGGCATATGGAGTGATGCACACAGGTCCTGAAGAGCTCATGCATCTGACTCGGGCACCTCAAGCAGCAACCAACCACCCAACATGAGCCGTGCGCACCAATGGACACAAGGACGACATCTGCGTCCAGCTTCTCAGCAGCACCACCCTTGCTGGGCTCCACCGTCAGCACGGCACGGCCACCCTCAACCGTGCCGCCCGTCACCTGTACCATTACATCACATGCAGGCCCCCTGATCTTCTGCTGTTCTCAGGTGGTTTGTACTTGACTGCTGAGGGGTGAGGATGCTGGCGGCCGGCATGCAGTAGTGCGGTCTTGCTGCCGCATTGCCAAGCGAGCATGCAGCATGCTGAGGTGCAACACTGTGCAGTACAACCAATCCCCGTCTGCAGCACACTGCAGGCTCCAGGCATCACGGCTGCATGTCCTCAGGGCTCACACACCTTTGTGCCCAGCTTGAACTTGAGGCCCTGCTTCTCCAGAGAGCGCTGGAACGCGCGCCTCACCTCCCCATCCTGCAGTGAGCATGTGTAAGCTGTTTGATGCGCAGGTTGTATCTGATGTTCCATCTCCGTTTCCACGTTTCCCATGCAAAACTGTACCGCGCTGTTCTGCTTAACCCAAGAGCTGGCAGTGCCCAGAGAAGGCCAGGACTGTAAGCTTGAAGTCTGCTTGCGCACGCACCATAGATGGCACAATGTTGTCCAAGAACTCCACCACAGTCACTTGCGCGCCCAGCCGTGCATACACCGACCCCATCTCCAACCCGATGTAGCCACCACCGATGACAATCATGGTCTTGGGCACCTTGGGCAGCACGAGCGCACCCGTGGAGGACACAAAACTGCAGCACACAGCGCGCGATGGATTGGGATCTGGGTGAGGGGCACAGAGCTGCTGCTGTTCCAACATACAAGCGGCACAGCTGCGCGCTGCTGCAAACCAACTTCAAAGAATGACTGAATTAGAGAGACCAGGGTGCCTTATGAACCTGCAGGCAAAGCCTCTGGTCGTGCCCGTGGCCAGACACAGCAGATGTCTCTCCTACGCAACAAGCTGCGTCATCACACCCGGCCTTCCCAACACCCACATCTTCTCGTCGAGCGTGATTCCAGGCATGGGAGTGACCTCAGAGCCGGTGGCAATGACGATGTTTTTGGCGCTTAAAGTCTTCTTTGCACCATCAGCACCTGCGACCTCCACACTGTTGGGGCCGGTGATGGTGCCCCAGCCCTTGACATACTCGACCTGAGGAGCACAAGCAGATGGAGCAGGCAAAGCAGAATCATGAAGGTGAGGGGGTGAAGTCGGCACACAGGCAGGCGGCGCTCTGTGGTCCTGCACTTGCACTTGCGCAATTGTCATGCTGTCCACGCTGGCGCCCAGCAGCGAGCGCAGCCAATGAAGCCCACTGCAGTCAGGCTGACACCCTGACCCGCACATCACGATCAGCGCTGGGATGCGGAGCTGCGCGACCCCGAGCTCCATCCTGCTGCCTGCGGTTGTGCCAGTGTGGCCTGCCTGGGCCAACACCATAACCCACCTTGTTCTTCTTGAATAGACCCTCAATGCCCTTGGTCAGGCCTGCCACAGCAGTATCCTTCTGCTTCTGCATCGCCGGCCAGTCCACCTGCGTTCAACATGCAGTAGGGGTGTGGTACCAGGGCTTGCGTGTGTGCAACGCCAGCGTGTCAGCTGCAAGTGAAGCACTGCATGTGCATGGCCCCACAGCTGGTGGTGCAGTCACAAACTTTACCAGATGGTGCTTCGTACCTCGACACCCGACACCTTGATGCCGAAGTTCTTGAAGCTGTGCACCGCCTCATGATACTTATGGCTGGCATTCAGCAACGCCTGTGCACATACGGGCCAGGTCCAGGTCCATGTGATGGTTGAATTCACATGGTCTCTACCAGCCCATACATCCCCTCCAGCATCAGCAAAGCATGGTTGAAGATCGTGTATTCAGCGGGCCACACCATGCCGTGAGGTGGTCACCTGAATGCCCGATGCACATCATGGGTGCAGAGCATCATGCATCATGGGTGCATGGGGGTGGCATCAAGGGTTTTTGCCCACCTTAGAGGGGATGCAGCCCACGTTAAGGCATGTCCCACCAAGGGCGCCGCGACCTTCCACGCACGCTGTCTTCAGGCCAAGCTGTGCGGCCTTGATCGCTGCGACGTACCCGCCTGGACCACCTCCAATCACAACAACATCCTGCTTGTGCAAGAGCCACGCCCAAACGTTGCTAACAGAAGCGCAATCTGCTGATCCAGCAGCCTGAGCACAAACCTCACCAGTTGGTCACCAGTTGCATAACAGCGAACTGCTCCCAGCTGATGGAGGAGAGCCCGAGTCCTCTGGAGGCGGCTACCAACTGCAGGCAACATTTCGGCTACTCTGCACCTTGTGCGCAACGCGGTCTGAGTTGACGCGCACACTTTTAACTCATTCGTACTTTTGCTTCTGTTTATTTAGTTGGTGATGCAGACATGCATTTGCATAATCAACGCGCTCCTTCTGCATAGTTACAGATCAGGATCACTGGGCCAACTTTCTGACTCTTGTGTCCTAATTGACGGCAAGTTGATCGCAAGTTGAAGCTTTCGTAACACATCAACAGATCGAGGCGACCAGAACCTTGGCAGCCGCGATTGCCCTGCAAGGTGAAGGTTGCAGGGCAGTGCTCAGCACACCCTCTGCAGTAGCTTGAGGAGCTAGTGTGGTGTGGCATGGTGCTGGGTTTGGAACGAACCGGTCATGTGCATGGCTCAGTTTAGCACACGCGCATGCACCAAAGTAGTTGTGCGAGCCCGCATGCAGCTGTGCACCAGCCCTTGCGTGTGGCTGCAGGTTCATGCACGGAGGCGGCGGCCGTGGGCAAGGACGGGGCCGCGGCGGCCTGCCAGGTGGCAGTGCCGGCCCCATGTTTCCTGGAGGGATGCCGCAGGGTGGCTTCATGCGTGAGTGTTGCACATATGGCGCTGCTTCGCCAGCCTGCCGGGAAGTGCTGCATCTGTCTGATCAGTGTGACCATTGGCTTTCCACATTGCAGCTGACGGGGCACAAGGGGGCATGATGGCCATGTCAGGGCATGGGCCACAGGGCATGGGAGCAGCTCCACAGGGCATGCCGGGTTTTGGTGTGCCGATGCCTGGGCCTGGAGGAGGCATGCCAATGATGGGACCCATGCCACATATGCGGCCCATGGGTGGTGCGCCGGGCCAAGGCAGCATGGGCATGGGCGGGCCTGGCATGAACATGCCTGGCATGGGCGGTAATATGCCAGGCGGCCAGAGCATCATGGGTGGGCAGAGCATCATGGGAGGCCTGCAAGGTGCTATGGCCATGCAAGGCAGCATGCCGGGGGGGATGCAAGCGGCCCCTGGTGCTAACGGAGGCGGAGGGGGGCGCAGTTATGGGGGCAGGGGTGGAGGCAGAGGTGGTGGGCGGGGCGCTGGTCCTCCCTTGCCAGTCATCACAGCAGGAGGTGGAAAGGAAATTAAGAACGACTACTGCCAACACTTTGTGGACACCGGGCAGCGGCCACAGAACTTCCTGCGTGACTCACACCTCACAGATAGGTGTGTGCACAACGCGCCGCAGATGCTTGGATGCTTTTAAATGTCTGATTGAGGGCTGCTGCGTTCATGTATGCCCTTGTTATTATGCTCAACAACATCACGTACAGCTTGGCCGTGGGCCTGTTGGGATACGTGTGCATCGCGCCTATCACAGGTTGTCACTTGCTTGCTGGTGTTTGCAGGTACGAGGAGTATCCCAAGCTTAAAGAGTTGATCAACATGAAGGATGCGCTCGTGCGCGCGCACACCACACCGCCCTACTACCTCAAGGCAGACCTGCGCACGCTCAAACTGTCGCCAGAAACATTCGGCACCAAGTGCGTGCCCCTAGTTGTGTACCCCTCTTGTCTTCCTAGTTTAGTTCTCGGTTGATCAGCAGTGTGGCAATGGAAATGCGGGTGGTCCCAGTTGTAGCTCTGCACGACAAATGTGACCTGCAAGAGAGCTGTCTAGGTATTGGCATGAACATTGTGCCGGCATCCTGATACGTTCTCACGCAGGTTTGATGTCATCCTTGTGGACCCACCATGGGAGGAGTATGCACGCCGTGTGCCTCACCAAGTAGGTGCTGCTGTCAATCTATTCAGTCATCACTGTTTGCATTCAGCGCCCCGTCTGTAGCTGCCAATGTTCACAGCGATGCCAGCACTGCGGCAGGCCTACAGGGCAGTCGCAGTCCTACAGGCATAAGGAGTATGTAGTTAGGTGCTTAGTGTACTGTACTATTCCAACTGATCTGGCCCACTGCTGCAGGCCGGCATGCGTGGTGCTGCGCCTGAGTCATGGACATGGCAGGAGATCATGGCCCTGGAGATCGAGAACATTGCGGACACCCCCTCATTCATTTTCCTGTGGTGAGTTCCACAGCTGAAGCTCCCTTGCTGCATGCTGCGGCGGAGGGCACCTGCTGCACCTACCTCAGTCTAGTACCAGGTGCGTTGGCAGAGCCCTCACTCTCATTAGTGTCGGTGGTCGTGCGGCTGCACAGGTGTGGCACGGCTGAGGGGCTGGAGGCAGGGCGGCACTGCCTCACAAAGTGGGGCTTCAGGCGTGTGGAGGACATAGTGTGGATCAAGACCAACAAGGAGCGTAGCTTGCGTGGTGGCACATACCTGCAGCCTCACAACCAGGAGCCCTACTCCATCCTGTGCCACACAAAGGTGTGTGGCGGTGCCAGTGGAAGCTTGCTCTGCTGACGCCAACTGGGCTTGTAACACAATGACAGAAGGGAGATGTGTGCTGTCAGATGCCTGGACCCGCATGCAGTATCATGCCGCAGCAGTTGAGAAGCCTCCCGGTTCAGCTGTGCGACAAAGCTACAATAACGATTTGGAATGTTACATGGAAACATCATGCTATTAGTTCCGTCTTCTCGTTTGCAACCCCTGTGGGCTACAACCCACTGGAGCTCAATCTTGCCTGCACACTGCAGGAGCACTGCTTGATGGGTCTGCGCGGGAGTGTGCGGCGAGCACTGGACGGGCACTACATCCATGCCAATTGTGACACAGGTGCGCAAACAATCATCAGGATCTTGTTACTACGCAGTTGGTGGCTGCATTGCAGATCTGGCCCCTAGCCCATGTGTGGCATGATTGCAGAATGTGTTGGACATGTGTCAGGCTGAGGGTCCATGCCATGTCAGTGTTGCGGTCATGTGGTGCGTGGCGGCGCAGACGTGATCATTGGCGAGGAGCCTCCAAATGGCGGTACAGAGAAGCCGGTGGAGCTGTACGAAATTATTGAGCGCTTCTGCATGGGCAAGCGGTGAGGCTGCGTGCAACCTGCCGCGGACATTGGGGTGCTGCGGCTGGAGCTTGTTGAATTGACACAACTATGGCACTGAATTGTATGCCTGTCTGCTGCCTACAGCCTTGCAAGCACCCGATGCAGTATGCACCATGGTGCCACACATGCCATGAGTGCGCTGCATGCGTTGCCGTCGCGTTTACAGGCGGCTGGAGCTGTTTGGCGAGGAGCACAACATTCGTGACGGCTGGGTCACAGTTGGCCGGTCACTGCCCACCTCCAACTTCCGGCCCGATGTGTTTGCATCTCATTTCAAGGTGTGGTGCTCAAGGCAGCCGTAATCAGTTTGTGTGTCTGGCTCATGGGGCCACTCGTGAGCTTGCTGACGAGTTGGTTGCTGCTTGGTTGAGAAGGAGGAGGAAAGACGCGGCCCAGCACATATGTGAACTGTGATGCAGCACATAACGACGACTGGTGCTTGACGATATGTGGTGTGCAGGATGACACAGGGCGTGTGTACGTGGAGAACAGCAGCGGTGGCCGCGTGCCACGCAATGCACCAATCCTGATCCCCACACCCCCCGACGTGGAGGAGGCGCGGCCCAAGTCACCACCCCACACAGGTCGTGGCGGCGGCGGGCAACGGCAGTGAGAGCGGCGCACAACTGAGCCACTGTTCTGTTCAGGCCCCAGAATGTCGCGGTGCCCAGCTGCCCAAGCACAGCCTAGCCCCGGGTGCTGCAGCAGGTCACCCAGCCGCGAAGGCAGGGATCAGCAGGCTACATATGACGGCAAGATTTGTGCACAACATGCCTTACCACAGCCTAGTGTGAAACATGCTCTGGGGTCTTATTATACTGTAGTTTGTGCTGCCGAGACGACAATAGGGGAACAGCCGAGTGAAACTTTGGCATTACAACGGCTGTTCTGCAAGAATGCACCAGGTCCCCAGGATCGAAGCAAAAGAACCCAGGATTGCCTCGATCGAATGTGCACAGCCTGGCTCCTGCATCACCAAGCAGCGTACCAGCCTCGCGCGCTGCCTCAACCCCTGATGCCCTGCCCACATACAGGCAGCTACACATGTCAGGCTGTGAAACGGCAGCAGGTGCACAACTGGACAGCCCAAACAACTGTTGGGCCCACAGCTGCAATGTGCACAGTGCTTGTCCCAGCGCACGCCAGTCCCATCCCGCTCCTAACATGGCGAGATCCTATATCCCCAAATTGAGCTGCACAGGGCGCAACCTGCTCACAAACAACTTGAGGCGTGCAGCACGCTAGCCGCCACAGCGACTGGCTGTAAGCTGCGTCCTGCCTTGTCTGACTCCTGCCTAGACTGGCCCAGTATGACCAGGAATTGCTGTGACAATGACTGTGAATGTGGCTTAGATGTTCTCCACGTCGTCGAAGTCGAAGTACTCCTGGTTCTCCTTGTCCTCGCCCTCGAACATGACGTCCGTGTCGTTGATGCGGATGTGCTCGGGCAGCTCGCCGTACTGCTTGAGCACACGTGCCTGAGGACACAACAGCCAGTGCAAGGTCGTGCATTTAAGGCACACATCACGTCGTCATGTGCGATGCACGTGCTGTGCGACTGCTTTGCTGTCAGCGTCATGAATAATTCGGGTAGAGTGTAGGGTTGGGGGTCCAGGACGGAGCGGGGCAACACAACACATCACAGCACGGCGCCAGAGAGCACACAGCATGGCAGGCTACAAGCAGTGGGTCTTGTCCAACAGAGAAAGTCAAGCAGCATGCACTGAATTGCGGGAGCAAGAGCGCACCTCATCGGCAGTGTACTTCATGATGACATCGGCCTTCTCGTCCTGGTAGTCGCGAAGACCCACCAGCACAATGTCACCCTGTGAGAACACAGCACAGTAGGGCATGGCAATGCACCTCATGCAGAGCACAGAGTGGGGTCAGTTCAGACTGCCATCTCCACAACCAGTGCAGCACGCTTGACCTGGTTCAGGTTGGAGCAACACAGCATGCCCCAGCCCCAGCTGGTGAGAAACAGGTGCTGCTGCTGAAGATGATGATGGCTTGCAGTGGTGGCTGGCACCGAGCTCGTGTACGACAATGCATCCAACTGCACAGCATCTGGCCCACCCAGGCCTCCAGACCCTCGTACCTGCGCCACCCACACCTTCTTCCGCATCTTGCCGCGGATATGGCACAGCCGTTTCTTGCCATCAATGCATTGGGCTTCCAAACGGCCGTTGCCGAGCATGCGGATCACCTGCAGCACATGCATCAGGTTCCGCCTGCTGATGAGCATGATAAGGGCGTGGTTGAGCATGCCATGGATCAGCGGACGGATTGTTGTGTTTCTGCGTTGTTACGGTTGGCACGCTCATCAGTGCAGTGTGCGCTGCAACTGTGTCCAGTGTACAAGCCCAAGTTGCGCTGGTCACTAGCGCCTCCACCTCACCTGGCCATACTCCTGGCCATCCTCCTTGTACACCAGCTCGCGCTTCTCCTCTTCATTCTCATTCTTTCCACGCTGCACACAGGGAGGACACAAACCTGCCAAATTAAGCCCCTTAAGCTCTCATGCTGCATGCAGAGAGCTCGCGTTGCATGCATCATGCGGAAGCAGCATGCAGGAACCCAAACCAATCCCGATCGTTAAGATGCCTTCGACTTCAACTGCTTTCCAGGGGCGCACCTTGCGGTTCTTACCACCCTTTCCCTTGTTCTTTGGCATGTTGACACACTAGCAGATCTGGCCTGCAACCGCAGGCACGTCACGCATGTCAAAACAGCGCTCCATATGAAATAAGCACCACTTCCTGTTGCGTGGCGGTGAACCATGGCTGCATGGTAAGGGTCAGGCCCATGTGGCAGACTTCTGAGAGCTAGGCGGCTAGGCCGCAACCCACGGCGCCAAATCCTAGCAGGTCTGTATACGAGCGCACGCGCAAGGGCTGTGGATCCAAAATGCACTTGCACCTGGCTGCCCAACAACGCTTTGCTGCTAAGCAACAGCATCACCTCTTCTGTTTCGGGTTGGAACGTCAAATAACTCTAATCAAGGGGGCTCGCACTATCGTGACTGCTCAGCAAAGACGCCTGTTGCTGGCCTCCACCAACGTTCTGGAGGACTTTCAAAAGGGCATCGCACGGTGAGACCAGGAACCAAGAACGAACCATTTTTGTCACACCCCCACAAACGCGACCTTTCCTTCCCTTGCTTTGTTGTGCTGTGTTGCCAAGCCTTGACATTCTGGGACTGCCACGCAATCGTTCTGCAGCGATCTGCGAAGCATACTTGAAGGCAGCAACTGCTGCGCCAGCATCTCAGGGAGCCTGGGCTCCGTTGAAGGCATGGCGGACAGAGCAGCTCAGGTGTGGAGCGTCAGATGCCTGGCAGATATTACACATAATGTATGCAATGCATGGCAGCACGGCAGTGCATGAAGCACAGGGTTGCCTCTGTTCTCATGCCACCTCCAGGAGCAAGACGCATCCTGGGCTCACCTGCCGCCGGATGTCCTGGTCAGCATTCTGACGCTTGTGCCTTGGCAGCAGCGGGATTTGCCACACTGTGTGCACTCAGCATGGGCTGCCGCACTTGCTGACCCTGCGCGCGCTGCGGAATGGGTGATGCGTGCCGTGTGCTGCAGCGACGCTCAGCAGGCACTTGAGCAGGCAGCGCGCCACCCGAATCAGCACATGGCACTGCATATGACCCGCTACCTGCTCAACAAATACCTCCTGACACAGGTAGGGCAGGGCTCCCAAGCAGCAACAGGAGCCAGCGAAGGCGGCACTCATTTCCCATCACCGGCTCCTGGAGCTGCGGCCAACCGCGGTCCAGTTCATGCTGGTGCAGCCACGCCAGCATCCGGCCCACCCTCCCACAGTGCGCGCAACACATCGCTGATGCGTGCACTTGCATCAGCTGCAAGGCGAGGCCACATCCAGGTGGCTGAGCTGTTGATTGATTTAATGACGGACCTGCCAGTGCACAGAACACAGTATTACAAAGCTGTTCAGTCGCCGCTCAAATACGCTGCAGTTTGTGGGCACACAGCTACCCTCCAACTCCTGCTTCAGCGGCTACTGCCAGTAGATGCAGCAGAATGGGGGGCATTCGAGGATGAGTTCAGTATATGTGGTCAAGTCGCGGCGGCGGTGAAGGCTGCTGCCAAAGCAGAGCAGGTGGCTACAGTGGTCATGCTGCTGAAGCGCATCCCCCCCGGAACGCTGGGAACAAGTGACTATGAATTAAACCGTGCACTGGAGTCTGCGATGATACCCGCCGCGCGCCGAGGTGATGTGGGCTGTTGCTCCCAACTCTTGGATGCCATTCAGTCGGCATTGCAGCCCACTGCAGCAGGAAAGCAAGGCACAGCAGCGCTGCTGGAGGTCATCATTGCGGCCTGCGGGTCATCCTCTGCAGCACAGCTCGTCCCAGCTCTGTGCGCTCTGCTCCCTGACCCATACCCAGTAAACGGAAGTTCTGAGTGGACATGGATGTTGCAAAGCGCATTCAAACGTGTGCTGGAGCGGCGTGGCATGGAGGCTTGCTGGTTGCTGCTGCAGCTCGTGGCACCCAAGCTGCGCAAAGCAAGTCAGGTGGAGCACCAAGTGGTGGAGGTTCTTGTGCACATGGCTCGTATGAGCTTCGGGCTGCAGGCCACATCCGAACACCATGCTTGCACAACTGCGGCCAGGCTGGATGCAGGGTCCTCATGTTTGCTGCTGGTGGATGGCGCCATGTCTCTGGCGGCCAGTGCTGTAGACATTGACGCGCAGACCAACATCGTGCACAAAGTGTGCATGGAAGCAGCAGGCCGTGGGGATGCTGTGCTGTGCCGTCACTTGTTGTGCCAATGGCTACCTCCACAATTGAGCCCGACACGGCGTGCTGCTGAGTACGTCACGCTGCTGCAGCATGCAGTGGCTCACACACACTGCATGCCAACATATGTGGAATACAGTTACCGGTATCCGGATGGCAAGGAGCCAGCCGTTGCTGATCATGGCTCAGCGAGCATCGCTGATCTCATACTGACCCTGAGCATCCAGCTCCCTGAGCAGCAGGCACGGGTTGTGCAAGGCGTGCTGCAGCCTTTGCTGGAGGCGGCCGCCAAGCTCGCCCAACCGCTGACATGCCAGGTGCTGATGCATCATGGCGCGTCTGTGTCGACCGCTGTGCTGGCAGGGGCAGTGAGTACGGCGCTGAACGGCAAAGGCAAGGTGATAGCTCTGGGATGTGACACTGTGCGCACCCTGCTGACTGACGGCGTCCCACTTCATGTCTTCATGGCTACACTCAGGCATGCAGCTAAGGGCGCACGTGCTGAGCCTTCCGGCCTGCTGTCACTGCTCCTGGAGCACATGCAGCAGGGGCTGAGCAGCTGGCCGCGGCAGGAGCTGCAGGACGGCCTGTACGCAGCATTAGAAGGTGCAGTCCGCTGTGTGCCAGCGGAGCCAAAGGCAGCTGAGCTGCTGCAGCGTGCAGGCGCCACGTGCCCTGATGCATCCCTGCTGCTAGAGGCGGTGCGCAGCCCCCACAATCCTGCGCCCCACAAGCGCCTGCTGGCTGCTGTTGCTGCTGCTACGCCCATTCAGCACCTGGCGCAGACACTTGGTCTGGCAGTGGCACAGCACGACTTGCGGCTCGTGCAGGTGCTTCTGGCGTGCCCTGGGGTGCTCACACCTGATGTGCTGCGTGCACTGCCAGCAGGTCTGGAGGGCAGTGCGGCGCATGCTGAGGTGCAGCGGGCAGTGTGCAGGGCACTGGCTGCTTCAGCAGCCACATGGGATGTGGGCAGCATGGGCCCCCTTCTAGCTTGGTTGTGTGAGGTGCAGCAACACCCCAGCACCCGCCAGTTGCTGCAGCTGCTGGGGCCTGGGGGTGCAGCAGATGCAGCTCAGGGTGGGGATGACAAGGTGATGGAAGCTGTGTATAGTGCACTGCCGACACAGGGCGTGGGAGCAGGGTCATGCAGCGGCCTGCCGCTGCTGCTGGCTGCGTGCCGTGGGCTGCCACGCACATGTGGTGCCCTGCGCCGCACCGCCACCGTGGAGTGGCAGGGACTGCAGCTGCTTACGTTGGTGTGTGACACAATCTGTGACCTCTGTAGAACAGGGCCAGCATCAGCTGAGAGGGGTGCGCCGTATGACGCCGCCAAACGCACGGCTGCACAGCACGTGGCACAACGGCTTCTGCACAGCCAGTTGTTGCCCCCTGGCGAGCAGGAGCGTCTGAAGTGCATCATGGATGCCACAGCCAGCGGGTAACCGTGCAGTGCGTGAACAATGTATCTGTTGTGTGAGATGGAGATGTGTGATGTAGCGGCCTGGGATGTGTGATGTAGTGTTTGAATACCACCTGTGTGTTTCACTTTCGATGACCAGCAGCTGCTACCACAAGGTTATGATAAGGATGTGTGATGTCTGAACACTACACCACGCGTCTGATATGTCAGCATGTAGTCCAGCATCCAGATCAATCCCATAGTCATCGTTCAATGTCACAGAAGCCACAGGCCCCTCACAGACCATCTTGGCATCTGGCAGTATGAGCAACTCTTGACTCGCCAGTCCATAGTCCATAATCGTTGAATGCTCAAATTGTCCAGGCCCCTCAGGCCCGATTGTTGCTTGCCCCTCCTACCTAGCTTTTCACCTGGCATGTGTAACAGCTAGCAGCCCGCCCCTAAACTCATGCGGCTGGCCTTCAATCCCTCACATCAATATGCGCAACCAGCTGCGCGCCATGTGCATTTTCATGCAGCGCCCGCCGATGCAGCGGCGCGCAGTGCGGCCAGCAGCGCAGCAGCGTCCACCACTCCCGGCTTTTGTGACACCTGGAACTGGCGCGCGAGCGCCCCCACCATGTCGTCAGGCGTTGTGAGCCCCACCTGACGCACCAGCAGCAGCAGCTCTGCGCAGCAAGCACGGTGCCACATGCTTGTGCTCAGGCACCAGAAGCAAAAGTACGGGCTGTACGGCGCAGCGGTGCTGTGTATGGGGTGCGGCTTGGAAGCCCAGGCAAGCTGCCACCTTAGCCCTACGTATGCATGTGCCATCCTGAATGCACGTGGCTTTTGACCGTCTACTAGCCAACGCAGCCTCCTCTGTTGCCAGGGAACCTATACACATGGCAACTACACGAGGCATCATACAAGGCGGTGCATGCGCGTACCGTCCGCAGGCAGCTGGCTGGCCTTGGTGGACCAAGTGATGAGCTTCTGCTCCAGTGGCCCAATAGAGCCGCGCTTGACTACCAGCTCGCCCACCACCGCACGCACGGGCGGGGAGGCCTCCGCTGGCGGAGGTGCACTGCGCAGCAGGAACACAGTCAACCCAGCACACAGCAGCACACTGATTGGCAGCCTTGGCCTGCAGGAAGATCACAACACAGCAAGGGCTTCTGCATAGACTGCATGCAAGGGAAAGACAGATGCAGCGGCCACACCATATGGGATGTGCGTGTGCGGTTGGGCCATGAACCTTTTCGGCCTCTACCTCAATTCTGCACCATTTGCCAGCGTGACTTACGGTGGATCTGGCAGGCGAGCGACCTTGGTCCCATTCATGACGGACCACCATGTGTCGGAGCTTTCGCTCTTGGGCAGTGAGCCCTTGAGCAGCCCTCGTGACGTCTGCTCCATTGCGCTCTTCATGCCCTGTGTGGTTGCCAGCGTGTGTGTGGTTGCGTTCAGTGCAGCCAGCATAGGTGGAAGCAGAGGGTGTGTGCTGAAATCGTGTGAGGTGCAGGTGCGCAGTTGCAAGCTGTGACAGATGCGGCACCAGACAAAGGGCGCGCAGCCCAGGGCCACAGACAAACTGCAGCCGGGAAGTTGTGCTTACACACCTCCCTAACGTCATAGCAGCCCCTCCTCCACCCCTCACCTTGTTGGCGCTCACGCGCGCGCTCAGCTCCCACTCCATCCCAAAGTCATTGGGGTAGCGCTGGTTCTCCACCAGCAGGGGCTTCTGGGTCGCGCAATGGATGAACTGCGGTGGCGGTGGGGCACGACACAAGGGCGGCATCGGCATACGTGATGGTTGGGAGCATAAACCCTGGTGTTGGTGTGACAGCCCCGCCCAACACCCATGATGGGATGTGGCAGCAGGTGGGGCAGGCTGCCGGCAGACGAGTGGCATCATGACGAGGCGTATGCACAAATGCAGCACAGGTCCAACAAGCGGGACAGGCACAACCGAGAGCTAACAGCTGCACTGCCGCACCAGCACTGGCGCGCCAGCCAGCACCTCCAGCCCCGTGGACAGCGCGCGCTGCTCGGGATCGGGCGTCACGACCTCCCACACTGCAAGGTGCGCAACACAACGCAGCAGGCTGCGCCATCAAGTGAGGTCCATGTGTGACCTGTCCAGCTGCAAAGCCCACCCCAGGCTGACAGGCCCATGTTCCGCGACTATCTTGCTGCGTGCAGCGCCACAGTACACCCAGCCGTGACGGGCCAGTCATCTGCTGCCAAGCGTCCGTCTGCTGCACCCACCTGTATCAAAGGTGTCCCGGTATGTGAAGCCCACCAGCTGGTTGCGGCAGTACTTGGCAAAGTGGGTGTGTGACACGGGCTTGGAGAAGAGGCACAGAGGACGTGGCCCGCCCGTACTGTCAATGCTCTCACCTGAGGCGTCGTAACAGTACACAGATGTTAGCAAATTGCCTCACGTGGGCCCCTACTGACCAGGCGCTCCACAGTGTCTGGACTGAGCACAGCTTCTGAAGGCTTCTCACAAGCGCCATCAGACCAGCACGTGGACACCCCAATCTTGTTCTGACCCCTGACCCTCTCTGCTGTGAGCATTGGGCACGCACCAGTCGCAAGGGTGTGCGCCGCCAGCCTCACTTTCTGGCCATAGCGCAACGTGTCATCCCCATAGTCTGGCTCCAGTGGTGAGTTGGCAGGCGGTACGTACCGCACCAATATGAACGAGTTGCGTGCGCACGGCGACGACACCTGCGCAGGCCCACAGGCAGGACAGCCTCATGCACACGTGCATGCACCATGTGCTGACGAACCCTGTGCGCATTGCCTCTGCTGGCCTGTTTGCCGCATCTGTGCTTGCATGCCTGCGCACCTGTTGTGATGCTGTCGCTGCGCATGCCTCCTCCCCGGGCCGCTTGTCCGCATCACCCACGTCGCATGCAAGCACGCTGCTGGTCTCCAGGTGCACCAGCTGCGCAGATGTGGGTGGTGCAGAGGCACTTGTGATGGGCACCAGACAGCACAAGCAACGAGGGCCATCCGCCCAGCACAAACTGCACTCTGACCCAGAAGGGTACCGAGGAGTTGCAAGCCCCATGCTGTGTGGGTGCATTGTGACTCGCACCCAGAAGGCATGCTATGCCCCACCCTCACCTGCACTACATCTCCGAAATGAACAAAGGGGTCATCCTGTGTTTTAGACAGCTCCACTTCCTGTAGTGCCACGCTGAGGCGAGAGTGGTACCTGTCGGGTGCGATGATGATAAACAGACATGTAGCCCATGTGAACCTCGCCCCCTGTGGCATACTGCGAGTTGGCAGTGGAACGGCTGCTGCGTTTGTGATTTCTGTGCCTGCTGCGGACTGCTGCATGGCATGCGTGCATGCATGCTAGGCACTCACTGGTCCAGCTTCAGGGTCCCCGTCCCCTTCTTAGAAATCAGGTCTTTAAGCATTGTCCGACGCAGCTCCCGCTCCTCCAGCCAGTTACCAATCAACACAGAAGACTGCGAATAACATGTGCGCGTGTATAAGTCTCACCTGAATTGTTCAGGTACATGCTATGTAGCAAGCAAGCATTAACAAGTTCATAAAGCGTGCAGGAAGGGCAAGCGCCCTTCGACCCCTCGGGCTCCCCCCGAACCTGGTACTTGGCTGTATCACGGAGATGTTCGTGGCCACCCATGTTCAAAACTTTTGCTCAAAGCCCTGCTAATGTACAAAGTCACGTCTGTACTGTCAGTGGTGATTTGCCAGATGCAAGTTGTATAACGATTTCTAATATGGTTAAGAAGTAAAATGCAGCAAGCGGCAAGGACTTGGTCAGTGTCTCATACAAATCAGTTGTGGTGCGGATCTTGAAGGCGGGTGCTCGCCCATCTGCTCCTACATCAGGTTCCTGGCTATGAGACTCAATCGGCTTGCATAAGTACCGCGATCCACACGCACCTCTAAAGGAGCATGGGGAGGTGCGCTGACCGGGTTTGGTATACATTCCTGCCTGGTGCAGGGAAGTGCCCAGCAACTTGATTCATGCCTTGCATGTCTCAATCCAAAGAGCCACGCAAAGAGACATGCTTTTTTTACATTTCGTTTCTAGGTGAAGAGCGGCAGCGGGCCGTCTCCAAGGCGCTTGCAGGGTCGGCGCGCAGCGCTCGATTCCGCTTACCATGCTCATGTGGTTTGGTCAGCCCCAAACCTCTGTGCTGCATGGGGCCCGCCCAACCCCCTTGGCGCAATGCATGCTTCATGCAAACCAAATGAGCAAACAGCGCTTCGCTGCTGTGACAACTGGTGGGTGCTGCGCAACAACAGCCTCGCAGCCTGCTACCAACTGGAGCACACCTGCAGAAGACCCTGGCCTTGATCAACAGCACAGGGATGCAGCAGGGACACGCCAATCACCTGCTCCTGCAGCAGTGCCTCGTGGTGGCACACGCATTGGATCCACAACACCAGCACTTGTTGCAGCACGTGCCCGGCAGGCGCAGGCGGCCAAGGCCCTCACAGTGCAGTTGCGCAATGCGCCCTCCTGGCGCGCTCTTGCTCAGTTGTTTGCCGACCACTGCAGCCACATGAACCACATCCACATGTCAGCCCTACTTGTGCGGCTCGCACATCTCACAACAGACGCACCCCACTACAGCTACACGCAGTCCTGCGCACTGACACCACCTGCAACTGCGACCGCTACCGGGTCCTCCACATCGTCGGCCAGCAGCCGTGCCCGTGACAAGCCAGCAGTGCACCTGCTGCTCATGCGGCTGGTCCCCTACGTCGGCCTGCACCTGCTCACCTTTGGGCCACGCCAGCTGACAAGCACGATGTGGGCCCTTGGGCGTATGGGGTTCTGTCCAGAGCCTGCTTGGGTGGCTGAATGGTGTTCTTGCATGGCGCGCAAGCTGGACGCATGCACGCCACGGGTGAGTGGGGCACAGGAAGCAGGTGCTTCAGGCTTGGGCAGGAGGCATCACAGACATGCATGTTCGCCCTGCAGTATGAAGAGTAATCGCCATGCTAGAAGAGCATAACACCGGTCTAGCAGCTCTGCACATCAGGACCGCGCATGTCAAATCACCGTACTTGCCCAGAGTGTGAAAATCTGGCCCTGCGTGCGGACACCCCAACCTGCGCTCATTGCCATCGCTTTCGCCATCCCTTATTAGTTTCTGAGCCACCTGGTTTTATCTATTGATCCACCACATGGCACAGGACTTGGCAATGGGGGCGTGGGGCGTGGTGGCGACTGGTGCACTGCAGCTAGACGCCCCCACAGGCGCACCAGGCCTGCTGCTGGAGATGACACGCGTTTTGACACAGCCCACTTTACTCAGCAGGTGGGTTAGCGTGTTGACCACGCACAGCAAGCTTGCATCTGCCAGAGCTGCTTCTAACCTGAGGTTTTGCAACTGGGAATGTCAGCAGTAAGTGCAGGGGCACAGGGTTCACAACTAGAGCGGGCTGCTGTGCCAGCAAGCTGACCTCTTGTTGCATGAACCTTCACATGTGGCATGCAGGTGTAGGCCACAAGATGTGTCCAATCTTGTGTGGGCCTTGGCTGCAGCCGGCATGCCCATCACACGGGACATCACACGTCCCTTAGCACTGCATGCAGTGGCGCTGCTGCAGGCGCATCAGACACCACCACTACACAGTGAAGCACAGCTCACTGGCCAGAGCCAGCCCCCGGCTGCCATCAGGTTTGGGGTGTCAGGAGGTGCTGCTCAGCAGCCAGCAACGTTCACCCCGCCAGAGCTGGCAGGTCTCATGTGGGGCCTGGGTAAACTGGGGCACCACCACGGGGAATACGTGGTGGGGGAGCTGCTCACACACTTCCTTATGCTTACATCAGCCTGGGCGCCCAGCCTGCAGGTGCAGGGGCAGCTTCAGGCGGCTGCAGCGGGAAGCTACGCGCATACCATACGTGCTGGCGCAGCAGGGCCGCAGCAGTTTGCCACTGTGTTGTGGGCGCTGGCTAAGCTGCGCCACTGCCCGCCTCCCCCTCAAGTGGCAGCGCTGGTGGCAGGCCTGGTACTTGGGCCGGGTGCTGTAGTTGGGGAGATGACAGCAGCAGCTGGCGAAGCAGGCAGCAGCAAGGCGGGTCTTCACACCAAGTACCGAGCCCCGGACCTGCTACCGCTCAGCAACCAGGATGTGGCCCAAGCGCTGTGGGCCCTAGGGTCCATGCGCTACGTCCCTCCCACGCACCTGCTGCAGCCGCTGCTGCGCAGCGCATATGACGTACTGCTCACCACTGCAGCAACAGGTGGAACTGCCGACGAGCCGTGTGTGATATCAGATGATGAGGACAGCCCCCATGCCGCACAGGGCGCAAGCACCAGCAGCACCAGCAGCAGCACCAGCAGGTCGACTGCAGCTGCGAGTTCCGGCGAGGCGGGGCAGCAGCGGCGCCAGTTGCGTCTGCTGCTACGTGCCCCACCATCCGTCAGGGGCACACAGCCTGGGGCAGGGGCATCAAGTGACTCTGGTGCCCGCAGCAGAAGTGGTGGCCACAGCCAGCATGGCGAGCTCACCCCCATGCAGCTGGTGTGTGTTGTGTGGGGTGTACGGCGCCTGCGTGTGCGACCACCACCGCCCCTGCGCTGCGCGCTGCAGGCTGCGCTCTCAGCCTTGGCCCCAGAGTTCCATTCCCTGCCCCCACCTGCCCTGGCGGATGGCGCTCTGTCGGTGGCACGGCTGCGTGTGCGGCCAGCTGACCTGGTCACAGATGCCCTGCTGGATGCATTGGTCGGCCGCATGCATGGGCTTGGGCCTCACCACTTGGTGCGCCTCCTCATGGCCCTTGTGAGTCTCCGCAAGGCACCGCCACCGGCCTTCCGGGTGGCAGCGGTTGCACAGGCACGTGCACTGATGTCCAACAACAGCTCAGCAGCTGCTGTTGCCCTGGGCCATCAAGGGAGCGTTGGCCATGCTGTTGCTGCGGAGCGCAACGCTAGTGCGCCCCTCGCTGCTACAGCAGCCGCCCATGATGCGCAGATGGCGCATCAAGCTGGATGTGCAGGCAGCAGCGTTGGTCTCGAGAAGAGCCCCTTTGACGCAGTGCTTGCACGCCCAGGGGGTGCACGAGTGCTGCTGCTCATGGGCTGGGCACTCGCTCGCCTGGGCTGCCACTCGCTGCCATCTGCTTGGGCAGATGCCTTTGTGTGCCATGCCATGCATGCACTGCCAGCGCTCAAGGCACGCGAGGTGGAGCGGCTGGTGTGGTCGGTGTGCAAGCTGCGGCTGCGCCCGCCTGCAGCACTTGGCCGTGCATTTGCGATTCAGTGCCTGCAGAAGGTTGTGGCTTGTGCTGGCACCAGCCGCAAGCTGCCACAGCGCAAGCAGCCCTGTGCAAATGGCAAGTGCATGCCAGGAAACAAGGGCTCCAGGGGCAGTCAAGAAACGATTTCTAGCTGCCACAGCATTCACAGCACGAGCACAGCGCAACAGCGCGCACAGCTGGCACGACCCCAGGTCCCGCCCAAGGCACCTTTACCTGCTGTACGCCATGCATGGGCTGCTACTACGTTCCAGCACACTGAGTGGCGCACGCCGCTACAGCATCGCATGCGAGCGAACTGTGCAACAGCTGGGGCATGGCGGCCTGCACGGCTGATGGGCGCACCGAAGCTGGGCCAGGCAGCGCGTGTGAGACGCATACTGGCACTGTGGCAGCGGGCTCTGGTGCGTGAGGAGGTGCACAGGCCGGTGGCTCAGTCCCGGACATACAGTGCACGGTGAAGTACAGCGCAATTCACGAAGGTTTTGATGCTGCTGTGTATGCGTATGTGTTGCAGCTGCAAACACAAGGAGGCAGCGAGTACAAATACAGTACATGTGCACCCAGTACAAACCGCTGGCAACTGAAACTGCGCGACGAATCTTGTGAAACCTTGTAAGTTCCACATGTCCGGTGAAAATGGTGTTTAGGTAGTGCTGAAGGATCGCGGGCAAGACTGTCTTGAAGACGTTTCTCAGGATGGCTGACACGAAAACCAAACGTTATGACCGACAGCTGCGCATTTGGGGGCCGCACGGTCAGCAGCGTTTAGAATCCTGCCGCGTGGCTTTGCTGAACTGCAGCCCTACTGGCTCTGAGACGCTGAAGAACCTGGTGCTGGGAGGCATTGCGGGTTTCACAATCGTAGATGGCGCCAAGGTGTCCGCGCACGACCTGGGCAACAACTTTATGGTGGAGGCCAGCAGTCTCGGCGAGCCCCGCGCCAAGGTGGTCACGGAGCTGCTGCAGGAGCTGAACGACACTGTGTCTGGCTCTTACATGGAGGAGACGCCAGAAGGGATCATCGAGAACAACCCTGGCTTCTTCGCACAATTCACTGTAGTAATTGCTACTCAGGTGCGACATTTGCAGGGCTGCTAACCAGCAGATCTGGCTGGTAGGTCGTAGTTAACGCGTTGATCTGATCGGTGTTTGCGATGGGTGAGTGCTGACTGCAGATGCGGGAGCAGGATCTCCTAAAGCTTGACGAGATCTGCAGAGAACAGGGCGTGGTGCTGGTGGTGGTGCGGTCATATGGGCTCATGGGGCTCCTGCGGGTGGGTACGCATGAACATGAACCATGAATGCATGCACATAAATGCAGCAATATGGGCCAGCAACGTGGCAGCCATGAGCACAGCACAAGGCATGTGCAGATATGGCAGCCCACAGGCACTTTTGAAGCCTCTGCAGAACACAGACTTCTGGGGAGTAGTGTGCATTCTGAGGCGCAGGCGCATTCCACCTGTACGGTGAAAGACTCGCGCACAGGGATGTCATGTGCCTGTGGCGTTGCTTCATGCTTGACTGCTGTGCAGCCGAGTGTACCTGAGCACTGCATCGTGGAGTCCAAGCCAGATAACATTGTGGACGACTTGAGGTAAGCAGGAAGCAGTGGGTTGCGCAGGAAGCTGCAGCAGCATGTGATGTCCCCACAGTTATAGAGCAGCTATTGGGCATAGGAGCGGCATCAGCTGCAGTGGTGCACTACTATTTCACAACGCCATTGCTGGCCGTGTTGTGTGATGTGAAGCTATGCTCTGTTGCTCTGTCGGCAGCTGCTTTGCCCATGTTCTCCCCCCATGTAGAAGCGATCGCACCCTGCTGCACATGGCATATGCACAAGACACAGCACACACTTCATCCAACTGCTGCATGGCATGATGTGCATGATTTGGCCATGCAGGATCCACACACCGTGGCCTGAGCTGCGTGCATTTGCAGCCTCCTTTGACCTGTCCAAGGTTGATGACATCACCCTGCACCACCTGCCCTACGGTGCTTGACAAAGCCTGACAAGATTTATGGCTTTGTGACGTTGTCGCTCTGTTGCTGGGTGTGGGACTGTGTGTGTGCATGTGCGTCATTGGCTCATTGCCCTGCGCTCACAGCAACATTACGCGAACCATGTTCTGGCAGCCTACACGGCACATGCGTTGACTGACACATGTGCACATCCCCTGCAGCTGTGTTGCTGGTCAAGGCTGCTGACGCGTGGCGTGACGCACACGGGGGTGCGCTGCCGTCCACCAGCAAGGAGCGCTCCGCGTTCAAGGACTCCATCCAGGTGCGGTGCATGCATGCTTCAGGCTGGCTGGGGCGCGACTGGTGCACATACCAGCAGCCTCAACAACCCAGCTTCCACTCCATCCAGGTGCTGGTTGATGCAGAGGCAAGCTTGGGGCCTGGGGTCTGTTGCTGGTATCGAGGCAGCCGCCACCACGCATTGCGTTGCACCACAACGGACTTTGTGGGCCGCCCAACACTGCACACACTTGCAGGCCATGCGTCGCGGCAGCCTGGAGGGTGTGCCTGTGGAGGTGCGCTGGACATGCTGTGTGCCTCCAACACACCGGGGCCATGAACACCAAGGCACTTGGCTGGATGCATCCGCAGGGCAAATCCCAACAGCACTTGCAGTCCATGTTTTGGCGCACCATGCGCTGTGATGTGCAGGCGGAGAACTTTGATGAGGCAGTGAAGGCAGCCTTCCACGCATGGACGCCATATGCGATACGTGAGTGTGCAGCTTGGCACGGGTCAAACTGGGCTCTGTCGCCTTGTTTGCCTGCGTTGCCTAGCTTTGTTCTGGGCCCAGCAGCATGACATGCAGGCCCTGTCGCACAACCTGACAATGCAGCATGCAGACCGCATTCACACGCACATGCTGCAGCAAGTGGAGTGCAAGCCATACAGCAGGCACGAGCAGCTGCTGTCATGATGTGCTTCACACGCAGCGGCGGAGGTGGACACTTTGCTTGAGGATGAGGCAGCAGGCCCTGGGTTGTCACCCACCTCCTCCACATTCTGGATTATGGTGGCAGCGCTGCGTGCATTCAAGGTGCGTGCAGCCAGCAGCCGGATTTGTGTTCTGGCCGCCTGGTCATACACCCTCACCCCTTTGTATGGCCATATCTTTCTGGCGCATATGTGGCAGCTGGCATGCTGCGCAGGATGTGGGTACTAACTGCATGTAACAGCAGACCACATGCGGATACGCATCGCGAGGCCTGAACATGGCGACACAACATGTGTGCTGCATGCTCCAGGGTGGCATGGCACTAGATTGTGTGCTGCTCTGTATTCACTCTTCAGGAGCATGAGGGTGCGGGCAAGTTCCTGCCACTGGATGGCTCCATCCCGGACATGCACGCCACCACAGAGTGAGTCGGTCCCACCTGGCACAGCGCTTCCGACGATGCAGTCCAGCACCTCAGCGCCTCACCCGTTCACGCCGCCACCTGCAGCAGGTCAATGTGCTGCTGCTCCACGCACCTGCCATGCACTCGATGGTCTGCATGTGGGTAGAGGGAGGACGCCAAGCATCTGAAACAGGGACTGTGCATTGTGCTGCATCGTACTGCAGGTTGTATCTCCAACTGCAGCGCGTGTACCGTGAGAAGGCCGAGCGGGATGTTGCCGCTGTGGAGGCGCATGTGCACAAGATCCTGCAGCGGCTAGGCCGGGACACCCACAGCATCAGCCCCGACACAATACGCATGTACTGCAAGCAGGCTCGCAACCTGCGCCTGGTCAGGTGAGAGATCGCCTGGCTTGGGGAACACCGACACGTACAGTGCCTGGGGCAGACGGGGTCAGCGCCTGCGCATAGCCTGCGGGAAGATCTTCCCAACAATGATCCTCACTTGCGCCACAAGCACTTTTGAGAACCACCACGTGTCAGCTGTTGCATATGCACGGCCTCATCTCCTTCAACCGAGTTAATCTTGTGAGTTAACGCTGATGCATGACCTCATACCCACTTTGATTCAACCCATCAACCCATGACCACGCATCAACCCATGACTGCCAGGGTCAGTCCGCGGTAAAGCGCACGCTGCTACCTTCTCAATCCTCTGCGCCTCACTTGCTCCCAGGTACCGTTCTCTGGCTGAGGAGTACGCAGGCGACAGCTGCAGGGGCTCTGCGCTGTCACAAGCACTTGCGTCCGAGGGGACGTCAGGGTGCGCGGCGCTGTATGTACTGCTGCGCGCGGTGGACCGCTTCTATGCAGCGCATGGCAGGTGCGATTGAGGCGTGACGCATCACACGTGTGACTTGTGGCAGAGCCCTACGGCTGGGCTACGACCATGTGTTGCATTGGCACAAGCAAACTTTGCGGCGTCCACCAGGCAAGAGCGCGCCGCCAGCTGTTATTTCTTACATTGTTCACAGCCATGCAGCCATGAGTGGAATTCATCTGCCAGCACTGGCGGTACTGCCGTATCGCAGGTACCCAGGGTCAAGTGCAGATGCTCTGGAGGAGGATGTCCCGGCGCTGAAACTGATGGCGCAGCAGCTGCTAGCCGAGTGCGGTGCAGGCAGTGCCACGGTGCAGGTGTGGTACAGCCCATGTTGCAGTGCCTTGCAGCGTACTTTGATGAGTGTGCTTGTCGGGCCGAGGCGCCTGCGTAGTATGCTGTGGCGAGAATCGACACCTTGCACCACTCAGCTGGTTTTACTGTGCACCTGTTGTCCATCCGCATGGCCGCAGGATGACTACGTACTGGAGATGTGCAGGTTTGGTGCTGCGGAGCTCCACGTCGTAGGAGCATTCATGGGTGGTATGGCAGCACAGGTGGGTTTGGAAGCTGTCTGTAGCTGGATAGGTCTGGGTGTGCTGCTCCTGCCTACGCCCGCCATGGTCTTTATTGCACACCTGTTCAGCCCATGATCACCTGGGTTGAGGGATCCACTTGTCAGTTGCCACCCTCACCCTCCCCAACTGCTGAATTGACCCTGGTCCGCAGGAGGTCATCAAGCTGGTCACAGGGCAGTTCACGTCGCTGTCAGGCTCTCTTGTATACAATGGCATTGGCTGCACCACGGCTACCCTTGAACTGTGATGCACGGTCCTGTGCTTGGCGTGTAAGCAGGCAGGGAGCTGCACTACGTAGAATGGATGTTGGACTGCTAGATGCTTGCTATTGTAACAAAAACAATGTCAAGCTTATCAATTCTGTCATTGGAGCAAGTAGAAATCACTGCTACTAAAACCAGCAAACAGACTTGCAGAAATAGGGGAACTGTGCCTGACTGCTGCAACAGCAAAAAAACAGCAAAATGCGCCTACAGCAAAGGCGGCGCATGAATAGGGGGTCCAAGGTCAAACATTCAAGGTGATGAATGATAAGTGGTGAGGGTGATAAGATGGGGGTTAGGTGGTCGACAGATCTGATCGGGGTGGGGGTGCACACCTGCATGCACAAACATTCTTGTCCCTGCCACGCTGAACTCACTTCCGGTAAACAGCAAGCCCAGCACACCATCCTGCGTGCTGCCTTCAAACTCACTCGTTCCTATACACAGCCTACCTGAAATTGTAAAATCATGTGCCTCTTCAATGTCTGGCTCATCTGGGGTCTGACGAAACTACCCAAGGACCATGCAAGCTATCTGCGACCGTGCTGCCAAACCGACCAGTGTTGACCACCACAGGGCCTCTGAAGGCTCATCAATGCATCACATATACCTGACGTGCATCCTGCATAGCTGCAGGAACCTTGAGGGTTGTCTGGAACATCACATCGACTTGAGGAGCTTACATGCCGCGCATTGCAGCTGCCAGCTCTGCAGTCTGGCCGCGCAGCTGCGCTGTGCGCGTCCACAGGTCATCGGTCTGCAGCTGCTTCACCATGGTGACTGTGATCTTCCTCTTGGGCTGCGCGGGCAGCTGCCGCGCCTGGCAGATGCGAACCTGTGAAAGCGTCAAGGCAGCACAAAAGAATCTGGTGGCTTGCGCATGCAGCATCCAGTCCTGTCCACCACACTAGAATGCTTAAAGTGGCTGGATGCAGGCGCTGCACCTGCTGCACACCACTCAATCCTCACCTGCAGGTGAGTGATCTCAGCCTGCAGTTGCTCCCAATCAGCACGCAGCCGCTTGACAGATGTCTTGGCCTCAGCCAGCACCGCGTTGGGGCATGGCTCGTCTGCAGTGATCACGCCTGGGATGAACACCTCAACATCGTCTGACATGCATGAAGCCAGCAGCTGGGAGTGCTCTGTGATGGCCTGCAGGCATCCAGACAGACACAGGTGGGGATGTCTTAGCGATCTCAACCAGCAGTGCTGGCCATGCTGCCTTACCCCAGCTGCACCCTCTTAGATCTCTGCACTAACACCAACATGTTACAGAGATCGACAGCTGAAGGTGCGTGATGCGGCATACCTGCAAAAAGCCCTTGCGCAGGGCCTCTATCTCCTTGTCCGTGTTGACGGATGATGTAAGAGGGCAGAACTCCCACGAAGTAGATGCCATCGTCTCGGTACTTTGGTGCAGTGACAGGTCGTGCTGCAGATCAACACGCTGCCGCGCACATACCGCAATCTCATGCTGCAGGTGGTGTGCCTCAAATTGGTGGGTGCGCGCCTGCAGCACTATGTCCGCATGCAAGGCCCCCGCTTTGTGCACAGTCCTCTGATCCTGCTGCTGCGGTGCATCTGTTGCCATCTGTGCATTTGCAGGAGGAGATGGCGAGCGTGCCCTATAACGCAGGGCTGCCAGCAGTTCCGCTGCATTAATCGTGATCGTAGCTGTGCTCAGCGCCTGCATGGAGGGCGATGAGCACCATGCGCACAGTGAGCTTGGACTTCATGCCTGAGGTCCAGGGCTGCCAGGGCTGCATGGGCAGGACACAACATTTCCCGAGGCGCGGACGTGCCCCGTGCGGCCAAGCACACGGCGCGGGCCCTCACCTTCTGCAGCAGCTCATCCCCCCGAGGCATGCGCCCAGATCTTGGTTGCCCCCACTCGCTGCCCAGGTGGGCAGCCTTGACCTGTACCCTGTGCCTAGCTACAGGGTGCGCGCCTGCCATGTTCAGCCGGAGCAACCTGGTCTCCGGCATGGTGCTGACCCGCATTTCTCTGGCCCTTCTTTCTGTTTTCAAGGGTCGTAGCAAGGGGCGCGAACCTGTCTAAACTAGCTCCTGCTATCCTTCCACCCCCCTTCCCCGTCTGAGACCGGCTTTTCGCAGAGTCAGTCCCTTTTCACCGGTCACCAATCCCTTTGTGTGTATGTGTGACAGGCCCACTGACACGCGCAGCACAGCACAGCAGCACAATCATGACCCCTGCACTGCTGAACCCGCAGGCCTAGCCTCAATGTCAATGCCCATGCGCTGCAAACCCTCATGCACTGCTGTGCATTCTAAGGCCATGTCTGGCAGTTCCATGGGAAGCCCGCCAGCGGCCGCTCCCAGTGACTCGATGTGCGATCCACCTCCTCCCTCCTCATGGCTTGCTGCCAGCCGTGCAAAAGCTTCTGCTAGCTCCTCTGAGCCCGTCGTGCCCGTTCCTGTACTGCATGGCTGTGATGTGGGCTCCGCCTCCATGGGCTGCTGCAGGATCTGCAGGACAGGCACCAGATGAACAAATCCTGATATGATTTAGAGCAAACCTGCAGAACCACAGTGCCCAATGTTGTAAACATCTGATCTGCACGACGGTATCAAGCAAGAACAAAACATGTGAACTCCACAACAGCAGTCGGTTGCCCACACCTGCTTAAAAGCTCCCAGCATGGCTAACCGTGGTTGAATTGACTCGACCTTTCGTGACAGCTGGGCCACCTGACAACGCGTGGGTGTGTGCAGCAAGCGTTGTTGGCATGCAGCATGTTGGGCAGGCAGAAAACGACACAAACAATGCAAACATCACATGAGCTGCAGCGTATGTTCAGTGCGGGTTGGGCTGCACCAAGCCGTGTAATGATAACGAACGCATGATGGTGAGCGCACGAGCACCTGGCCACTCCATTGTGATGTCCCCTCCACCTGGCCGCACAGGATTTCCAGCGTCTTAACCGCAGCACGCAGTGCTCCCCACTCAAACCCCGCCACAGCTCCTTCATGGAACCCTGAAATCACAAGGACACCGCTCCTCATACGTTCAGACGGCGTAAACCTTGTGGGCCCATATGGACGCACCATGCAGATGGCCCAGACACATGCAAACCACCATGCATGATGCGCCACACGCTTCTTACCTATGTCAAATCCATGCTGCAGCGTCTTCTCCTTCCCTACATCCAAGCCATCCCTGTATCCAGCCTGCAGGGAGGCATGCAGTTGTACGTCGTCCATGCATGAGCACATGAACGGGCCTGAAGCGGACGTAATGGAATTACGATTCCGCACATTCCAGAAGTGGTTGTTCCGCGCGTTGCGCTCCCTCTCCAAATCGCGCTGCGTGCTGCCGTCCTCGGAATCTGCACCCCACAGGTCATCCCCACTTGAGCTTGCGCCCTCTTCATTGCATACTATGTGACTACACATGGCTGCCCGTGCCTCCTGGATATGGATAGGCCCTGTAATATGAGATTTCTAGTGCTCTGTATGGAAGCAAATTCATGGCGGCATGGGGCCGTTTACAACGTCTACCGTCAATGATGTGTAAGGTTGTACTGCCTAGCCGCCAGCACACACACCACATCAGGCGTTTGAGCCCCACTTCCAGCCAGGCGCATGCATATATGCATCACAGCTGGCACTGACGCCACAGCAACACAGAAATGTCAAAAGCAACAGCCCAAACAGTCCCGTCAGGCTGACAGTGGGCTTACACAGAATTTGCATGCCACAAGTGTCTCGCAGCTGAGCCCCAAAGCGCAGGACAGAGTCCAACGTTTAAGATCAGAACCATACTGGCACGCAGGGCATGCCCGCACAACACAGCACACAACAGCATGGTCACCATTGCCGTTCCATAAGCGTTACTGTGCACTGAAGGTCTCTCAGAACACCACAACCTTGGGCTTCTTCTTGCCTGGTGCTGCAACTGACCCTGGTGTTTTGCTGCCAGTTGCCACTGCAGCAACCTCCTCTGGCTGCGTGCCGTCATCGTCCCATGCGCGCACACCCTCGCCGTAGCGGCCTTTGCGTTTCCTGCACAAGGGACAATGAATGGCAATGTCACACAACTCACACAAGGTTCCCAGCTGCTCACGCGTACAAATGATTGCAGGTGTGGGTTAAATGCCATACACTGCACAACGGACACTTTCAGGAACATGCTCCTGAAATCATGATTGTGGCACATGGCAGTGCAAGCGCCAGGTGGCGTGTTTGGTGCTAACCCACCGCTGCTTTGCAAGCTTGCTCGCCACCTTCAGTCGGTCCTTCTTTGTGGTCGTGAGCAGGACCTGGGATGAACAGCAGTTCAGCCAGGCATAATAGACTCTGTAAGCTGCGACACCCATGACCAGCAGCATCTCACAGTTTGCATGACCAAGAACATGGAAGCCAACGCTGCACGGCCCTGTGTTTGGCAATACAGACTAAACATTACGTGCATTACACCAGCGCTCACCTCCTCTGCCTCTGGTAGGAACTCGGGCTCCAGCTCAAAGTCATCCTCCTCCAGCGCATCCGCACTGCCCTCCTGTGCCTTGCCAGCTGCACCAGGGGCGTGGTGTGCCGCAGCAGGCCCTGCCTTGCGTGCCTGCCCGTTGCCTGAGGTGCTGGGGCCTGTTGCCTGCACCTGAGGTTCATCCTCGCCGTCGTCGGTTGTACCGTTCGACGGCCCTGCCTCTGCGTCCTCATCTTCTGCTTGTGCCTCCTGCTGCACCTGCTGCTTGCCTGCCTTCTTTGCCTTGCTTGCTGGTTGTGCCTGCTTGTCTTCATGCTTCTGTCTCAATGCAGGCCTCACCTCTTCATGCTTGCCTTCCCTCCCAGCAGCTCTGGGTTCCACCGGTGCCTTCTTGGGTGCTGGTGCGGGTGCAGGTGTGGCTTCTGCCTCATCCTCCTGCCCGTCTTCATCCACGTCACCGCCATCGTCATGCTCTGCATCCTCACCATCTCCACCATCCCCCTCCTCCACACCGCCCTCCTCCCCATACCCATCAGGCCCAACCTCCTGCTCCTCATCCTCCTCCATCCCCTCACCTCCTGCCTCATCCCCAGGTGCCGCCTTGCCTGATGTCCCCACCTCCACACCCGCCTCCTTCAGGCTGGCCAGCACCTCACGCACCAGCTGCACTGCCACGTTGACTGTGCGCTTGGCAGCCACTGTGCCAGGCACGCCAGCAATCGCAATGACCGCTGACCCATTCTGTGCTTCCTTGGGCCCCACCTCCACACGCACACGCACACCAGCTGTCTCCCTGCGCATGGAAAAGATAATGTCGAAACACGAGGAAGTGCTTGTGTTGATGATAAGCTACAGCATACCATTGCCTATGGTAGTGGCCACCTTTTGAGCGAAGGGAGTGCACAACTGCAATCGCGCGCCCCACCCGCCGAGTGCCAGCTAAAGCTGCACAGGACCTTTACGGCTCACACCCACCACCGCAACCATCACCACAGCCTGTTTGCGCTGCCGCACACCGCCAGCCACCACCCACCAGTACTTCATCTTCTGGCCAGGTGTGTACTGGTTGGCTGAGTCCACGTGTGTGGACACGCCGGCCTCCTGCAGCAGCTGCTCGACGCGCATGGCTGCCTTCATAACTGCATCCTTCTCCTGGTGCTTCATGTTCCAGTAGATGGGGATAATGACGACCTGGGGGTATGGGCGGTGAGGTGAGGATTGGCAGGGCTACTCACACATTCATGTGCTGCTGTTGTTAGGGTTCTTTTGAGGGGATTGGCGGCTCGTTGTGCACAGATACCGCCTAAAGAGTGCTGCACCCAGGAGGAGCACTGCCGCTTTTCATGGTCATGGTGTGCCAGCTAGCACTAGCCCATGACATGGTGCACACAGCAGCGCGTGTGAGCTTGTGCACATATGCCCAGCAGGCTGTGTTGTGTGTATCAGACCTGTGTCTTCTCCATCGGCCGCCATTTGGGTGTGGAGTGGCGTGCCTTGTCCTTCTTCTTCATGGGGATGCCTAGCTCCTTGTTGGTCTCATGGTAAGCCTGCAGGCGGACGACTCACAGCTTACACGGTGTGCTTCCTGTGTGTGACCACACCAAGGCATGCCGTGCGGCCAACCCCTGCACACACCTTGCGCTTGTACTTCTGGGGCTTGTAATCCTTGCCTTCAGCTCTCAACTTCTTGGCGAGGGCCTGTGTGCAAAGCAGGTCAATGGGGGGCCCAATGCGGTGCATTAGCACTTCATGCACCATGCAAGCTGCATGGCTCCACCGTCACCTGACGGCAAACAATACATGTCTGTCGGTGCACGCCGTCGCACCTGCATCTCCCTTTGTACTTGTCTCCTTGCTTCCTCCTTGGCTTTTTCTATCTCATCCTGCGTCTTGCCCCCAGAACCCTTCTTGGCCTTCTTGTTTGGCGCCTCCCCTTCAGCCGCTGCACCACCATTTTGCTGTAGTTTTCCAAGCTTTCTTTTCTTCTTATCGCCTCGCTTGCTGATTTTTACCTTTGGCTGCTCATCTGCATCGCTCATCTTGGCGGCGTGTTGCGTCAAAATAAATCCTGAACAGACTTTAATTTCACTCGCACTCGTCGCGCTGCTGTGGCGTGTACAGCTTCTGGAGAGGCACTACAGCTGACATGCAACTTCAACTAGCAAGGTGCATTGTAACCGCAGGCCTTCTTCTAAAGTTTCCGCTGCAGAGGCGCCGTTTCTGTGGCTTGTCCAAGAATTGATGAGAACAGATGCATCTGACGTTTGCGCGCCCAACATGCATCCTGTGCATGTTAAACACATACATCCAGTTGAATGCAGTTGCTTGTGATGCAGGTGCCATTGCGCCAGCGCACCATACTGTATCATGACTGAATACAGTGCCTGTGCGCTCAATCGCTGCAGCTTCCCTGGCACACACCGGCAGAACCAAGCCTGCTGCTTTGCTGTACAGGCAATGAACCTTTCATGGTGTAACTGCAGGCACTACACTTTTGACTGTACAACATCATGCAGCCCAGCGCTCTGGACCACCACTAGGTCTTCATCCGAGCCAGATGCACAAGCCCCTGATGCCAGAGACGAGGATATGTTGCTGTCTGCTGTGAAGGCATGCGCCAGTGCTGTGGGGCGTGTGCGCTTGGGGCGAGGCTGCTGCGGCCGGCGTTTGCGGTGCGGGATGACAGCGTCCAGCGCCCGCACCCAATCACCTGCAGGGGCACACCATCAAAGCACCAAAGCCAGCCACTAATCCATGAGCATGCATATGTGACCTGCGCACACAAGCATGGTACCTTTGTGTGTCTACGTTGCTCGCCACGGCTGTGCGTGCACATTGACATGCGCACGATGCAGGAGCAGCCCCCCCTGCCCCGCACCTGACCGATGCAACTCCATCAATGCGATGGCCACGTCACTGACATTCAGCACGGGTGAGGTGCGCACACCCGGGCCAAAGCCCAGCGCCTCTGCGTACTCGGCGACAGGCAGCCGCCGCGCAGTGAGACCATGCCCACCCTGCACCCATGCCAACGCCAGAGTCGCAAGCACAGCGATTGAGCGTGACAGGCACAAGGAATGCCTACCCGCATGCCCAAACATGACGCTGTTGGTGTGTACAAAGCCAGCGCATGCACTTGCGGTGTGGCCTGGGCAAGCTGACTACTGTACACACACCCACCGCAAAAGAGTGTGTCACCCCCTTCTTGACTGTGCGGTCCACGATGCCGCCGATGACGTATACCTTATGTGGCTCCAGGTGGCTCAGGGGCTCCGTGGCATCTGGCGACATGACCACAATCTGCACCAGGAATGAGAGCAACAAAGGAGGGTCCAACAGGCTGAACATGGCCATGGCAGCACGCCACTCGGCATCAGTCGACAAACTCATCATGTAAGTGCAGGTGCAGCTGTCCGCCCAGCATGGCACCTTGTGATCAGTGCACCCATAACAATGATAAGTAAGCCCGTGTCAAGAGCGCGGATTCTAATCACAGCTCGTGCCGTGGCGCACCTTGTCGTGTGGGTAGATGTCCAGCAGCTGGCCTGAGTGCCGTACAAGCGGCCATGCGTCCGCTCCAATGTACTTCCCAAATGATGCCACCTCCCCCTCCCATCCTGTCACATGCAGTGCCAAGGGCGCACCTGAGCGCCTGTTGAACGCGACCGCCCACTCCACCTGCAGCCATTACAGCAGCTGGACAGTCAATTACCTTGCACTGATGGGTGGTGCTGTGGCACAGCAGTGGGCTGGGCCAGGTTATGCAGTGTATCATCGCACTCCTCAGCTGACGTGCACATCGTTGCGTGTGTGGCCCATGAACATGCAATGCATCGGACCAACCATCAAAGGCTGCAACTGTTGCTGCCACATGTGTACAGATACAATGTATGGAGTACAAGCCAAAAGGCACACACACGTGCTGTGCCTGTGTAGCAGCACAGCGGCATGGCGTGCAGATTGTGCAGGAATGTGTGTAGCTCCCGAGTCCACATCCCAGGGGCAGCTCGCACCTGCTTGACCAGGCTGCGCCGCTCCAGGCCTGGCCGGCAGTGCTCGGCCGCAAAGCTGCAGTCCACCACAATGGTAGGGCCACAGCCTGTACAACAGTACAAGGAAGTCGCAGCCCTTTGGCCTCACAAACCCCGCATGTGATATCTGTGAACGCGCAGAACAGTGGACACACAGATTGCTGCTGCAGCTTCAGTGCACCGTGCAGGGCATTGGCTGCCTTCCGTGCAGTGTGCTCGGCCTCACCACTGGCCAGTGTTTCCTGAAGCCGCGCGTTGCGTGCTGCCACGTCTGCAGCCCGTTGCGCTACAAGTCGGTTCGCCAGCTCCTCAGCTCGTGAGGGCGGCAACCGCGCTTCAAGTGCTGTCATGTGCGCCCTGCATTGCCATTGAATTTGAATGCAGAACACCACATTGCTACTCATCCCTGCAGGGATTTGTGAGGACATCAAACCAGATCAGGATGTACTAACTTGGCACCAAACCAAGTTGTGACACATAGATGGCACACGTGGTGTCAGATGGTCAAGGGGTTTCATCAAAAGCAGTACCACATGCATGCAGGGGATTACATTACCTGACAGCAGCCATGCGTGCCTTCCTGTGCGGCGTCCCGCTTTCTAGTGCAATGCTCTTCAGCTGCTGCAAGGCCTGGTCCCATGCTGCAATGATTTCCGGCTCTGACGCCGCGGCTGGTACATCTGGCAGGGATGCTGCTGGTGTGGGCATGGGCTGCTGCGTGCCTTGGGAAAGCGCGCCTGCACCTAATCCAGCAGTTGAGCATGGCGGGACCAACCTGATATACGCAGCTGCATGGCCATGCCTACTGCTGTGTGAGACCACATGACGTATTGCCCAGCTTGCGTGGCTTATGGGACTGTTGTATGCTGCTGCTGCCCACATCCTGCTGCTGCGCGGAACGGCCATAGGGGGCGTCCATGTCCGCCTACTGCAGCTGATGCACACATATGGCTTGCAGCATGTGCCTGTGTAGCGGCCTGTCCATGCATGCATGTTGCCCATACGTAGCGCACTGGTCGGCCTGCTGCATGTTTGAGCCCACGCCATAACTGCGATTACGTGCGCGTGGTCACAAGTCGACGTGGCCCTGAAGAGCGCGCGGTGGCCCTGACGATAATGTAGGTGGTAGCCAATGATTGATGTCTGCTGCAAACAAAATCACCAGTAACACATCGCAGCCAGTGTGCACGTCATATCGGCTAGACGACCATGTTGATTGAGTCGCCACCTAACATGATTGCCACAGCTTAAGATGATTTCTACGAGAGAATAAGAAATATATCACTGTTGACGATGTTGGACAACATACTGCCTGTACTGCCTGAGTTCGGTATGGGCAGAGGAAACAACTGCACTAAATTTGAGCTGCTTGTCCTTGAGTATTGAGTTTAGTTGGGGATACTCAGTGATAGGCATCCCCCATCCAAGTGCCACCTTGCACAGTACAGTGCTTGCCGACTCGATGGCAGCTAGCTGTGCACATCTGGCAACCTGTCAATGGCACAATTCAATACCAGATCGTTGCTGGCAATCGTTCACCACTGCCGCACTCCTGGCCCTACCGCAAGCTGTGACCATGCTGCTGGGCTGGCAGCACCACCTTGTGTGATTTCATGGCATGCTGCGGGCAACCGGGGCGTACACGTGACTTACTGTGCACGATCTTGACAACAAGCCTGCCGGTTACATGCGCTGCTGATCAGACTGGGCTTTCCTCACCGCCCCTGCACCCCGCCGTCCCACTCTTGCACTTGTCAAAACTGCAGCGGCCCTGCCATGTGCGGGCGGCCTTCTGCTGCACTACTGCTGCCTCCACCCCCACCGCCCCACGCAGCTGCACCACTGTCGGCCCCTGCCGCGGTTGACGCCTGCGCATGAAGGTGCTGGGGCACACGGCGGCTGGGCGAGCGCAGGAGCAGCGCTGCATTGGACGGCGAGTGGCCGTGGCGCTGCCTGGGGCCCCCGGCTGGTGAGGTACCATGGCCCTGAGGCGTGATAAGTGTGAACTGGCCCAGTGCCGGTGAATCTGGTGAGGGCAGGTCAGGGCTCTGTGGGCCCCCCTGGCGTGGCGTGGAGGGGAAGAACAGCCCTGGGCCTGGGCTTCCAGATCCCATGATGCGCACAGTGGCCATGCTGCTGCTCGGGGACTGGTTGGGTCCCGCCCCTGCTGCCTGGATCTCTGGGCTATCCACAGCCGGGCCCATCAGTGCCCCAGTGGGCGCCCCAGGACCAGCCGCCGGCTGCACCTGCCTGCTGGGTGGGCGCTGCCAGGCATGCGCGGGTGCAGGCTGTGCCACTGCAGGGCGTGAGGGAGGTGGTGGTGAGGGCAGGTACACCGGCAGCTCCATTTCCCTCACCTGCACTTGCTGTGGGGGGTGCTGCGGCTGGGTTGCGCTGCTCCACTGCGGCAGCGCTACGGCCGCCATGACGGTGTCGTCAGTTGACGGCCGCACCACCTCCCCCGTGACGCCGTGGCCGCTGCCGCCACTGCCTCGCGTGCCCACACCACTGCTGCCCGTGCTGCCACCCCACAAATACACCTGCTGCAGCGCGGCCGCACCCAGGTGACGCCCCAACGTGGCGGCACGTGTCAGCATGCCGCCAGAGGGCCTGCCTGGCACGGACGCGTGCGTTGCACGGTCGGTGTCCGCATGCTCGCTGCGGCGTGCCAGGGGTGAGCTGACGGCCGCGAGCACAGCACCTGGGGCCGGCACGGCTACAGCCGGCCGCTCAGCGCCCCGTGGCGCAGCTGCCGCGTGCGGCAACGCCTGCCCAAACAAGCTGTGGGTCGCTAGCCCGTGCGCTGAGGCTGAGCTGCTGCGGCCGGTGGGGACCGGCCACTGGCTGTGCAGCCGGTGCACTGCGGCTGCTCCTGGGGCCCCTCGCTCAGTTGGCACCACAGCGGAGGCCGCTGAGCCTGCTTGTGGCCCGTGTGATGTACGTCCCTGCTGCTCCCCATCCACAGAAGCCAGGGCTGATTCAGCCGCACTGTGGTCCACATTACTGAAGATGGTGGCCAGTGGGCGGCGCGGTGCAACCATGGATTGCGTGTGGCCCGAAGGGGGCCGGGGCGTGGGGGTGCCTCCTGCGGCTGGCCCTGCACCAGCACTATGACCTGCCCCTGCAGGCAGCAGCCCCTGCGCAGCTGCTGCAACAGCTGCTGCTGTGGTGGCAGAATAGAAGGGAGATGCCATGGAGGTGGGTGGTGCACCGGCACCTGCACTGCCCGCATGCGTGTGGAGCGGCACAGGCGTGGCAGGGTGTGCGGCGGCTGCCCCTCGTGACCCGCCCAGGCTGAACTCGGCCTGCCCCGGCTCAGGCACATCAACATTCAAGATTGGCCGCACACCACGCGCTTGGGGCGTTGCAACTACAGCAGACGTAGACACAGTGCTGCGGGGCCCCACAGGTGTTGCAGTGATGCTCGTTGCATGCCGGCTGCCGGGTCCTGCCGCTGCTGCAGCAGCGTTCGACTGCGGCAACAAGGCCGCTGTGGCACCCATGCCTGAGACTTCCTCAATCTCTGATGCGCCCACAGCTGGAGCCCTGCGCGACGCATCCGCCGGGCTCCCTGGTGTGGGAGGTGCTTGGTGTGCGCTGTGGCCATGCTGCGCAGCCGCTGTGGCTGGGGTGGCAGCACTGGACCCCAGTCCGAACACATTGAGCCGCCAGCCTGCCCGCTTGGAGCCGACAGCGTTGATGAGCGTGGGCAAGGTTGTGTTCATGGGTACGCCCTGTGCCGAGCCTCCGCCCTCCACGGAATTGACTGATGAACGGCGCAGCTGGCCCACTGCCGCTGCCGCAGCAGCCTCTGCCTCGCCCTCCCTCAGCATCTGCTGCGGGCCACCAACCCAATTGGCAGCCACCTCTCCTGCAGCTGGTGTGCCAGCTGAGGACACATCCACAGCCACACCAGCACCTGCGGCAGCAGCCGCAGCCACAGCTGCTCCCGGCGGCCCTGAGCCAGGGCCGTAAGGCGTGCCCACCCCTGACGCAGCTGCCGCTGCAGCGTGCTGCCCCCCACTGGCACGCTCCTCAGTGTCCGACTCTGGCACCGCCATCCCCAGGTCCTCGGCTTGCATGCGCGCCAGCACGCGGCTCATGTTCAGGTGCGCGCGCATGGTGCGGCTGGTGGTCTGTGACCGCTGCAACGCAGGGCCCTGCGTTTTCTTCAGCTCCAGCTGCAGCGCGTGGTGCAGCCGGGGCTGGGGTGGTGGCACGCCCGCAGGGCCCGCAGGGTGCCGGCCCTCCATGCCCAGCATCTTCCCTAGCACACGCCCCGCGCCCACAGCCGCAGCCGCCGCACCGGCCGCTGCTCCGCCCTCGGTGCCGTCCTCATCACTGGCCCCATCCAGGTCGGGAGCTTGCTCAGGCGCAGACGTGGCGGGCCCACGCCGGTGGCGCATGGACGCACTGAAGGGTAGGCCAGGGGCGCGCGGGGGCTTGCGGCTGCCGTGCGATGATGCCGCATGCAGGGAGCGGCCCGGGGAGTTGGCGCCCGCTGCCACTTCCGCATCCGCAGCGGACGCCCCACCTATCGCCACACTGCGGCCTGCCTGTCCCTGCAGCTGGGGGTGGGCATACGTTGCCGCACGCAGCGCAAACTTCGCACCTGGATGCCCCTCCTCCTCGCTCTCCAACGCAAACGCCGTATATTCTGGGGGCAGCTGTGCCCCAGACCCAGCAGCACGCGTGCTCCCAGCCGCTGCAGCAGCCCCGGCGGCAGCAGCTGCAGATGCCGCACCACCACGTGGTATGCTGCCCATCCGCAGCAGCACCACTGAGCTGGCACCACCCACACCAGCGGCTGCCGCAGCCGCCTGTGCTGCAGCGGGGGCAATGGCAGCTTGGGGTGGCACACCTGAAGCTGAGGCACTTGTTGCGGGCAGCTGCTGTGTCTTAGGCCGCACACCAGAACCAGAGGCTGGGGCGGGAGGCAAGGTGGACAGTGGCAGACTGGGGTGCCGGTCTGGTAGTTGCACGTCCAAGTGGCTGGCCCGGGGCTCCTCTAAGCTGCCCCGCTTGCGTGGGACTCGAACCCCCTGCTGGTACTGCAACACAGCGTCCCGCTGTACCGCCTGCTGCAGGGCAGGTGCTGCAGCAGCTGCAACCTGGCTGCCAGGAGCTACATTCCCAACAGAAAAGGATTTGCTGGTCGCGGACACCAGGGCGCCGGTCTGGTGGTGTGAGAGGGGCTTGGGGCTTGCGGAGGCCGCTGAGAAGGGGCTCATCATGCTTGCCGCCCGCCACCAGCTGACACCACCAGCTGCTGGCACCACCTGGGCTTGCGATGCTCCTGCAGCCACAGGGTGCATGGCACCTTGCCCCAAGTGCCCATCCAGCAAGGCTGACTCGTGTGCAGATGTGTGCACGCGCAGCCTGGCAGCCGGTGCCGCAGGTGCATGGTCCCACCCCTCCGACCGTGCCGTCGCCATGGGGGCGCTGTCGGTGCGCAAGCTGCGCTGTGCCGCGGTCCCAGGGAGTACCCCCGGCTCTGATGGCGGGTGTGACACGGTGGTGATGGGCGCTGTTGGCACGCTGCTGGTGTGGCTGGGGACAGAGTGCACCAGGCCCAGGCCCGTGTCCCCCAGCGTGCTCTGCCTGCCGATGGACTTAGAAGCCTGCCGGCTGACAAGGGGTGCATGGGTCAAGCTCACGCACAGAGGGGCAGCTGCTGCAGCAAGTGGGGGCTGCTGCATGACGGCTCCCATGGGCGTGGCAGACGTGGTGGAGGATGACTTGCGCCACGAGCCCAGCTTGAGGGATGGCAGCTTGGGCTTCAGCGTGCGCACCGAAGACACCAGGGAAGCAGCTGGACCTGTGCTCACATGGGCACCTGCCTCACTGGGTGCACGCGTGCTGCCTGGCACACTGCCCATGCCACCATAGCTGCTCGCCAGGTGCGGGTGCGCGCCATGACTCAGGGCGGAGGCCCCACCCGTAGCAGCAGCAGCCGCCTCAGCCGCGGCAGCTGCGTCCAACAGCCCAGCGCTGATGCTCCCCAAGCTATCGTCTCGCTTAATCACACCTCCCGTCGCTACAGAGATCCCACTGAGCTCACTCAACTCTCCATCTGACTGCAGGTGCAAGCCTGTCGGCCAAGCTGCCCCATCCAAGCTGCTACCGGCTCCCTGGCCCACCTGTTCACTCGACATGTGTGCTCCCCCCCGGGCCACTGTCCTTGCTGCCGTGCCACCTGCCATCCCTACCGCTGCGGCTGTGGGCAGCTCCTTTGCATGCGCCTGTGCCACGCCTGCATGCACGGGGCTCCCCCGCACCCTGTCGTGCGCAGTGTACAGCATTGCCTGCGGCGTGGGTGCGGCCAGCGGGTGCGCAGAGCCGACACCATCCTGTGCTTCTTGCGCACGGAGCGGCAGCCGCGGCTGTGCGGGAGGTGCGACGCCACTGCTCCCTGCTGGCACACCCTCCGCATCCACATCCGGCACCACCAGCGTCCCCGCCACTGCATCAATGGCCGCACCCCTGAAGGGGAAGCCGCGCGCAGCTGCTGCACCAGGGAGGCCTCCAGCGGGCCCCGGCAGGGAGGCGCCTGCCGCTGGCAGCACCAGGTGCACAATGCCCCGCAGCCCCACCAGCTGCTCCGGCTTGCGCTGGGAGCGCATGACCGGCTTGCCCTCAAAGATGCCCTGTGGGTGGGTGTGGCGGGCGCACACGGGTGCTTTTAGATGATGAATGAGCAAAGCAATTCTTACGCACCGCTGCGTGCGAACTCCCACCATGTGAGAGCTCTGCCCGCATGGAAAATGATGGTCAGGCAGCGTGCGATGGCCCATGGCATGGCCCCACCTCAGCTCAGGCGCACGCACCTCTCGCTGGTCATGCAGCTTGCGCTGCAGCGACCAAGCCAGGTACGCCGCATACAGGTCGAACGGCAAGGGGGCGAAGCCGGCGGCAGACAATGCTGCAAACAGCACAACCAGCAAGGAGCATGTTGTTGCATAGCGCAGGAACGGGTTGGGTGGAACGCAGCTGCATCTGAATGGTAGGATGATGCTTGTGCACCTGAGTCTGGCCCTGGATGCAAACATGGCGGATGCGCATGTTCGCTGACGAAATGGCCATGAATCAAACCCAGACGCACCAACGAGTGCCTTTGACTGCCAGCTCTGCCTATTATAAGACAAGGGATTCAGGTCTGATAGGATGATGACCCAGCAGCATATGAGGTACACGCGCGAGAGGCGCAGCACCCTGCGGCCATTGGTGCAGGACTGCAGGTGTGTGTCACAGGCTGAACAAGGCAGTCAGTCGGCCTGCCGGCTGGACGGCACAGTGATAAGCTCACAGTGCAAGCATGTGGTACTGTGGACAGCTGGCGTTCTTGAATGGCATGCCATGCACCTGGAGCTGTAGGTCAGGATGCCCTGAGTGCTGAGGGCGACCATGCAGCCAATGCAGCCCGTTGTCAGCGTGAACAGCCATCGCGCCATCTGGTAGATGACCAGAGCTGCAGCCAGCAGGCCGCATGGCACGTCCGTCGGGTCACCATAGGGCTTGCACGTCATGTGACGTAACGTCATGCAACCCCCTGCTTCCATGGTCAACAATGCGTCAACCACATCAACAAACTTGAGCATGTGCCTCACCAAGCGCAACGCCCGACTCCGATGCATTCTGGTCCACAATGGAAGACTTATTCTTCTTTTCGCTGGCAAGGAAGTATGTGGCGAGGATAAAAACCACGACTGCCAGCGCGCCAAGCCCCGCCCCAGCAAGAACTTGCACGAGCGCTTGAAACAGTATACTGCGTCTCAAATCACAACAATCAAACAGAAGGCCGCAACAGAGGAAGCTGGATGCAGGAACGATTCGCAAGTTCAGGCCATTCAACCAGCAGGGACAACACGGCCAGTAAAAGGTCCGACTGGCCTGCTGGTCCAGCAAGAGACTCCCCATACCCCCCAATACTTTCGGGCTACATTGAACAAATCGTGCTGAAACGCCGCTAGCATGACGTCGGCAGAAACTCCCAAACCCCAAACCCCAAACCCCAAAAGCCCAAACCCTCAAACCCTGTCGTGTGCCGTTTTGTACACGCCAGACCTTACGTAAACTTGTAGATTTCTAGTGTATAATATTCTGTTGGGCTGACATTGTGATGATCTGAAACCCTCGTGCACATAATCGAAACAACCGGAACATGAGACAGGCTGTGCTGCTTGTTTTGTTCATGTTTGCTGCCATGGCCAGCCATTGGGGCGCTGATGCGGTGTGGCAACACCGCCATGCGGCCAGTACGTACGCAGCTACGCACACAGCTCAGCTTGACTGCAATGTGCAAACATGCTAGCCACATCGTGAAGCCACACGGTACACCTGCATGTGTACATAGGAATGCAGAGGCGTGTGGACGGTGCACGTGCAGCCGCTCATGACTGCACGGAGGAGCGCTGGTTTCCTCAGCGGCTGGATCATTTCAGGTGTCAGCAAGTCCTGTTGGCAATGCTGATATTTATCACGCAGCTGAACAACCAGCGTACGAGCCAGAATACCTTGTGCATGCATACATACCTGGGCCAGTAGTGCATGCGTGTAGTGAAACCTGACCACTGTAATCCAACCACCATGTTGATGCAAGGGCAGCCGGCGCAAGGACGAGGATGCTGCACGCTTCAACCAGCGCTACATTGTGTGCGACAAGTACTGGGATGCAGACAACGCGGGGCCCATCTTCTTCTATGTGGGGAATGAAGCGGACGTGTACCTGTACGTCAATGCAACAGGGCTGATGTGGGAGAACGCAGAGGAGTGAGTGGCCCGCAGTTACATGTGGCGTGTGCCTTCGCTTGCTTACCAGCTCTGACATTGTTATGCTTTGATACATTTCTGGTGATGACGCTGATATTGCAAAATTGTGTGGCTTACATGTACGGCTTACATGCATTTCTGCAGCATCACAGGCCAGCGGCAGTTGTATCCTGTGTGTTCTCGCTGCATGAGCCGCACGGCTTCTGACGCTGTGCTGTACATGATGCTGCAGGTTCGGAGCTCTGATCATCTTTGCAGAGGTGTGTAGACTGTGTGCACAGCCCATTGAAGTCAAGCAGCAGCACATAGCCAGTTTTGTCTGGCTGGAGGGTCTGGTTGCAGCTCACAATCATGTCTTCATGTGCATGCTTGTGCTGCTTTTCTGCTCCGTGCCGCAGCACCGCTACTATGGTGCCAGCCAACCGTTTGGCCCGGACAGCTGGAAGGTGAACCCAAGCTACCTCACCACAGGTGCAGGCCTCCGTGTGTGTTGGGGGCCCAGGGGGGGACCGGGGGATGCCAGGCGGGATGCTTGTGCTGTTCATTCGCAGCTTGAAGGGGAAGTCGTTGATCGCTTTTATGGTCTCCAAGCTTTTAGGACTCAAGATAGGGCATGGGAGCTCAAGTGCATCTCCAGCACTGTTAACATGTATTCCTGGCTGTCGGACCATACATGCAGGTCAGGCACTGGCGGACTATGCCACGCTGCTGTACTACCTGAAGGGTAGCCTGCCTGGGGCTCAAGACAGGTGTGTAGCTGGTGCCAGCGCCACCACTAATTGGAGTTGGTTGTTGGGCGTTGTGTGCGCTCATGTGCAACGTGTTGGTTTGATGGAGAAGGATGGTTTAATCTTGGATGTTTGACACAACGTAGATTGGTATTGTAATTGCTGGCCACTGGGAGTTTGCAGCAGCACCAGCAGCACTCGCTTCTTGCCTTGCACATTCTGGCTCACATATGTTTTTCCACATTCCTGCGTTGTTGCCACTGCTGCGCAGCCCTGTGATCGCATTTGGTGGCTCGTATGGCGGTGAGCTGGCGGCATGGATGCGCCTCAAATACCCCCATCTCATCACAGGCGCAATTGCGGCCAGTGCACCCATTGGCGGCTTCCCAGGGGATCCATCCTTCAACCCGTCTGCATTCTGGGAGGTGCGCGTGTTGGCGTGCATCACGTGGGCAAGTGCTCAGCCTGAGCTTATGCAACTTCCCAACTGCCCGTGGCGAGCGCGTTTCATTGAAATGCCGTGCTGCTGAGCAGCGTGACTCTGCCTGTGCCTTCGCCGGCCTCTTCAACCTGTGTGGTTTCTAGGTACACTACACAAGAGTGCAATACCTGCACACCTCCACACCCTGCATGTTGTCACTCACAGATTGTTACGCGTGATGCTTCACCTGCTGCGGGCGCGCCCGCCTTGTGTGTGAACAACACGCGTGCCGCGTTCAAGGTCGTCATGTCCATGGTGGCTGCACCAGAGGTGGGGGCTGGTGGCGGCTCATGCTGCCTCTGGGCAACCTCCAGCATGTCCATATGTGGCATGCAGCATGCAGCCTTGCCAGCATGCCAGACAACAGGCAACACAGTGTCGAGGGACAGCCTGGCAGGAGCACACAATGTGATCAGTACATGTGGCACTTACTCAAAGGGCGCGCCTGTTGTCCACAGGGGCGCCTGACAGCGGAGCGGCTGCTGCGGCTGTGCAAGCCCCTGAAGAACGGAGACGATGTGGTGGCGCTGGCATACTGGCTACAGGGCGCGTTTGACGCATACGCCATGGGCAATGTAATTCACGAGCCTGGCGGCCTGCGTGCCTCCGCTATGGCCTCTGCGGCAGCATGTTTGCATGTGCCACGTGCTGCCGTTGTGCACTGCTCACCTAGTGGTCATCCACCTGTACGCCGTGCAGTTCCCCTTTGCGTCGTCCTACATCAACGGGGACCCTGAGCACCCACTTCCACCTTGGCCCATGCGTGCAGCATGCCGCTGGATGACCAAGGTGAGTGCTGCAGAGCGGTTGCACCAATGCATGTCAGTCACCACGCTGCTCCTGGCCAGTCCCCTGCCATCCCTCTTGCCTCTGCACCCTCCAGCGCCTCGGTCTCGGTTTCTGGTTTCACAGGAACCGCATCATTCCTGTATGCTGCTGGTGTCGCCTGCACTGCCAGACCACGAAGCTGTATCCCAGCGACTCCCTGGAGGCGCTACATAGCGCAGTCAACTACATGTACAATGCGTCTGGCACAGTATCATGCCACAACATCGACCCGGCGGGCCCAGCAGCCGGCAGCACAGGTGTGTGTGGTGCATGCCCGGCCTGATCAAAGTCAAAGCTCACATGACAAGCATATAAACCATCTGCAGCTCTGCACCTTTCCTGCAACCTTGCCCGATACGTGAACATTGTCACTTGCTGGTGCACACCTTGCATGTTGCGCTGGCTGTCACGTTGGTTGAGGCGCCGGTGCCAGCCCTCAAGATCCAGCGGTTACCACGGGATCAACTTGGTATCACCACCACGCGCACAGGCCCTTGGGACTTCCAGTTCTGCACCGAGCAGATGGCCCAGGAGGAGCCGTACTTCCCTGCCAATGGTGTGACCGACATGTTCTGGGACCAGGGGCCGTTCAACTGGAGCAGCATCACGCAGCACTGCAAGGACACGTGGGGCGTGGTGCCTGAGGCGCACTGGGCGGTGGCAGAGGTGGGGCCAAGGACTGGGCATAAGCGATAGGGTCATGAACGGACATGAATCATACATGCACATGTTGACAGCGTACATGAGACGCTTCGCGGGCACACTTTTTGTAGCAACATGCATGCAGCTGATGTGTCTATGTGCATCTGTGCACCATGATGTGGCTAGCTGGTGGCCCATGGGCGCTCATATGCTACATGAAGTGTGCGCCCATTGCTTGTGTGCGTGCAGTATGGTGGGCTGGCAGCTGCTGAGCAGCTGTCCAATGTTGTGTTCTCCAACGGGCTGCTTGACCCCTGGTCTGCGTTTGGTGGGTGGTGTCTGGATCAGCACAGGCCAGATGTCAACCTGCTGCGGACTGCTGCTTCAGCTGCTGCTGGCTTGTCGCCTTCTGTGGCACTCAGCCTCTGTGCATGCCTTCAACCAATGCCCTGGGGATGCCCTGGACCCTGCCTCACTGCTGCCCTGTCCATCTGTGTGTCCATAGGAGTGATGGAAGATGTGTCAGATACTGTTGTGGCAGTTGTCATCCCTGACGGCGCACACCACATTGTGAGCCTAAGCCACCACACACGTCAAGACCACATGCACAGCACCGTCTATCAGCACTTAAAAAGCGCATGGTGGTTGCCAGAAGCTGTGCAACGGCAGCTGTGGGAAGCTGCTGCCTGTTCAAGCTTCATGTCTGCGTGCACTGTACATACAACTGTTGGCTCGCGCATGCCATGCCCAACAGTGCTGTGCTGTGCCTGCACTACCACAGGACCTCATGTTCTCACACGAAAAAGACACGCCCACCATCAAGGCGGCCCGCCTGGTGGAGCTCACACACATGCGACGGTGGGACCCTTGTGCCGAAATTCCGCACTTGCATGTGCATGCTGATGCCTGAGGCCACGTCATGGACTCCTTGCAGTACATGGTGTGTGTTAGCTGCTGCAGTGGCTGAGGCTTTCATATCGCTCCACACACCCCACACAGGTGGGTGGAGGAGCATAGGCGCAAGGTGCAGTCGCGCAAGGCAAGGCGCGAGGCAGGGATGCTACAGCCTGACAGGGCACCAGCAGGGGTTGAGAAGGTCGGCAAGAGTGGTGCTCTGCGTGCTGCCTTGAAAAGCACCCTCAGCCTTCTGCGAGGACATGCCGGCGCTTCAGCATGATGATCATGATATGACAGCGTGCATCCCTTGAAGAATGCTGCCCTTGAAAGTTGAGTTGTCGTAATAGCACAACAACCATTCATTCCAGCTCTGTGGCTGGGTCAGAACTCTCTGGTGTTGGTTCAGTGAATAAGCATGAGTGGACATGATGAGACTAGGGTTGTTGATCAGCTGATATCGGGAATTGTGTTGTAAACGCGTTGTGACGCTGCGCTTGAACCCTTTGCTTTTTCAATCACTGCGCATGAGCAGTCCGCAACGAACCACAAACCTAGATCTGCACAAGAAGCGGTTAAAAGAAGAGCTATCAAGCGTGGTGGATGCAATAGTTTCGCTACCAAGCAGCCTGGGCTCAGAAGCACCTGTGGTGGAGTGCGTGAAAGGGGTGGGTGGGATTGGAGGGAAGAACTTCTGCAATGCATGATCAGTTGCCAACTCAAAGCAAACCAACAAAGCTTTGCGCGCTGCGGGGCGCATGTTGTCTGGTGCGTGCATGATGCACATTTATGCATCATTGTTGATGGTGTTGCATGACATTCACATGCCGATGGTGGATGTCCTTCCTGGCCTTTGCAGCTTGCATCGCGTGAGGGATCCATACTGAAGCCCTGCACAGCCGTGCAAGAGTTGCAGCCCCATGTTGCAGCATATGAGGCAAGTCTGGCACGGCTGACTAGCCGAGCGACAGCTTTGACTAGCGCATCTGCGTCCCTCACCACATTCCTGGCCCAGTGTGGTATACAGCCGCGGCCTCAAACTCCTGCCCAGCCCCAGCGCTCTCATAGCAACCTGGCACAGCTGCAGCACAAACACTGACCGATAGAAACACCAGCCTCCAGCATGTGGTGTGACCGAAGCGCATGCGTCTTTGGCACAGCCGCGCCTGCAGCAGCCCTGGCGCACGCATGAGGAAAGCGCGTTGACTCTGCGGCCATTGAACTGGTCATGGAGGCACCGGCTGACCTGCCTGCACACGCCTTGCAGCTTTTGAGCCGAGGCGCATGGGAGGAATGCATACAGCTCCTGCAGCGGCAGCAGCAGCAGCAGCAGCAGCACCACCACCACCACCACCACCACCACCATGCGCCTGAGCAGCATGTTCCCCATGCGTCTGGGGCACAGGCACCTGCTGAGCAGGCTAACACCCAGCATCCACCTGGACATACGGCACCATGTGCTGCACCACCTGCTGATGGTGTACCCGCTGCGTATGGCAGCCGGGTGGCCACGCAGGCGCTGGCAGTCTGCGTGATCCACCTGCATGCCGCAGCAGGCAGGTGGAGAGATGTGCTGGGCTTGCCAGCTGATTTTGCCTCGTCCAGAAGCGATGCCACACCAGCTGTCGCTGCAGCACCCCCTGTCCAAGCTGCGACAACAACAGCACCTGCTGCCGCTGCTGCTGCTGCTGCTGCTGCTGTGCGTCGTGCCGCACGCCGCACCGCAGCCCTCGTGCACCCCGACAAATGCAGCCTGCCACATGCCGCTGCTGCGTTCCGGCTGGTGCAGCAGGCACAGGCGCACTGCCTGGCATCCCTCTCAGCTCGAGCAGGGTCTCAGGCGGGTCAGCGGCACACAGCAGCAGATGTCGAGGGCTTTGCAGGCGGCCCTGAATGGGAGGACAAGGAAGTGGAAGGGGAGGAGGGGGAGGAGGATGGGGCACGGTGGTGGGAGCCATGGGATGAGCTGCGCTACCCAAACGCTGTGGCCAGCGTGCACCTGGGTGTCAGCACGGAGCCAACACAGGATGACGAGGAGCCGGGCCTGTGGGCCATGAGTCTGCAGGTGCAGCGGGGCGCAGCTGTTAGAGACTGCCGATGCGTTGCTTGCCGGCATCTTTGCGTGCATGCTGCACACTGCTCGAGCTACATGGCACGCGCCTGGTGTCAGAGCTTTACGCATGCGGACAGATGCTGGGTTGCTATGCCTGCTCTAAAAGGACACGTCTAATAGAGCCTCCCTGGGTTGCACTTGTGCTGGGCAGGAGCTGCAGGCGGAGGTCAAGCGCCGCCAAGCCGCCATCTTTGCCTCTCAACCTCGGCCTCAACCTGAACCTCAGCTGCGGCCAGAGCCCAGCCCTCATGCTGGTGTGTCTGAGCCGCAGCGCAACACGACTGTTGGCGATGCCGCACCGACTGCAGCCCTGAGCATGCATGAGCGGCAGCGGCGCCTGCGGTACGCGCGCAGTGTGCTGTCGCAGCGCACTGCACGTGGGGGCAGCGGCACCACAGGCGGGCACAACCACACCCACCCTGCAGCGGCTGGTAATGTACCTTTGCGGTGGCAGGGTGTTGGCGCCCCAGGTCCGACTGGAGGGAATAGGACTGACATGCAGCTGCCAGATGGTCAAGAGCAGGCTGGACATGAGGGCACTGCACCAAAGAGACAGCGGCTGGCTCGTGAGGCATTGGATGAGGAGGGCCAGGCTGCTGAGCCACAAGCAGGGACAGGGTCAGTACATGATTCAGGGCAGTACACCAATGCTGGTGGCTTCCTCGTGTGATGAGATGTCTGCTCCACACCATCTCTCCTCGCTGTAACATCATGAAATTACACCCAGCATTGTGCTCATTCAGCTGTCGCTCAACACCCCACAACGCACCCAACATGTCAATATTCCGCCTGCCCCTGCTCACTTGCCCTGTGCCCTGCCGCCCCTGCGCTCGTCCCCTTTTGTTCCTGTCCCTGCCCCGCCCGGCTGCGCCACTGGCAGCCCCAGTGTCGCACCCATTGCAGCTGCCAGTGGTGTATCGGCAGGGATCCCGCTCAGGGCTGCGGAGGACGATGCTGGTACATGACCTCCTCCCAGTGCATCTCGCCCCACCATCTTGATCAGGCCTGCCCCAGTGGACGCCAGAGGGTCGGCACCTAGGGTCAGGGGACCTGCAGATGTTCCGCTCCCAACCCCACCTGCTGCGGCTGTCCCACCCGCCGCGCCTGCCTTGACGCTGACGCTAGCTGCAGAGGCGTCCAGCCCTAAGGGCGAGGGCTGTGATGAGCCGCCTAGGGCTGCAGGGACCACGACGGCCCCCGAGAGCTCCATGGCACCAATTGTGATGCCTGCAAGGGCATTGGAGGGCGTGTGTGTGCATTGTGCGCGTGGATTGTGTCGGGGAGCATCGTATGGTGCCGCGTGGGGTTGCAGGAGCGCACAACCCTGAAGCCTACATCACAAAAATATGGGGCGCTGTGCTTGACGTGCTTGTGTGCGTGTGCGGTGTCAGCAGCTGTTGATCTGGACAAAGGCTCGTTGATGCATGCGCTGCAGTAGCTGGATGATGTGGATATGAACATGAGGTGCCGGAGGTGCCAAGCGTCTCAGCCATGCACCATCAGCTGCTGCGCCCAACACCCGGACTCACCAAATGCAGGCCCAAAGAACCCTGTCGGCAGCGCGGCATCCATGACAAAGTCCACCACCTTCCTCACACGAGGGCCGCAGCGCCGCCCAAGCCTGCACGCACCCAACAGCACACGCAGGGCCAATTGTGTCATGCTCTTTGTTTGAGTCCTCCCTGCACCTGTCATGCACTGACAACAGCATGCTGTTGCACAGGACTGCATCGCAATCAACGTGCCCAGCATGGCCCAGTGTCGTGCTGTGATGAGTCGGTTGTACTGCATGTACTGTTCACTGCACGTACCGCTTCAGGCCGCCCTTGAGTAGGTGGAATGCCATGGACGCGATGGCGACACGCCAGCCAAAGAACCGCAGGTAGAAATTCTGCACGCATACCGCATCCAACCGCGCACTATGTGTTGCTCAGGCAGGCAACATCACTCAGGCTGATGCATGCCCAGGCCCTCGCTCGCAGCCTAGTGAAAGGCAGGCTCCCGCTGGACCGAGAAGATGTTTAATCTCACAACATCTGATTGCGGGCCTTCCAGCCCCTCACCGTGTTGTTGGAGATGTGGACGCCAATGATGGAGCGCAGCCGCTGCTTGATCAGCTCCTCCAGCACAAACACAGGCACCATCAGCGTGCCTGCGCAAGCAGATCAGGCACCAGCGCAGGCAGCGTGGGTGTGCTGGTGCAAGCAGGGCCCTGTGTGGTCATGGTGATGTTAGAAGCCTTGTGGCACAAGGGGTTGTCTGTAGGTTGTTGCCAAATCCAAAGTTTGGCGCCTATTACCTGGCGTCTGCCTCGTCAGTAAGTAGCATCTGCAGGCGCACCTCTCATCATGGGACGTCATGGGCTGTCACGCACCTGCGTTCATTTCGTGCTGCAGTTGCCCCGCCATGCGCCGCCCGCTGTCACTGTCCATGAACTCTCTGAACTGCAAGTGAGGTGATAATGTGAGTGTGGGGAGGTGCGTGCGGTGGGCATACTTGCATGCAGGAGCGTGCAGCTGAGAGTCAGAGTTTGGGGCATGTAAACGTGCTTTCACGCAGGCCGCCACAACTGCAAAATGCTGCATCGCAGATGTGTGCAGACTGGCTCGCAGCTTGGCTACGGCTGAGTGCAGGCAGCCAGCTGTGACATGCCGCCCAACCGCTTGCTCAAGCGGTGCCAGCTAAGCACATGCTGTTAGCGTGGCCACCCAACCAGTCCAGCTGCACACTGCATGACTATCGATGTTTTTTATTTTTTGTTTGATGCAACCACCGGCATGGAAGGAAGCATAGACTGTATGTGTGAATGTGATCCCAGATGATGATGCTGGCCCCACCTTGGACAGCACCATGTTGTTGAGCTCCGCCAGGGAGGGCGGGGTGGTTGCTCTCAGGATGCGCTGCTCCCATGTGTCCAAAGTGGCGGAGAGCCACTGCGCACACGTGACAGGGCGGCCTGTGTTCCCAACAGCTGGACGCGGTGTGCACTGCGGTGCTGTGCCATGCCATTCCATGTGCAGATTGTGCACCATCCTAGAAGGTGTGCCGACCAGTGCGACCACACCCATGCAACCATGGGTTGTGCATGCATGTGCTGGCGACGTGGCGCTGCAGAAGCTGCTTGCATGGCACTATGTAAGTAAAGCGAACAATCCAGTTGCTGACCAAGCGGCATGTGGACATACTGGCATCCTGGAGCATAACTGTCCCCAACCCAAGGCAGACAGTGCGCCCCAACGCAGTGCAACAGCCTGTGCACCAGCCAGCTTGAGCTGAATCTACACCCTTTGACGCATGGGGCATCACGGCATGTGCTCATACGCACCTCCAGACCATCACTGGTGTTCAGAAACCGGCTGAGCAGTTGTGCAATGTCTGGTGCCTGCTGTGTGCTGCTGGGCTCTGGGGCCGCAGGGGCCTCTGCCTTTGATGGACCCCTCCATATTGTCCAGCTCATCCTTGTTACAAAAGGCTGCTCGCACCGAAATCGATATCTTGCATGCTACGCCCAATCTTCCACGACCGGAACATACGAACTTCGGGAACTAAAGAGGTGCACCGACACGAAACCGCTCAGGAACAAGAAGGAATAATACTGCATCAAGGTTGACCTCGTAAAGAATTAAACAGCTGGCGAAACACTGAAAACTAAACCCCCTTGAAACCCTAGAAGCAGTGCACCCAGCAGTACCAAAGTTGAGATCAGCTGGCCCACCATATGTGCTTAAATCCTCCCAGCCGTGGTTGGTGATGGAGTGCATCATGCATGCTGCCTACAAAGCCGCAGCTCTTAAGAAAGGCACAAGTTCATCACGCTGGCTGATACACGTAACTCGAGATGATTTGCCGGCGAGGACTGAGTTTGCAGCACCCAGTTCAGTGCATCAGCTACGTGGAACGTGCGCCTTCAGGCTTTGCCACACTGCTGTGGTGCAGCCCGGTTGCCGCCACCACATTGGATGACACTGGACGCGCTGTCACGCCGTTGCCGCTGGCTGCCTGCGCGGCCGCAGGCACAGGTGGTGATGATGGCGCAGGGGTGGGCGCCGACGGGGAGGAGGGAGCGGCCGAGGGCGCCGGTCTGTGTGATGGGGCACCAGCCGCCCCGCTTTGGCTGCTCTGGTGGTGATGTGCTTGGCGGCCGCGGTGGTGGTGCATGGGCCGGGCCAGGGGCTTCTTCTCGCCCGGCAGTGGGTGCTGGTCGCGCGCCAGCGTGTACTGCTCCTGCTCGCCAGCCAGCTCAGGCGCAAAGCGTGATGTGGTGCGCCGGATGTGCCCCAGCCCGTGGCACTGCAGGCACGTGTGCAGGCTGGCGCGGGCGTGGCCATGCCCATTGCCGTTGCGGCCGTTGTGGCGGCCCCAGCCGTTGGTGGTGCGGCGCACCGCACCGGTGCCGCAGCACGCCTCACACTTGACGTCATACACGTACGTTGGTGTCTGCGGCCATGGTGGAAGCATCGAGTGGGCACTGGTTGACAGGCATTGCGGGCGTTACCCGCGGGTGCGGCAGTGGTACGTGTCATCGTGAAAAGCGTGGATTTCCCAGTGCCACCACCGTGAATCATTGCTGCCCGCTAACAAAGCTGGTCAGGCATTGTAGTGCAAGCCGAAGGTGTTGATACAACGGGAGCAAGGCAGCAAGTGCTGCCTGGCTGATGAGATGTAGTGATGCAGGACGACAGCAATGCAAACAATCCCAAGGCCAAGCGAAGGCGCGGGCGGCACGCAACGCAGCTCCTCACCTTACACCTTTGCGCCTCTGGATCGCAAACCTCCTCATGGGGTGGGATGATCTGCAGTGATCACAGGACGAACACAGCCGCACACCACAGGTTAGCCTCAGGAGCTCCATTCAGGGGCTCAGAGAGCATGCGAGTCTGCGAGCGCTGAGCATGAGGCGCATGCGTGCAGCGCGAGTCAACCATCAGTCAACAACAGCAGCCCCACCTGCCCATCCGGAGGCAACCCCTTGAACAGCGAGAAAAGTGATATGTGGATGCCGGCGAGCCTGCAAGAGTCCATTTGGCACAGCAACACCGAGGTGTGTCACCGCTTGCTTGACACTGTGAAACTATGCGCAGATGCCTTGCGCGCGCGCTGCAAACCATGGGGAACCATGAAAAAGTGCCATGCAAAGCGCATGACAAGGACGGCACCTGCTCTTTAGCGAACGGCCTTCGTGCGCCGCGCCATCCTCACGGGCCACTCGACACGGCACCATGCGTCTCAATGCCACGTTGCGAGACGAGCATGGGTTTAAGGCCCTTGCGAGACGATGCTGCGCACGCCCCTGTATCAATGAATGCTGCATCGGGTGTGTTTGCCGGAAGGTTGACTACTCCTGGCTCAGTCTCAGAGTTTGCAGAAACTGTCGTGCTGTGGACGTGATCTTTCACGGCAACCGTAATGGAATGTTGAAAGCGGTAAACAACAGGATTCACAAGCTGGAAACAACAACTAACAGGTTGACAAATGGGCTGGGGAATCTGTAAGGTCCGTCTACGCAACTTAAGCTCGACAACGAATGAAGAATAATAGTTGCTCAATTTGCACATCTCTCCTTATGTACGCACGGGCCCATCACTCAACTCGGAGCCTGAAATGCGTGAGGTCCAAGGAGGCCACTGGGACACCGCCAGCTCGCCGTCGTCACGTGAGTCATGCACTTGTTGAATCGCACTAATGTTGCAGGGCGTTGTGGCCGCGCGGTGCCTGGGCCACAGCAGTCCGTAGCACGCGTCAGGCCCTGTGTGCGCATGGCGTCCACCTCTGCGAGTGCGTCCTCATTCGATAATCTCAGCCTCCCATGTTCCTTCATGTCTCACACCATGCTTGGCGACCACCACGTGCTCCTGCGCAGCTGTCCCCATCACGGAGCCATCCGCCGCGGTGTTGAAGGCGCTGAAGGAGGCGGAGGTGAAGACGCACAGATCCAGTGCTTGTACATGGGTGCTACTGCTGGCTCTGGATGGACCTGCTTTGTAGCATGCCACCATGCTGCAAACATGGGGAACTTATCATGTGGCATGCCTCATAAGGATCATACCCTTGACCAGCCAGCCAGCAGCCACACCCACGGGGGCATGCCATCTTGCAAATGCTGTGCTGCCTGCAGGCCGTGGCGTTTGATGTAGACAGCACATTGTGAGTGTGTGAGCACATGTGCGAACAGCGCAGCCCATCAATCTGCTCATGCACACAGCAGGTTCAGTGGCACCCTCATTGCAAGCATGCTGATGCAGAAGCGTACGCCTGCTCTTGGCCGCTGCACTGACACAAGGCCGCACGCTGAACCTCCTGTTCGGTGCATTGTGCATGCGGCTGCGTGCTGTGCTGTGCCCTGCAGCTGTGAGGATGAGTCCATTGATGAGCTGGCTGCGTTCCTGGGAGTGGGGGAGCAGGTGGCGGCACTCACAGCCAAGTGGGTGTAGGCAGCCTGTGAGGACATGCCAGCGCACCAGCCTTGCACTCCCCAGCAGCAGCGCAGTGCATCGCCGTGCGTTATGCACAGCACCATGTTGCAGGACCTGCGCAGCTGCCGCCTGCGTGGCCGCTGGAACTGCACTCTTGCATGCAGCAGAGCAGCTTCCACAACATGCAGCACAGCTGCATTTCTCAACAACCGCCCAGCTGGTTATGCCAGACGGACTGCGGGACGCTCCTGATCAATTGCGTCTGGCTGGCAGCTGACTGGTGTCTGACTGGCCGCTGCGCTTCGTGGGATGTTCCACGCCACAGGGCCATGGGTGGCTCCGTGGACTTCAAGACAGCACTCTCCACACGGCTGGGGGTGATGCAGCCGTCCAGAGCTGCAGTGGACGACTTCCTGGCCAAGCACCCACACCGCGTATCACCAGGTGCGCGGCCCACATGCTGCGCCTGGACGTGCCAGCGTGTTGTGGGTTGACCCATACCCTGAGGCTGAAACTGACAAGTGTGGGCCATGTTGCAGGTGTCATAGTGCACGGCGTCTTGTTGTGCGTCCTGCACTTGCTGCTGTCTGCACACCATGCTGATGCACACAAGCACACCTGTGCCTGGTCTGAAGCCCCTGCAAGCCCTCATCTGTGCTCATGACATGACTCGTCCCTGGTTATTATGCTGTGGCTCATGCACGTGCCATGGCCGCGTCACCCTATCACAGCCCAAACACCATCACACAGCGTCACTCCACATGACTCCAGATCACACTACTCATACCATGCCACAGGCATCCCCGAGCTGGTGCAGTTGTTGAAAGCCCATGGCAAGGAGGTGTTCCTGGTGTCTGGGGGCTTCCGCCAGATCATCCACCCACTGGCGCAGTCCCTGGGTATCCCGCTGGAGCACGTGTTTGCCAACACCATCCTGTTTGATGTGCGTGGCTGCCCTGGCTGCATGACGTAGTGGCTGCCTGGCTTGTGCTGAAAAGAAGGGTGCTGGCGGTGGCAAGGGTGCAGGCGTTGCTGTGCATGTCTGCTGGCCTGCTGCTGCCAGTGCGATGTTGTTCTCACGGGGCTCTGGGCACGCTGCAAACCAGTATACGGATTGGTCAAGCATGTGCACGCCGGCCTCACACCTGCTGCACATATTTAAATGCATGCAAACGCCCCTGCACAGGCGCAAGGCAACTACGCAGGCTTTGATGAGAAGGAGTTCACGTGCCGGTCAGGAGGCAAGCCAGCGGCACTACGGCATATCCAGGTGAGGCCAGCTGGCCTGCTGTCACTCTCACCATTGTGACCCAGCCCACACCGCTGCATGGCATGGCAATGGCGTGTTGCCAGGCATTGGGCATTCATGAGTTTTGCATGTGGTATAAGCAGGTGCCCTGGGCCCCTCCACCGCACCAATGTTGCGCAAGGCGGCAGCATGTAACATGCAGTGGTCATGTACGTGTGCTGCCAGGCAATCGGCAAGTAGCATGGTCATGCCTCTTGGCCCTGCGCGCGTGTGTGCATTGCCCGTGCAGGAGCACTGGGGGTACAAGCACATCGTGATGGTGGGCGATGGTGCCACGGACATGGAGGCTCGGCTGGAGGGCGCAGCATCACTGTTCATTGGGTGCGCCTGGTGCTTGGGGCCATGCTTACATCCTGGACCGTGATAAAGTATGGTGGTGCCTTGCTCAGTGGTCAATCTGCTGATGCTGCAGTTGTGGTGGGGTGTGCGGGGTCAGGAGGAAGATGCGCGTGTGTGCAGCTGTGCTTGGCATGTCACAGCAGCTTATCATGATTACATACACACCGCATGCTGTCCAAGGCTTGTCCCTGACCACTGGCCTCTCTGTGCTGACGTCCTGCTGTACTGTTTCACTGCTGTGCTGCCCTGGGCAGGTACGGTGGTGTTGTGGTGCGCCCCAACATTGCAGCCAAGGCTGATTGGTACATCATGTCCATCCAGCAGTTTATTGATGCGCTGAAGAAGATTTGAGTGGGCACAGCCACCAGCTGGACAGCGCATGTGTCTCTGGCAGAGCCCTGTGCATTCAGTAGAACAGCTTGCATGGCTCCAGCTCAGCTACGTTGTGTGCCTGGTGAGTGTGGTGACCCTGGTGATTTATCACAGCGAGGGTGGCTGTAACGGCTGAGCGTGTTTGGCACCATGAGCGCAATGCTGCCAGGTGTGCACGTCTCCTGTGCAAACTTGCGGTACTGTTTCTTTCTGGGGCTGGGGCCAGGTTGTCACAATGGGGCTGCTGGTGGGTGTGGACTGGATTTGATTTATGCTCGTGCTCAGGACCTTGGGAGACATCATTCTTTATTTGGTGGAGTGTGCGAATAAGAGCCTCTCAGCAGCCAGCTAGTGGCTGCTAAGTCCTGCAGGGGTTTAAACTGCACCCTCAGATGCTGATGGGGTACAGCAAGCGCTGGGCTGGGCATATGGAAGCGGAAAGTGTTTGCAATCTCGTCTGCAGTGTGTTACATGTGCCTGCCGACACGAGAAGCTGCATGCATTTCGATGTCTGCAGGGATGCATACACATGCACACACATCCAACGTCCACAAGAAGGTCCCATTATTTCGAGCAGCCACTTGGGACTGGAACTACTGGAACCACACACGCGTCATCCGTAAACAGCAGCACCATCTCTCAAGCCGGACCAGAGGCCATCACTACTCACATTCAACTCCTCAGTTCCATCCACACCTCGAAGGCCCTCCCCCGCCACCCACCAGCAAGCATCACAGGAAAAATGCATATGTATGTACAGGGCTGGTTGCCTTGCAGGTGCTGTGGCAGAGGGACAACCCAACTGCCAAATGACACCACCACACCCACTGAGTTCATGTGGACATTGTCATATTGCCAAGCCTTGGGGACAGCACATGGTCATGTGCTGTGTGGTTGCTGCACAGCAGCACAGCCTGTGCCCGCCACCCACATCCCACCCCGCCCCACACTGACCTGATCCTACAGCCTGAGTAGCAACCAATGAGGAAGAGTGCAGCAACTGCACCCATATGATACTAGCAAAGCGACAGCAAGAGAAGCGAAACAGAAAAATAAAGAATGCGGGTCTGCCAGGCACAGGACTGGCTGGGACGCTCCTGCACGAGCTGCGCTCAAACAGGTGGCCAAAGAATGCATCACCACAGGCAAAGAATGGACCCGTTTGGAAAAAATGTCTTACCTCTAGCTCTACTCTAGCTACAGGGATGTGTCACCACTCATGAGGCAGAGATGGCGCCTCAGGGCCCACAACGACACCCACTGACTTGCTGCACCCACCCACTCAGCCTGGACCGTGCCCCCCCCCCCCCCCCCCCCCTTTTGCAGCGCAGCTGCAAGCCGCAGGCCTGTTGTGGCAGGGGCGTGGGGGCGCGCCACATCCGGCTGATTGGCTCAGCCAGACAGCGCAGCCTTCTGGGGCGGGGGCTTCTTGGCAGCTGCCACCTTAACGGGCGGGGGCTTCTTGGCAGCTGCCACCTTCACGGGTGGGGGCTTCTTGGCAGCTGCCACCTTCGCGGGCGGGGGCGGCTTCTTGGTGGGGCTGGGGGGAGGGGGCGCGGAGGCCGCCACATCACCTGGGTTGACGATGGGCCCAGGGTCGGGTGTGCCAGGCAGGGGCAGGCGCACCCACACCGACTTGGAGTACACCTCGTTGTTGAGCAGGAACAGCATGTACCTGGGGGGCGCACGCGAGCAGGTGGCAGGCATACGCACGCGTGAGACAGTCACTCAAGGAGTCTGAACAGGCAGTTCGGGCAGCAGCAGGTGTGGCCGCCACACGCTGCCTCTGGATGCAGCGCAACAGCTGCCCTGTACACTTCAAACACGGGGCACACCCGTCATGCCCGCTAGCAACACCCTGCAGACAGCCCGCCCCCAGCGTCCCTGCTCCTTCACCTCCCACCCAAGAAGCATGGCACAAGCACCGCCAGCGGTCAAGCCCCCACACTCTGCACGCACCAGCCGGGGGGCGCGACGTTGACGCTGGGTGGCGCGCGCAGCACCATGACCTTGGGGTTGTCTTCGGTCGCGGGCGCGTCCAGGATGTCCAGGATGACACCACGCTGGTTCATGTTGGTGGAGTGGGTGGTGGCTGAGGGGGCCATGAGGATGGCGCCGTTGGCGTTGAAGGTGGCGTCAAACATTTTGTAGGACACCGTGATCGTGTCGTTGTAGTGCACCACGTCGGAGGAGATGCTCAGGATCTCGGGCTTCTCGTTGAACCGGAACCACACCGGCGGCCGCAGCAGCTCGATGCGGTACTCAGGCAGCCCCCAGGGGGATGGCTTCATGAAAGGATCCGGGGACCAAAACTGGCGCGCGTCGCACCGGTCGCACCCAGACACGATCACGGTGCCGTCCGGGGTGAGGGCCGCGACCGAGTGGTACAGGCGGGGGATGGTGGTGCGCTTGAGGGGTGTGAAGCGCAGGCCCTGTGTGCACGCGCAGGCAGGACCGGGGGAGAGGGAGGGTGTGAGGGGCCGGAGCACGCACAAGGCGAGAGGGTGCAACAAGGCCCCGGGCGCAAGCCAAGCACTTTCAGCTGCCGCACATGCGGCCGGCCGTCATAACATGACCACAGTTGCGTGCAGGACGACGAATCAGTCGACAAGGATGGTGAGCAGCGTCCCCGAGCCAAAGAAGACGGGGCAGCAGGTGCAATTCAGTGGAAGCCAAGCGCGCACCGGTCGCTCGTATGGGTTGTACAGCTCGGGCCACATGTTGGGGTCGTTGGAACGCGCCTTGCCGGCACCTGCGCTGTCACCGGCCACACCGCGGCGCGCGCCGTTCACGACCACGATGTGGCCGTTGGGCAGCAGCACGCAGTCGGGCATGACGCGCGGCTGCAGCATGCTCTCCCTCACCCAGCCGCCGTTGAAATCGTAGTCGGTCGCCTTCTTGCCATCATTGTTGATGGTGACCTGCGTCAGAGTCGGTCGCAGGGTGGGTGCGCCTCAGAAAGATCTCCAGGGACTGGTTTTCATCAAGATCCAGAAAGCCCCAGTGGCAGGCACCAGCTCTGGGCCTTTCTGGAGTGCAGCAGGACCATCGCATGCCACGTGCCCCCCTTGCCCGTCACCGTGCGAAAGACAAACCTTGATGCGCCATGCATAGTTGGAGGCGGTGGTGTTGATCCAGCCGTAGCTGTACTGCCCCCCAAAGTACACGATCTCGGGGTTGTAGTTGTTGGCGGATGAGAGGGGCAGCAGCACTGAGGTGCCGGTGTATGGGTACTGTGTGAGCACCCGCAAACCGGTGCCCAGGGAGGGCAGGGGGGTGATGGTGGTGCCTGGGTAGTGAGGTGACACGCAGGGTGGGAGGAGGGCAGTACATATCAGCAGGATGCAGAACACAACAGGTCTCAACGGCGCATCAAGCAACTCCTTCTTCAAACAGCGTGGCTGCATGAGGGTGTGGGTTGGGGTGCTGATCGCCCATCAGCCCTCAAGCCCCAGGCAGACTGCCCTGTATGCGGGTGCTGGACACACCAGAGAACCCAGGCAGCACCTTCCTCATCTGGCGTGCCCAATACTCACACACCCCCACCTCCAAGACCCCACACCCAAGCACTCGTGGCTGTAATGGCTCACCCTTGTACGGATCAATGACCTCGCCGTACGTGTCGCAGTACATCCACAGCAGGCCGTTCTTGAGCACGTAGTTATTGGGGTAGTAAATGTCCCGGGACCTGCACCCCATGGCACAGCCCCCAGTTCAGCAAGGTGTCCAAATGCTGCTGACAGGTGCTGGACAGGGCAAGTGAGAGCCGCCCAGCGGCAGGAACCAACAACTGTGCAAGGTGCTGCCATATGTTCGCAGCAGGTGGCAAGCACGGCGTCCTGTTTGGCACCACCCACCTGGGCCCACCCCAGCTTGAGCATTTGACATGTTCAGAGGGTGATCCAGACTGCGAAACAACACAACTCACCGCTTGACAAACTCTGCAGACAGCATATTCTTGGTTGTCACTGCAGGGTTCTTCTCGCTCCACAGCTCAAAGTACGGTGTAGTGCCTGTACCGGAGCCTGGCTTGATCGTACCGCCGACAATAAAGACCTGTGCAGCAGTACAGTGATATTATTAAATATTTTCAGCAGTACAGTTTCGCCCCAAATCACTGTCGGTGGCCAGCCTTTGCACCCCAAACCCTAACCCTGCCTGAGGCCAGAAACAGATGCAATGCGCCGACTGCAAAGTCAAGAAGATGGCAGAGGTCCAGCACCCCAGACGCAGCACCAGTGCAGCAGAGGGTGTACCACAGCGTCCATAAGATATTGTGAGGCAGCACACACGCACACACCTGGCCATCCGGCAGCAGCGTGGCAGATGGGTACCAGCGGGCCGCCATCAGGTTGCCCACACGCGCGAAATAGTTGTTGGTGCGGTTGAAGATCCGGATGCCCTTGAGCCCATCCTGTGGATGGAAGCCACCACCAGTGTGCAGTGTTGAGGTATCTTTCGCCATCTTACCATCTGTTCAGCTGTTACTGTGGTGCCGCTGTGTGCTTGTTTTGTGATGTGTTGGATGGAGGCACAATGTCCAGGCACATGGTGAGCACCTTGCCTGCACCCTTGTCTGCGCCTGCCTGGCAAGAATCTAAGGCCCCCTGGTGCTTGTGGTGGCTGGTGCTGCTGATATGGACCGGCGCAGTGCATCAACATGGCTTGCCTCTGATGCTGCCCAGACCAGCACTCACACCATTCTGGGAATGCAAGCTGACAGCTGGTGGGCCCCCCATGCAGCTCACTCACCGCATAGCCTGACTTGGCAATGTGGCCGCCCACGACAATAACGTTGCCGTCATGTGTGACGGTGTGGCCCGCGCAAAACAGGGAGTCCGTGGCAGGGATGTTGACAAACTTGAGGGTGTCCAGATCCCAGAACCCGGCAATGACTGCGCTCTTGTCGGGGTGCTTGCCGGAGGGCCGCTCCATGAAGAAGTAGCGGTTGGTGCCGGGGATGTGGATCATGTGCACCTGTGCGCGCGTGCGGGCATATGTGCGCGCTTGTTAAGTTATATCTTCAGTTGTATCTTATATCAATCTTTGCGCATTGATGTGTGTACACGTGTGCGCATTTGTGCGGATGGTTTAGCAGGAGTTGGGTGTGGAGAGGAGATGACAGCAAGCACCAGGCACAGGCCAGGTGCAGGGGCACGAGGCTGCTGTGTTGGCTGCTGCCTGGCGAGGTACCTCAATGTGGTGCTTTTGCGTAATGTCTGATTTATATGCAGTACACAAAAATGCAGCTCGCCCTGCTGCCAGAACACACATGCCTGCATGCTGCCACATGCCCAGCAGCAGTGTGTGCCCGCATGTGATGATGATCATCCCAATGTGCAAGTGGCACCGCCCCAAGCCCCACCACTTACCGCCACAATGTTCCCAATGCCAACCTGGTTGAAGTCACCCACAAGCTCAGGGTCATCGCCACCAGGCATCACAGGCGAGGGGGGAGCAGCAAGCATGGCCGAGGGCGCATCAGGTGGAGGAGAAGGGGGCAGGGGCGGCCTGCAGGTGAGTAAACATGGACAGGGCATGTTTCGATTCGGCAGTTGGTTGCTTTCCATGGCACGTGAGGCACGAGGATCGCTGCTGTACTCGCATTGACAAGTGCAGCTGTCATAAGGCCCATGTCAAGAGCAGAAACCAGAAGGCATGTGAGCAAGGGACCAGGAAGCGAACGTTGCATGGCAGCATGCGTGGGTGTAATGGCGCGCAGCAGGAGTTAGGATTGCATGCCCTGCAGCATGCAACACAGTACAGCCCGGCAGCATGTTCGTAACGTTGCAGCCACGCGCCATTGCTCGTCGAACATGTAGTTGTACATCTCCTCATCCGTCATGTCGTGCGTCGGGTCCTCTGGCGGGGGTTGAAGAAGAAAACGTGAGGCTGGAGGCGGTTTGGTTGCCGCAGCAATGAGTGTTGTAGCTGTACACAGCATCAGGGAGAGCAGCATGGCCGCTCCCTGTGCCGACGTTGCTGCCATGGGACGGATGATGGTCCCAAAGCTAGGCTTGCGATGAACACGTTCTCTGACGTGTGCTACGCGCACATGTGAAGGCTGATGGAAATCCTCTGGCTGGCTCGGGGTCGGAGTTGCAGTGCCCGTCCAAGGTGCTCGGCCCTCGCCTGAGGCTGCTGCACTGCTCAAGGTCACTGCTTCTCCACGGTGCAGTAAGCTCCGCAAGATTCAGAGTTGTTTGCGTGTTGCTCGGGCGTCCAGGGGCTGGGTGAGCGAATGTGACCAGTGTATGCTGAAAAGCAGCGTCTCACCAGTTAAATGAATTGCACTGAGAGATGTTGTGGTTCCAGGACATAATGCAACTCCGACGGGTGTCATCGATCCTCCCTCTTTTTGGTGGGCGCTTCCGTGTACACCTTACACCCATCAACTGTCTTTCATCATGTAACGCAAAGCAAAATGCGTCGCATGTCTGTCCCCCAAAGCTGATCACGCCGATGCCATTTCAACAGCAACGCCACGATGCATCATTGGTGCGGCTTGGACACGATGCGCAAGAATTCCTGCGCCAAGGCCCAAATCCGAAGAAACAAGCCGAGCGTGAGGGCGACAGCTGGCGACATATTGAAAGATGCGTGTTTTGGGCATGATGACATTCGCTTTAGGGCACAGGCCAGACCGTCCACAGCACCGTGCGCACAGCAGCACGCACCTTGCCGAATGCTGGGGCCTCCGGGTGGTCCAGCCCCTTCAACACGTTGTAGATGGCCTGGATCTGCCATAGCGTCAGTGGAAGGTGACCAGGGTTGTGTACCGTGACTTCCTGCCCCTTGCCTTCACCAGCTGCTAGCCCCGCCCTTGTTGCGCCCTCTGCTTGTGCACATGCTTGCATGGCTGCAGCAGAGCTGCTTGGCAGCGTTGCTGTCGCTGTGACTGACACCTGGCTGCTATCATTGCTGCCACTGTTTGCACCAGCGCTTCCCGTCCCGCTTCCGCTGTTACCACCCATGCTGAATCCAGCACCCACGCAGCTGCTTGCATCTTCAAACTGTTCCACTGCCCCCGCCCCTGCTCCCTGCCTTGCTGCTGCCGCTGCCTGCTCACCAGCCTGACGCTGGATCCACCTCAGTGCAAAAACAAGGTCGTCATACGGCTTGTGGCTGGTGATGCTGGACATGTACATGGCCTGCATCACCTGCACCACCTGGCCGCCCTGTGCGGCACAGCATGCAGGAGGGAACGGGGCAGAAGCATCAGCACATAGGCTGCGAATGGTGCGCACCCACAGATGACCCAGTGCCAAGTGCGACCTGATATGAGGTACCCAGAACCCTCTGACTGTTCGCAGTACAAGCACAAGTGCGAGACATATGACTGAGGACAGGGCAGCACCTCAAAGTCCCACGGCCGCTGCGCGATGTCCTGTGCGGCCGCATGGAACAGCCGCCTGTCCCACTGCTTGGCGGCCGCGTACTGGTGCAGCAGCTGCACCACCTGCTCCGCACTCAGCTCATGCACCTGCCACAGTGGGACGAGCATGGCCAGGGTCAGCCATGGGCGCACGCGCGTCGTTTTATGCACTGAGCATCTAGCATGCGGCACCATGAAAGCCGCTGCAGTGCACGCCTTGCGCAAGCCGGTGAAGCCGTGGGCCCGAATGCCCAGCTTGTATTGCCATGCTGCGTTATTAGGCAGCTAGTACGCATGCAATGATGCACGGCTTCATGCAAAGCACCCCCATGCATGTCCAGCACCCACCTTGGCAGCCAGCTCCCGTGCCAGCTTGCGCAGCAGCAGCCCGCGCTGTGTGGATGGCATGCTGGCGGTTGCTGGTACAAGTGTGAACAGCTCTGTGGATGTCAGTGACCCCAGCTGCCCCACCAGAGCAGCTGCCAGCTCATCAAAGAAACCCTGTGGGCGCCACGCAGATGAACGCAAGGTGTGAAACGAGCTGTGGGCCTACATGCAGCTTGGCCAAGCAACAAATGTAACCAAGCACACCCTCAACATAAGCTAAGAGACGCAGCAGGAGCGGTCAGGCAGGCCATGCCGCACCTTGATGCTGAAGCTGCCTGCGCCACCGGCACCTTCCTTGACCGCCCTCACAGCGGCGGCCTGTGCTTTGGAGACAGTCAGAGCCATGTCACACAGCGTGGTAGGCGGAACATCCCGCAGCTGATACCCCACCGCATCAGCCACTGCCTTGAGTGTACGGCCGTCACACATGCCTGCGTCTGACAGGTGGCTCAGAGCCTGGCTGACCTGCAGCAGAGCAGTGGCATGTAAGCAGTAAACACAGCATTGTGAACAGAGTGCGGGACGGAACAAGTCATGCTTTCATAAAGTGCAATAGAAAGGGAGAGTGCATGTTTGCCAATGGCATCATACGGGAACAAGCCTTTTAAGGTTTCATGATGTACAAGGACAACAGGCTCCACCCACCCACCTTATCCACGGGCAGCATGTACAGCTCCGTGAGGCGGTACGGCAGCTGGTCAGCAGCTGCGCTGAAGAAGCGTGGCAGTGCCCCAGTGCGCACCTCTGCCTCCCCGCTGGTGTCAGGCACAGGCGCATTGTGGGTGTACGCCAGCGCTTGCGCCAGCTGGTTCACGCTCAGGCTGTTGGTGTGGGGCAGCAGCGCTGAAGCGATGGCCTCAAAGAGGGGGTGAAGCACATCCTGGGAGTTGGCTTGCAACTGCTCCCCATGAATCTGTGCCAGCTGCTCCAGCACAGCCAGCAGCTCACGGGCAGGGGCAGCTGCAAGGGCTGGACCAAACAGCTGTGCCACATGCGTCACATCAGACAGGGAAAGATGTGGCAGTGCCTGCTGAGTGTAACTGGGACTTTGCCTGGCGTTTGCCTGATGTTTGCCTGCTGGCTTGGTAGGCCGCACCGTGCTTGGGTTGGTGGAGCTTGTACTGCTTGAGCTGCTAGCACTGCTGGTACCTGTGGCCTGTTGAGTGCTGTGGATAGTGGGCTGCAGTAGTCCAAGCAGGCCCTGCAGCACTGGCAGTGACCACTCATCACCTTGCTGAGGTGCAGGTGGCTGATCCAACTGCTGCTGCTGCTGCTGCTCAGCCACTCGCCGTGCCTTTGCTGCATGTTGTGCCAATGCTGCAAACATCCTGCCTGGCAGCTCAGGCGGGCCCTTCCCACTAGCACGCAGCAGCGCAGCGGCCTGAACCACCTGACCTGGGCTGAGGGTGTCATGAGGCGTCAGAGCACCTTCAGACAAGAGGCCCCCTGGGCTGTCCTCCATGCTGAGGACCTTGGTGAGGGACTCAGTCAAGGGATGCTGGGGGAGGCCCAATACCAGTGCTGCCTGCACCACATGCACAGCCGCTCCTGGCGTCAGGACTGTTGGTGCAGGCTGTGCCATGCTTGCCCAGTCGTCCTCGTCGTCCTCGTCGTCGTCATCTGCAGCATGCACCGAAGCGCTTGTGCGCATGCCTACAGGCACCTCCTTATCCATACCAGCAACCTGCAGGGCCAAGTGTTCTGCGGCAATCCTGACGAGCCGCGCGCTCTGTGGCCAGGCTGTTTCATCCAGGGCAGCGCTGTGCATGCCGGTGTTCGCCCCTGCCCCAGCTGGTGCAGACGCCAAGCAGGCGGCCAGCAGGACCTTCGCCACTGCAACAGGGGGGACCGGTCGGTGGGTTTGCGCCTCTGTGGCACCCCCATGAGAACCCCCAGCCTCGTGCAGTGACCCGGCGCTGGCAGTAGCAGCTGCTGTTGCACCCACTTGTGCACGGGCCACACCACCCTGTGCAGCGGGCGCCTGAGCTTGCCTCTGTGACACAACCAGGGCCGGCAGGCCAGACGCCAGCATGTTGCCCAAGGCTGTTGCCAGCTCCTCCAGAAGTGTGTGCCGCACCCTGTCTTGCTCGCTGATCTGTTGCTGTTGTGGAGGCACGATCACAGCCATACTGCTGCTAACGTGTTGACCCGCGTCCATGCTGGTGTCTGGCAGCTGGCTAGCTGTGTATGGCCCTGATGCAGCACTGAAACCCGAGGCTGGTGATGAAGGAGCAGTATCAGCCTGTTGCTTGTCCGCACTAGGGGAGCTAGACGAGAGTTGCAGTGAGCCCGGCGCACGCCATGACGAGCAGGCGGCCGTGCGCCCGAGCTGCTGGCGTGCACAGTATACGATGTAGCACAGTTGAGAGGTGCTAAACTTTGGCTTGTCAGCAGGGACCTGCAGCCTGCGCATAAAGTGTGCTGGCACTTCGCCCAGCTCCAAACTGTCTGCCAAACTCTGTGGGATGGGCTGCTCTTCGGGCACCAGAGGTTCATGCAGGCTTTGCATGGCATCCAACAAGAGGGGGGCAGCCGCGTCTGCCACTTGCACAACGAGGTCTGGATGCCCACTGTGCAGCAGGCTGTAAAGCATGCTGGCAAGGTCCGCCATTGTTCGGCCCTTCTTCAGGCGCAGGCCCACTTGGCTCATGGCCTGGGGCAGCTGTGCCAGCAGTGCACTGGCCAGCGTTGACCACAACTCCCGTTGCTTGTCCAAGGCCCACCTGTCGTGCACTGCAAAGCCAAGTGTAGTGTGGCCCCCACTGGGAGGAGAGAGAACGATGCTTGCCTGTGATGGCCGCCGGGGTGCTGCTGCTGAACTGCTGTCCTGTTTGACGAGTTCCTCAGTGCCGAGCCGCATAGCACAGGTGTCTGCGGCGGGCCATGGCCCAGAGGCTGAATCAGGAGATGGCATACCTGACCTTGCGCCGTGGAAAGCACCGGATGTGGAGGGAAACGGGAAGCTGACACCGGTACCCAGCACCCGCATGCACGCCCTGAAGAGCTTTGTCAGGCCCCGCCATGACGCAACAGGGGCAGTAGCTTGCGCTGTATCCAGCAGATGTGCCAGTGCCATGGACACCTGCACGTGAGCAAGTCCAAAAAGCATGCATTGTGTTCATGCTGAAGCGAACTGTGTTGCCTGGCATTGCACAAACATGCAAACTGCGCACTGATCCAGCGTGCGCAGCTGGAAGGCGATGCAGGTATTCAAGCACAGGCAGCCACAACACCACCCCACCTGTGGCCCATGCCGGGTGCGGCTGCCACAGAGGAAAAGGGAAGACGTCAGGGCGTTGGCAGCTGGATCGAGCAGCTCAGCAAGCCATCTGTGAGGCCCAGAGAACTGCCCGCAGATCTGCAAAACTAAGGATGCCGCTAGCCGAGCAGGCAGGGGTTCGCAGGCGCTGCCATTGCATGCGGCATCCATCCTCTGCTGCTGTTGCTGCGGCTGCTCACGCAGACGCAGAGTGTGCGCCCAACTGTTGGGATCTGCCAGTTGAACCTCCACCAGCGAGGATTGCACAGGTGCGGGCGCATGCAGAAGATGGGCACCCAGCTGAGCCCAGAGCGGGGCGTCAACGCCTTCAACCTCCAGCGTGTGCATCAGCACTTGCAGCATGTGGATGAGCCTAGAAGCGGACGCGGTGCTGCGCAGACTGATCATCTGCAGACCAGAAACAGTAGATACAACACAGGACACGTTTGGCGATTGCAATACAAGTGTGCTGAGCGCAGCGATTGCCGATGCGCAGTCATTGTGAAAGCATGGAACCATGTTGAAAGAGTAGATGCGCTCAAGGATGAGATGCAATGATTATGGCGTATGACATCTAATGCACGCACGCACATACCTGCGGTAGTAGCGACCTGAAGATGTATCCTGGAGCTTGCGGCAACTTGCGCGCCGCGCTGGTGATGCGGCCCAACCCACCCAATGTCAGGTGGGGTGTGAGATGGGGAGTGAGGAAGAACACGCGCTGCATGACCTCGTCCCACCAAGGGCCCGTTTGCGGCATGACCCTGCACAGTGCATAGCAATCCGTCACGGCATTGCAGAGCTGAGCCACAGCTGCTGCCTCTGGTGAAGCATCCACAGCAGCTGCAGCTGCCTCAGAAGTGGGTGGCTGAGGCCTCAACTGCCTCCAGGGCTGCAGCTGCAGCTGAGCTTCAAGCCAGGGTGCCACCAGCTGTGGTAGCTCCGCCACAGCTTGAGTGGGCAGAGGACCAATCGCCTGACAGAACAGGTGCGCATTGCCACAAGCAGCCGCAGCAGCAGACAGCCCTGCAGGCCCTTGCTTCCCCGTGATTGTGGCACATAGCCATGGCCCAAGGTGGGGCTGCAGCCACGCAAAGGGCGCTGAAGCTCTTGATTCCACGACCTTAGCAAGCCCAGACAGGATTAGGTACAGTGATTGTGCATCCTGCGTTGCTGCCCATGCAGCCACATCCATGTTTTGAAGCCGTCGCTCGACCTCAAACGCCAGCTGCTGGTGAAGGCGCTTTGCAGCATTAGCCACCCCCATGGACAGGCTGCACAAGTTGCCAACGGCAAATAACGCCTTGGGTAGCTGCGCCAGTTGCGCAACACGTGCGCTGGGGTCTGACACCGGCACTGGGCCATGTCCTGCATTGCTGGGCCCTCTGTCTGGCTGTGGTGCTGAGTCCAGCAGCCGCTTCAGCTCCACACGCTGCCCCACAATCCTGCGCGCTAGCTTCTTGCTTTGGTTGGCCACATCGCCCACGACATTCTGCTTCTGCCTCAACCGATGCTCCAGCTGCTTACATTGTGCTTCAGCATCTGCAACAACCTGGTCCAGTTCCCGGTGTGCCTGCCTCACTGCGGCTTCCCAGGCCCGCCTGGCCTCTTGAGAGCCTTCGGCCAGCTTTGACGCTGCCTCTGCTTCTGCCTCTGATGCACTGTGCTGCCGCTGCCTGTGCTCCCTGCTCAGCTGCTGTGTGCTGAAGAGGCGACGGGTGCTGGTTGACCTCCATGCTGTCCTGCTTGAAAGCACACCTTGTCTTGGTGCTGCAAGTGCTGATGTATGTGGTGGGTTGGCTGCAGTCTGCTGTTCCGCTGCACAAAGCTCAGATCTGGATGAAGTTGCAGCAACTGCAGCTCGAAACACACCCGCTTCAGCCCTCAGCAGATCCTACAAACGGCGCATGGTTCATCATGGATGGGGGCACGCATGGGGTCATGGTCAACAGCCATTGACCACCAACCTTGAGGATCCACGGTTGCTCTGCCAACGATGCAGCTCCAAGTTTTACTGCACGCACCAGCAGCGGGACAAGCAGCGTCCCTTCCATCAACCACTATCAGCCCATCGTACTTTGTATTCCCGCAATCATCGCCGCAGCTTCAGCAGCATCAGCAATCGCAGTACTGTTTCTCCACACAGCAATGACTGGTGTGAATTTTGCAAATGAATGCCTGCTTGTTCGTTAGGCTGCTGCCACTGAGTAACATGAGGGAAACAATTGTGCAGACTTGGTCGCAGCACAATGACGTACGTGGTGCAGCTAGGGTTATCCGGGTAAACTAAGCATGTTGTTGGCATGTGCACGGAGCCGACAGCTAGCTTGGAGCAAGCATGGATTTTGGGGGCGCATGTGTGTGCATGCGCCTCACATGCCATGCACCATGATGTACATGGTGAGCCCTGCAAACTGTTTGTGCCATCGTGGCTTACTCCTCCCGTGATCTGTCACAGGAGACATAAGTTATGGTGTGGTTATGAGCTGCTGCACAGGGACCTCATGAATGCCTGGATGCCTTATCGCTGAGGCCATCTGAGAGACAGCGTGGAAGCACAGCACGCCACCTGCTGCAGCACTCATGGCAGACGCAGTCAGCCTCTTTTGCCGCCTCCTCCCTGTTCATGCAGTTGGGCAGTGGCGAGCCACAGACATGGCTTGTCCGGTCTTATGCCAGCAGCGGGCTGAGCAGCAGTGCTGCGCCCACCACAGACACACTCTCTGCTGCAGAGCAGCTGGTACTGAAGCACCTGCACTCCTGCACCCTTAAGGAGCTCATGGCTTATGCTGTGCATGGCGCCAGGGCTGATCGCGCTGCAGCAGGCAAGAAGCTACCAGCAGGTTCAGGTTCAGGAGAGGGTGGGACAGGCATCCGCTGGCGTCACCAGTTTTGGGCGGCTGCGGATGCCGCAATGGCGCAGACACATTACTCACGCATCACCGCCGCTTCAAATAAGGAGCTGCAAGAACTAGCATCTGTGTTGAGCCATCACCGCGTGAAGCACCCAGGCTTGTGGCAGGCGCTGGCTACACGTGCAGCAAAGCTCACGCCTGACAGCGACCTCAGCACTGTGATGGCATCAGTGATTGAAGGCATGGCTGCAGCTGGGGTTCTGCCTCCACAGCAACTGGCAGGGAATTTGTGCCGCCGCATCAGTAGAGTACTGCGCACGCAGCTGCCGCATGGGCCCAGGCCACCTGTAAGCACTTCATCGCCAGCTGCGAGGCGTTCTGGTCAGATCCGCGTATCACGAGCCGAAGGGCATTCCTTGCAGAGCCTGACACTAATGGCTGCGTTGTGCAGCCAGGTTGCAGGGCCATCTGCCTTCAAGCCCGTGGCTGAGGCAATGCTGGAGCATCTCGATGAACAGATGTTGGACCTAGATCACCTGTTGTGGGTGGCTGCTGCAGCTGCTGCAGTACCAGGTGACTTGGCATCGTCGTTGATGCAGACGGCGCTTGAGTGTTTCCCAAAGGCTATCCTTTCATGGCAACCCCGCCAACGGAGGGCAATCGCAGCAGATACAGCGGTCCTTGCGCTGCTGCTGCACCAGCGAATCCTATGGCAAGGGACTCTTGGGGTGGAGCAGCTGGGCGAATGTGTGGCATGCAGCACTGCTCACGAACAACTTCAATGGGCGTGCAATCGTTTGCTTCGGACAATCAGCACTGTGATGGTGCCTTTGAATCAAGCACAGTTCTGGGCCCCTGAGCGCATTGCAGAGCAGCCCCAGCTTTTGGATATCGATGCGCTGCGCAAGATGTTAGCTACATGCCTACCAGAACAGACTCTCAGCAACAACCAGGGCAGCTTGCAGAACCTGTGCAAGCAGATGCAGGGCGGCTTTCGGCCCTGCACTTCAGTGCAACTGTCGGCACTTCAGGTATGCATGGATTCCAGAGCAGGTGGCAATTTCTACTGCTTGACATCAACTTGCTTTATCCACTGCTCATCACACAATTGTGGCCCATCTGCGTGGGTGCAGGAGGAGCTCGAAGACATGGTTGTCGCATGTGGACCACATGCCCTGCTCGTCAGGCACAGCAAGGCAAGGGTTCACGCATGGGCTGCTGCCGGCACCCAGCCTGCAGAGCAGCTGCTGTGCACAGCCAGAAGTCTGGTGGCAGCACATGGGCCCGGTTTCTGGTCACAACAGCCAGCACTTGCGCGGGCCTTCTGTAAGGCCGTTGCAGCTTGTCTGGCTGGGACGCAACCCAGCCCACATCAAGTTGGCCAGCTGTATGCAGCTGCAGCATCTCTCAGGCATGTGGTGGCAGGGGAGGACATGGCTGAGGTCCTCAAAGCAGCCAGGCGTGGCGTGGCAAACCAGCCGCTGCCTCTTGATGCAAAAGCAGCGGTTGGAATGGCTTGCATCCTGCAGCAAGGTTTGGAAGCTACAGGCACCCAGCCTCAGACACCGCCAAACCTGCTGCTGGCAGATGCTCAAATCCACTATCTGCAGCATCAGATATGGAAGGGGGTTGCGTTCCACAGCGAAGAGCCAGACAGGGACCCTGGGCCGCTCCTCAGTTTTGGTACTGCAGGCTTGGCAGCTCTGGTGCGCTGTCTGATGGCTACACCATGGAAACTGTCCAGTAACAATGACCGGAAGGAGTTGGCACGGACAAAGTTACAGATCGCAACCGCCATCTTGTCTGCACTCAGGCTGGTCAATTCTGCCCAGCAGCTTGAGAACCAGATTCCCAGCAGTGCACAACGCGGTGACACAATGGCTCCAGGGTCCATTGCCCTACACCTGCAGGACCTGGCAGACCTGCTCAAGTTCTTCCGGTGGGCAGTGCCATCAGCTGTGCGCCAGGACCATGAGGCATACTGTGCGGCTGGCACGCATGTGGCACACCTTGCGGCTTGGACACCTTGGACGCATGCAGGAGCCGATGTTGCAGACATCATGGCCCAACTTCTTAGTCGCCTCCCTCTCAGCCATCGTGCAAGCAAGGCCCTGGTGGCATCTGCCATCCAGCTGATCGCAGCTCCTGCAGTGCCCCTACACACAGCTGTCGCGCTGGCAAAGGCGGCAGTGCGCCATGCTGCTGCTGACAGGCAACCAGGAGCGTGCCCTGTGGCAGCTGCACTACAGAAGCGTGTGGATGATGTTGCAGATCTGGGAGTGGGTGGATTGGGCATCACACAGCTGAATACCCCGCAGCTGCACAAGCTGTTGGCAGGCCTCCTGAAGCTGCAGATCTCAATCCCGGACCACCTATCATCCCTTCTAGGAGCACACCAGGTGCAGCAGGGGGATGCGCCGCTACAGCCTTCTCCGGCCCAAGAAACACAACATAAGGGTTTGAGCATTGCCGTTGAAAGCATTGCTGTCGGGCAGCCAGCGCCACCGCACAGCACTGCTGCTGCAGGAGGCAGGCGATCACAGCAGCAGCAGCACACACAAGCACGGCGTACCACGTACGAGGTGGTGGCTGAGCTGCTGGGGTTGGCATATGCTGCTCGAGGGTCAGACCATGCTGCCAGCAAGCTGCAGCAGCTGCTCCCTGAGCTGCGCCAGCGCCTGCATGCCATGTCCACTGACACCCTGCTTCAGGTGCTGGGTGCTGTGGCTGAGCTGGCACCCCTCCAATTCAGCACCAGCAGTTTCAGGGGCGAAAAACAAGATGCTTCAGGGGTCGCAGTGGCAGGGTCTACCAGCCAGGATCTGGAAGCATTCTACGACACAGCACATTCCATCCTGCACCGTAACATGTCCGCCAAGCTGGCTAAGAGCAACGAGCCCTCCAACCCACGTGTGGCACAGCGGCTGACGAGGGCTGTTGTGTATTTGCAGCGTGCCAACGCACCGTGAGTGGCCATGTGGGCGCAGGTTAGGTGACATGCATGCCATTGCATGCAGCCAGGAGCGTATTGCCCTTGCCATGCGCCCGCAGCGTAACTGAACAGTTAACCTACATGCATTAACTTGGATGTCTTCAGGTGCAAGCTGCTGCTGCAAATACTGAATGACCTGGCGCTCCGTGGCTCCTTCAGCAGTCTCCCCACCAACTGGGCCAAGGCTGCAGCAGCTGCCCTGCAGACAGGTGGTGCAGCCAGCCACATTAATGCTGTGGAGCTGCTGCAGCAGCTGGTGCACGACAGGAGTACAGGTGCACAGGAGCTGAAGGGGCGATCCAGCAGTGTACCGCCGCATCACAGTGATGTCAAGCAAATGGGCTTTTTGTAGGGTTTCGTAGTCAGCATCGTTTGTTTTATTCAGGCTTTACATGCTGCCAACTGTTCCGCTGGAACCATGGGTCCCCGTCACAGCTGGACGCCTAGGTCGACACTTGCTGGCAGAGCTGTCCCAATCCCAAGTGGGATATTATATTGTGAGTCCTGGGGCATTCCTCCCTATTTTCAGCAGATATCCGTGCTGAAGAAGCTCGCCATCGTTGACGTCCTCCTCCGCAGATTATCAGCATCCTGCTCGTGGCAGTTAGTGCCTTCTGCGCTGGGCTTACCCTGGCCCTTTTCTCCCTGGTGCGTGCACTTGGTGGCAGAAGGGTTTCCATTCATTGAGTTTTTATGGCATGTTGCAGCGCATTGAAACACAAACTGCTGCCCGAGGCGACGCAGCTCGATCGCGAAAGATGCCGTGTTTGTTCTTTATTGAGGAAGCTGGATGGCTCCTGCCGCCCTGGTCATGCTGCATGACAGCCTAGCACACAGGGCCTGGTGTCCTTGATCCAGCTTGGAGAACAGGAGTGTGCACTTCAATTTTGTGGTGCTTGCACGCGCTGTTGTGTGCGCTGGTCTGCCTTGTCAGCGCCAAGCACTGTGACGCATGTCCGACATTCGCCCTATCTGCAGGACCGGCTGGAGCTGGAGGTGCTGATGCGCAGTGGGAGTGAGAAGGAAAAGGTGCGCTGCGGTCATGGGGGCTGGCAGTGGGCTGACGCACAGCAGGGGCAACCGGAACACTCGCTGCTCTCTATTCTCAAAGTGTGCTTCGCATACCCCTTGACCATGACTGCGCAGGGCTATGCGCGTGCCATCCTGCCACTGCTGCGAAACCCCAACCAGGTGCGACGGGGCTGCCACTGCATGTGCCCGCCCATGGCATAATGTGCTTTGATCTGCAAGCTGGTGTTGTAGAACCATGCGCCACTGCTGGCATGCTGTGCTAGTCTCCTCATCACCTAACCATCCCGGCTCATCCTAGCCATGCACTTTGGGCTCCGGGCACTGGGCGTGCACGCTGCATGCTGGGACATCAGCACAACATATCACGGCTGGAGTGAGCACTCGGCGTCCGTGCATTGCACCTCACGACTGTGGCTCATACACCCCCCATGCTACATCCATCCAGCCGCGCCAGTGTCTGTCATTGAGGTGCAAGCCATGCACCCCTCCCTGACGAACCTGAACAGCACCGCCATGTCCCCCACGCCTGTTTGCTTTGCCACAGCAGGACAAATGGAACGCGATGACGCTCCATGTGACGTCTGAACCGCACCCGAATCTGCTGCGCGCATACCCTACATTGCATCTACCACATAATAATAATAACACGGCGTTTCATCTACCACCTGACAGTCCTGTAAATCCACACACATACACACGCACGCATACTCGCACACACCCGAATGCGCGCAGCTGCTGGTGACGCTGGTGCTGTGCAACAGCGCGGCCAACACGTCGCTGCCCATCTTTGTGGACGCGCTGCTGAACCCGGGCGCCTCCATCGCCATCTCCACCACCGCCATCTTCATCTTTGCCGAGGTGCTGCCGCAGGCGCTGGGCAACAGGTGCGGCACGGCAGTACGCAGCACAGCAGTCCGGCAGTACAGCATTGGGATGGTGAAGCAGTACAGCGGGACAGCAGTGAAATGGTGCAGCAGTGCAGCGGTACAGCTGTAGGCAACTGGTGTGCAAGCGGGCGCACAAGCTCAGGGGTATTGTATTTGGGGCCATGGTGAGATGTGCTGTGCTCAAGCCTGAAGCCGTTGATCTTGTGCGCCCTGCATGATGTAGCATGCACATGTTGGGTGGGTGCTGCAGGGCACAGCACGCAGGAGGGTGGGCAGATTGAACAGGTCGATACAGAGATGGAAGTGGGGGAGTGTGCCAACAGGCAACAGGCAGATGCCCCCAAGCAAAGAGTCGGGACGGGAGAAGGATGGGCTAAGTGGGGAGAGGGAGGAGCAGTACAGAAAGAAAGGGAGGAGTATTACAGGAACAACACAAGCCACAGGGCAGGCGGTTTGAGGCTCATACGACGGCGCTGGCTAATCACGCCCCAAATGTCATGCTGCGTACCTCTCTTTGGTCAGGTACGGGCTGCGCATCGGAGCCAGCCTGGTGTACCTGGTGTGGGCCTTCCTCATCGTTTGCTGGCCCATCGCATGGCCGGTGCGTGTGTAATTGTGTATGTGCGCCACCACTCCCTTGCTAGCGCCTGTGCCACCAACCATGTGCATGTCCTGCCTGTGTACATGCATGTCTGTCTGTCTCTGTGTCTGTCTGTACGTCTGCCTGTCTGTCCATCTGGCTGGCTGGCTGGCTGGTTGTCCGTCCGCTGGCCTACCTGTTTGCCCTTGCATCCATGTGTTTGTTTGGGAGCTCCGCCACCTAAGGTGGACAGCCATGCCTGCTGCATGTGGCTGGCTCATGCACCATGGCGCCTTCGTGCATTGGGCCATCAGCACTAGACTGTGTTAACCCAACCCCAAGCCCTGCACCCCACAGGTGGGCAAGCTCCTGGACCGCATTCTAGGAGTGGAGGAGGTGACTGCGTTCAGGAGGCGGCAGCTCAAGGTGGGTGTGCCCCATCCTGCAACAGACCGCAGGGAGTTGCTGGGGAGGTCAGGGGCTCAATTCGTGTTTGTAAACAGTGTCTGGCCGGACTTGTAGGATGTGTCCAACCTTGCCACTGGCGTGTTTGTTACGTGGGAGGCTTGTTGATGGCGTTTGACCTGGTGTTTGTGTGGTGTGCAATGCGCCCGACCTGCTGAGCTGCACTGAACAGAGTAAAGGCCATCTGCACCACGCACTGCTCACCATGCCTTCGCGCATAACCATAAGATGCCACTGTGCTCCATAGGTGTTGGTTGATCTACATGGTGCGGAGAGCACGTTTGGGGGTGCTCTCACACGTGAGGAGGTCAACGTCATCACAGGTGTGGGTTGTGTGTGGGTGCATGGGGGTGGGGGGGAGGTGCCACTGTTGCCTTTAAGGAGGGCTTTTCGATGAGGTTGTCTTGGGATTCATTGAAGCTCGAGAGTTGAAGGGAGTTGTTCGTGCCACAATAATTAGGCCACCACACGACAGCCCCACACAGTCAAGCCCACCTCAAGCCCCAATCTGCACGATGATTCCATCGAAAGGGCTCATACTGCAGAGACGCAGTACCAGCAGCTATCCCCACCTGTTATATCCACCACCAGTGCCCCACGTGATCTCTGACGCTCCACACACCTGTATCATGTGCAACTGCATGCTCTCGCGCAGGTGCACTGGACCTGACTCACAAGATCGCATTCCGCAGCATGACACCGCTGGACAAGGTGTGGGGGATTGCTGCCCGCTCGTGCACGCTCTGCCATGCTGTGCTGGCTCACTGGCTGTCCGCATGCTGGCCCGCTATGCTGCCTTTCTGGCTGGTTGCATGGTGGTCCGCGATGCTGGCATGCCAAGCACCAGATACGGTATCTACAAGTGTCCAGCCACGCCGACGGGGCCAACCTTAGTGCAAGCTCGATGCACGATGCCACCGTTGTGTGTGCCTTACTTACCGGTGTTCAAACAGCATGTGCCATCATGTAACAGTGGCGGTAGACGTTTTGCGCAGTGCACATCCTCAACTCCTCATCCAAACATGGCGTGCATGGAGGGCATGTTGGTTGGCCTGAAAACTCAAATCCTAGACCCTAAATCCAAACCCTAACCCTGCAGGTGGTGATGCTGAGCACGGAGGACGACCTGAGGGGCCCCGCGGTCGACGCTGCACTGGACAGCGGCCACTCACGCATCCCCATCTACCGCGGCAACGACAGGACCGACATTGTGGGGCTGGTGGGTGGTGGGGCGGGTTTGGGTTCAGGGTTCAGGGTTTTAGAATTTAACGGGTTTGAGGGTTTAGGGGGTTTGACGGTGTATGCACCCTCAAAAAAACCCCAGAAAAGCTGGGTGCAAGGGCTGGGGGTGTGGATGTTAGGGCTGAAAGGTGCAGGTTCAAGGTGGGGTGGTTGTGGCCTGCGCAGACAGTGCCAGACACTCACCAAACATGCTGCACACACGCTTGATGGAGCGAGTGGCAGCGGTCAGCTCGCCGGCACACGTCCTGACGCATCATGTCGCTCCTGTCCATCGTTTTGCACCATGCCCCCCTCGTTCACGCCTCGTCGCCACCTTTCACTACCAGCACGGGTCGACGGCAGCTGGTTGTCGTGCCGCTCATCCTCATCACACCGTGCACACACAGGTGCTGATGAAGGAGCTGCTCAAGGCATTCCGCACCGGCCTGCCACCGGAGGGCATGCTGGTGTCGGCACTGCCGCTGCGCCAGCTGCCGCGTCTCATGGCCACCACACCCATGTGGGTTCAGGGTTAGGGTTTTAGGGTTTATAAAACCTGAAACGTTAACCCATGTGCGTGTGGGACCTTGTTGGCATGGGATGAGCTCGGCCCCAGGCTTAGAATAATCTGTGCTACTTCTTAACTGGGGAGTTGAAAAAAGGACGCAGCCTCTTGCTGTACGGGTTCCTGCTGTGAGGGGTCTGGCTGTGCGCATGGTCTTTGGGCCAAGTGCATATGCACACTGATGGGCCCAAGCTTGCACTGGCATGCAGCCTTCAGGTAGAAACCCTCACGAAGAACGGGCTGTGATGCTTGGAGCTGTCGTGCCAGCGGTTGCCAAGTGTTGCTTGTTGATAAACGTTTGTACTGACACACAGTAATCTTGTACAGCCCTGTACCCCACACGCGCCTCATGCTCCCAGGTATGACATGCTGCGCCTGTTCCAGACCGGCCGCTGTCACATGGCGCTGCTGATGCAGCCGGATGAGGTGTGTGCCGGGCGTGTGACTGTGTGTGGTGGGGAAGGAGGGGGCGGGGGCACTTGTGGTTGTGTGCATGTATGCAAGCAGGCTGGGCTGTCCAGTCACACTGCTGGCAGTGCGTGCAGTGTTGCCCGCTATGGTCTGCGCAGCTGCCCTCTCTAAAGCTTGATGGCCAACCTCATCCTGGACCCTGCCACCATGATCACATTCAACTTTGGATCACACACGTTGTCATGAATGACACCATGCACGACCCACAAGATGGGTGTGGCTGCTGCGTGGGTCACAGGTGGAGATTGCTGAGATGATGGAGGAGGTGGGTCCCTCCTCCAGCTCCTCCTCCTCCTCCTCCTCTGCCTCTCCTCACTCCTCCCCACCCTCTTCACCCCGCGGCTCCTCCCTCCCTGCCAACCCCTCGCGCAGCCTCACCCTCAAGACCACCTCCCTCACACTCAGCCGCCGCAGCAAGGTGCGAGCTGCGCTGCGCGTGCATGCACGCATGTGCGTGTGGGGCCATGTCCATGTACCACACATGCGCAAGTACGCGCACATGCGCGTGCACTGGCAAATGGACCTGCACATGCTGACACACACGTATGCGAATGTGTTCGTGTGTGACAGCATGTGCAGGTCCATTTGCCAGTGCATACCCATGTGTGCATGCTTGCGGTCCAACACAAACAATGGGCATCACAGCGTGCGGGGCAGCATGTACGGAATGTGAGTCGGCCGATCAAGCTGGCCCATCACAATGGCAACTTGCCCCGGTGCCGTGCACTGTTGCCTGCTGCAGACCAAGCGGAGGCGGCGATGGGAGCACGGGTCTCACACGCCGCCACTGCCACAGCAGGCGCAGGGGGCCCTGGATGTGGTGGTGGACATGGGAGAGGGTGGTGGCGCAAAGGAAGGCAACGGCTCAGCCGGCAACGCAGCCCGTCTGGGGAGTGGGGGCAGCAGTGGGCATGCCCACCCCTCCCCGCTGCCTCAGCCAGGGTCTGCCAGCCCCTCTCTTTCCCACGCACCCAGTCTCACCTCCCCTCGCCCTCCCCAGCAGGCGGCCGCCAGCTCCCCACCAGCAGTCGTGGAGCTGGTAGATGCTGGCGAGCACGGTGCAGGCAGCGTGACAATCCACGTTTCTGAGGACCCAGCTGCATGCACCGGCGGCAGTCCGCCGCAGCCAGGCCAGCAGCATGCGGTCACACCAGGCCACGCAACGCCCCCCGCCGGGGGTGAGGGCCACACGCGCAAGAGCAGCAGCCGTGCGCGTCACGCAGGGGGGGAGCACGGCGGCGGTGGCGCTGGCGGTGCACACTCGTTGCTGCAGGTGCGGCGCAGCGTTGAACCAGGGTACCTTCTTTAAGCCTTCAAAGTGACAGGGCGCGGTCTCTGTGATGTACCACCTGCTGTCTATCTGAAAGCTGTGACAAGCGGCGCTGTCCTGTTGTGGTACCCTGCATATGATCCCATACACCTCTATCTGTATGCAGTGATCCGGCCATTGTGGTGCATGTGGTGCGCACACGAGCCACCTGCGAACATACCCAATCCTACACCCTGAAGTTGGCTGCCCCTCCAGCAGCACTCCCACTCATGGCCTGTGTTTGTTTTGTTTTGGTGCCGCAGGCGCTGTCCCTGCGCGCGGGCATTGGCAGTGCGCGCCGCTCTCGGGCTGCCCACAGCACCGGCAGCGCTGCCAGCGACAGGTGATGGGGGATGGGTGAAGGCGCAGCCTTGAGCAGCCAGGCTGTTGGGCCTGGCGGCATGGCCGGCTGCTGCACACGTGCTGTGTGTTTGGGTCCTTTCAGAGCAGACTGCTGCTTCAGACAACAGCGGGTACCACAGCGGGTACCACAGCCACATTGAATCGAAAATATAGTGTGTTTGTGCGTATGTTGCACAGCTCCTCAGTCCAGCCCCACACCCCATGCACTGTTGTTGCTGCAGCAACAACCCCACCACGTTTCTGCCCTCCCTTCCATAACCACATCACAGGTCCCACCACTCCTCTTCCTCCTCTTCTTCCTCCTCTTCCTCGTCCTCATCGTCCGCGTCATCAGATGCGCGCACACGCCACTCAGAGCTGTTGGAGGCGCTGGAGGTGCTGGAGGATGCACTGGAGGAGCACAGGTGCAGGGTCCCTCCTTACCAGTGTGCTGGGGTACACCTACGTAGGGTGCTGGGGTTTGAAACCTGTATGTGGGGTCCAAGTTGAAGGTTGGTGAGGCTGAGGGTGTTCAGCAGGGAAGTGTAGAAGGCGAGGAAGACAACAGCAGGAAGGGAAGGGAGGAGGAAGGCAGGAAGGGAAGGGGGTTGTTCCATAAGAAAAAATTTCTTTAAGTTTCAAGGCATAACTCAGGGAGGAGCATTGGGACGAGGGAGGGCACCATCCTTAGCAGTGGAAGCGTGTGTCCCTGGGCCCAGGCAGATTCTAGTGCTGAGGGACATGCAGATTTAAGTGCCAGGATGCCGTGGATGCTGTTGATATGCCCATCCACAGCATCCTGGCACTTAAATCTGCATGTCTGCATCGACAATGCTGTTCAAAACATCACCGCACAGCACTCGCTGTACAGGTGGTTAAACTAGATGGCAATTGAACTGAACTGCATGCGCAGGACCATCCCCGGCCAGCCACTGGGCATCATCACGATTGAGGACGTGATCGAGGAGCTGCTGGTGCGTGCATTCAGGCTGTTGTATGTGGAATACTGTAAAGCATGAACAAGAAATGTTTGGCTAATGTCTGTCAGGCTCTGGCATGCAGAAACATCTGTGAAACGCCGTGTTATTATCATGATGATGAACAAGAAGGGCCGTCACAAGGTCATGCATGGCGCAGCTTGTACACATCTGGGCAGCTATGTCGCCAACACCAGGCAGGCATGAAAGAGTCAGGCATTGGCCGGCGGAGTGGGTCCCTTGTTACTTGAGTGGCACTGGACGGTGGTGGGCGTCCAACCCCTTGGCACACGTCTGACGTACCGTTTGTGTTGTGACGCATGTGTGCGCGCAGAGGCACGAGATCCTGGATGAGACTGACCAGTGAGTGTGTGACCGTAGTGCCAGCCAGCTTATGTGTTATGTCAGCAACAGCAGTATGGACCGGAGGGGGGTTGCCAAGGGGTGGGCCCAGCGCTATGCAAGGTGCTTTGCTAGGGACTGTGCAGCAGGTGGGCCAGTGGTTCGCCGGGCTTGCATATGGGACATGGTATGCCAACTGCGCAACTCAAACCGCTTGCACAGTCCCACCAACCCACCTGATCGACCAATCACCCACCCATCGCAGGTTCCTGGACAACGAGCGCCAGATCCTGGCCAGTGCGGCCGGTGCTGAGATGCAGCAGCTGCTGCCGGAGCGTCTGCAGGTGCGGCTTGCCATGTGGCGGTGTGGCAAGCACAGATGCATGGATGGCACGCCTTGTCATGGCGGCTGTGCATCCATCCATGTACTGTCACATGTACCTGGCATGAGGTCATGTCCCAACAGTCTTGCCTCAGCTGCGTAAACATCTGCTTGTCTGTCTGCCTGCCTGCCTGTTGGCCTGCGTGTGCTCCACTGACTGTCCTCCACTGTACGTCTGACAGACTGCACTGGGGCTGTTGGCCAAGGACCCATCCAACAAGGCGCGTGTCAGCCGCGGGCTCATGGCCGCGCAGGTGAGTGATGTGTGTGACTTGATATGTGTGACTTGTTGTGTTTCTTGTGTATATATCACTGTACTTCTTGTGTAACAGTGTATATCACTGCATATATCACCCACATGTATCTTTTGTACAGCCCCTGAGGATCTAGCGGCCAAAAATGAAGATGCACGGAGCGCTCCGTATCACCTCCAACCCTCCATCAACGATCACAATGAATGATTAGCTCTGCAACCATGACGCATGCCGCAGGTGCTTCGCAATATGGCGCAAGTGGTCACTGAGCAACCGGCAGCAGGTGCAGAGCTTGCAGAGCCGGGGGGGCAGGGCCCAGCACCTGGCCCGGCAGCTGCTGGGGCCACAGCAGCAGGTGCTCCAGGCAGCCGCGAGCAAGGTGTCGCGGGCGCTGCTGCAGCCGGCCCCGCCAAGCCAGCTGCAGGTGTTGCAGCTCCCAACGGGGGTGGTGCGGGCGGCACCACGACCTTCACAGGCAGCAGCGCTGGGCCTACGGCGGCTGCCCCCCCACGGTCTGTCTCGCCTCTCAGGCCGGGTGCCCTGGCCGCTCTGATGCCGCGCCCTGCCAGTGCTGCAGCCACGAATGCCTTGGCACCTGTCGGCAGCACGGGCGGTTCTGCTGGTGGTGCTGGCCGGGGCTCCCCAAGTGGTCGGGGCTCTCCAAGCCGGCCAGGGGGTGTTGGGGCCGCAGGGTCACCTCGCTCCTCTGCTGCTGCTGCTGCTGCTGGTGGCAAGGCGCTGCGGCCCAGCAGCGCGGCACGGTTGGCTTCAGCCGCCCTGCCCCCTAGCACAGGGGCCGACACGGCCGGGGGCCTGGGCAGTGTGGGTCGGAGGTACAGCACAGGAGGCACTACAAGTACTGCTGGTGGCCCCGGTACTGCCGGTACTGCTGGTACTGCTGGTGCAGCCGGTACTGCCGGTTCTGCTGGTACGGCCAGTACTGCCGGTACTGCTGGTACGGCCGGTGCCGGCATCACGCCCGCGGCACGCAGTGTGGTGTCGGCGCTGCACGCGGGCCTGGAGGCGTTGCACTCGGAAGGGTGTGAGTCGCGGCGCGGTCACGGTCACACCAGCCCCGACCACCATCACACACATGCCACTCACCCTCACTCAGGCCCACAGCATCCCACGGGGCACAGGGGTGCAGCGCGCCACAGCACACCACACCGGCGCGCCGTGTCAGACCTGCATGCTGCAGTGAACAACCAACACACGGCGGCCGCTCCTGCCGCGGCTCCTGCTGCGGCTCCTACTGCAGGTGGCGGTGGTGGTGGTGGTGGTGGTGGTGGTGGTCATGTGGAAGCAAGGTCTGAGGCAGAGCTGGTGCACATGCCACGGCACAGCCCCAGGGCCGCTGGCGTGCCATCCACCCCCGCTGCTGCGCCCCAGCCCTCCCGACCTGCAGCCCCCGCGCACCCCCCGCAGCACCCCTCCCCCACCAACCCGCATGCCCCCAACGTGCTGCTGCCACACCCGCGCGCGGCGGTGCTGGGGCTGCTGCACGCGCAGGCCAACGCGCCACGCAACTGGAGCACCCCCACCCTGACTGCGCTGCAGGAGCAGCACGGGGAGGAGGGTGGCACAGCCCATCACCACCAGGCTGGCCAGCACCGCTAGGACAAGCTCCAGAATAGCTAGAACCGGCTCAACTGCTGAGCTGGTGCACTGCCTGGTGCCTGTGGGAGCATCTGATGCAGATCCCCACACGGATTAGAATATAAAGGCGCGCAGTACAAGCACAATTCTAACACTGCTCCAACGATGCTGGTTAAGGTATAGCTATCGTGCTGAATAGCTTCCGTCCAAGCCCAAGCCTGTTGCTGGATGAACGTTGTGTTTTTTCCTGTGCTGAAACTGCACCAGTGCCACAGTGTGCGCTGGGTGTGTTGCCCATTGAATGGCTGGCCAGCCCAGAATGTTAACATGGTTTGTTGTGTGTGCGCTTCACGACCTGCTGTGCTGTCTTACATTTTCCTGCTTGCATGCTTGCATGGTGGCTGATGTGCATATCCAGTAATGAATGTCGTGCAAGCAGCACGTACGGCCACTGTTGTGTTCCCTGGTGCTTTGTTACAAGGCGTGAGGTTGATTTGTCATGGGCCACTTTCCTGTGAACAGGGTACAGGCTCTAGCCTCTGCAGGAATGAGGGATTGGGATCTGTGGCTGTACCTTTGCCTGCATTTGTGCTGTTGGCACAGAAGGAGGGACGCAACATATGTGTTAAGCCTTGATGTACATGTAAAGTACTGCCACATGTATCGATCACATGCAGCTCGCTCGCAGCGCTTCATGCGCCCAAAAACCGAGGGTAAGAAAACTTGGTGGATGTCAAGTGGGTTGCTAGCTTTTCTGTGCGGCTGCTGCCTGTGCAGCTGCCTCACGCGCAGCGGCTGCGTCACGCTGCCGGATGTACTCCTGCAGTATGCAAACAAGTACAAAAAGAAATACAAAATGCATTAGTGTAAGCTGTGAGAATACAGCATAGTGCAGATGTTGGAACATCAAGTCTGCGCTGCTGAACAGCAATGTAGCCACCAGTGTGTGGCTGGTGCGTTGCCAGCTGAGTGGAGGTGTGGGGCGTGTGGGGCATAACGCAGTGCTCCGTGCTCGCTAGAGCGGCAGCAACAGCAACACTGCATGCACCAGCAGCCCAAAAACACGCGCAACACCCGCCCGCAGAACCTGACACACACCACCACAACAAGCGCCTGGCCCCGGCACATCCAAGTAGCACACCCAAGGCGCACGCCAGGACGCACCTGCAGCTGCGGCTCGAACTTCTTCCAGTGTTCGGTGAGGTCGGGCAGGGTGGCGATGCCGCGGTTCATCTGGCTGATCATCAGCACCACCAGGTCGTGGCGCTTGCGGTTGAGGGGCGCGTCAAACTCCAGGATCCACCCGTCCTGTCGTGCATGAGCACGAACGTTGTGGAGTGGCAAGAGTGAGCGTGTGACAGCCATTACCGCTAACCAGAACGATGGGGTCGAAGCCGGTGGTGGACAGTGCCAATGGGTCCCCACCGGCGGAAGGTCGGGACAAACCCGTGGCACAAGCAACCCGTGTGCAGCCAGACCGTAGTCACAACCGACTGTGCGCCAGACTGCACAACCTTCCCATCCCAAGCTATGCCACGCGCACCTTGTACTCTGGTGGCATCTTGATGCTGGGCACCTTGAGCACGTACTTCAGGTCGTTGTAGTCACGCTTCTCGTAGCGGTACACCTGGCAATACATGACGATTGTCCATTTGTCATACAGCGTGACAGCAGGGCAGCACTGCAGGGCCATAGGGCCATCTGCACTTGGTGGTCCCACAGCCCTGCCTCCTAAGTCCCTGGCCCATGTGTTACACCCCTGTCATGGCGCTTCTGTCACTCTTCTTGTTGTTGTTCAGCTGTTCTGCAGCTGCGCACGGTGGATCCTGACATGAGAAAGCAGGCCAGCTCATCCATGGAGCTACGACGGCATCAGCTGTCCCAGTTATAGCGCAGGGTACAGAGCTGCATGGTGGCAGACACAATCCTGCACCCGGACAGCCTCCACACCCTAAACCCTTCCAAAAACCTAACCCCCCTGGAGCCGTGAGCCCCTTTGAAATACGCGCACCTGCTTGGCACCCTTGCTGGGCAGGCCCTCGTGGTACAGCGCACCCCACGTGTAGTGGCACAGGCACGCCTCACCCAGCCCCTCATCGAATGGCGGCTGCGGACACCATGAGGCACAGGAGGGGTGGAGGGGTGATGGGTGGCATCGCGCGAGGTGAGCACTGCTACACAGTTCTGATGCATGCAGCGGGGGATGTAACGAGGTGATTCATGTCATCAGATGCTGGGCTCCGATGCTGGGGGCTACACACAGGAGCAGCTGTGAGCTGCAGCAGGGATGGATGGATGGATGATCTCTTGGTCCGCAACACATGCACTTCCAGTGCGCGCAGCCACATGCTCTGCAAACATGCTTGCTCTTGGGTTCTCTGGGTGAGGAAAGGATTGACACCCTAGACACCCCACCTGCACGATGGTGGTGGAGTTGGGGGGGTGATCCGTCTTGATGTGGATCGTGTCCTTGTGTAGCGCCGCGGCCGCGTCCCACGCGTACATCTCACGCACCCACTCTGCAGTACATCAGCGGTACGTGAGCAGTACACAGTCAGTACAGGTGGCATGCTCGTGACGTGCAGCACGTGCACCGTGTTTACATGCACACAACTCGCTACCCGACCAGGCCCCAGGCACGTTTGTGCACCAAACCCGCAGGGCACACAGAGCAGTTGCAGTACACTCCATACACACCCAGCGCCTTCTTCATCTCCTCGTCCGCCTCCATTTGGGCCGACAGCTGTGCGCGCACGCGGGCAGTCCAGGCATACAACGCGTCAGTCGCAGCCAGAGGAGCCATGCTGCAACGCCTGGGCAGCGCCTACACAGCTTAAGCTGCACCTACGCTGCATGGGATGCACACGCTCACCCAGCGCACTAGCCACACACACTGCGCACACCACGTGCCTAACACTGGGTTGCACTCAACAGGGCAGGATGTGATACGCAGCCCATCCTCATCCATACTGCCTTGGCCGCCTCCCCCCCACACCACCGCTCCAGCTCCCACATGCGGCAGACCTGAAACCTCGGCCCTAAACCCTAAACCCTGACCCACCCGCACGTAGTCCTTGATGATGGTGCGCCAGTCGTTGAAGCGCAGCAGCACGGGGGCGGGGCCTGAGCATGGGATGTCCTCCACCTTGCCTGTGGAAGGGGTGCAGCATGGGCGTATTAGGATCAGGGACAACGTACCGGGGAAATAGTAGGGAAGGGGAGACTGAGCTGGGACGGGCGTGGGCATGCTGTTCAAATCTGCAACCGCTGCTGCATGGCCCACGCTCCCTTGCACCCTGTGGTTCACTGTCACCTCCAACTGTCCGTGATTTGTGAACCTGGCGGGGGCACTTTGCTGTCTCCACACATGCACGCATACATGATACACCGGCCCCTGCTCCGTTGTCTGCTCCCCGTCTGTCAGCAGCTCGCAGCTGCAACTGGCCGGTGGGTGTTCCGTGTGGCTGGCTCAGGTTTACTAGCAGTGCTCATACTTATAGTGTGTATATGAGTGCTCATACAGTGTATTGTAAGTGTTCATCATTACAATTCAGAAGCGTGACCACACCCACCCGGGTACATCTTCTTCATGCTGGGGACCGCGTTGGGGTGTGTGGGGATGATGTAGTCGTAGTAAAACTGTACGCCAGGGGCGGCGGGGTCGTACGCCGAGCCGGGCGCCTGCAGGTGGAGTTGGGGTGTGTGTTTGTTTCCTTGCTCGCTTGTTTGTTTGTTTGCTTGCTTGCAAGGGTGTTTGCGTGCAGCGGTTGGGTGTGCGTGGACGGGGTGGAAAGAAAAAGGTATGTGGGCCCCATGCAGCACGCGTGCCGGGTCCACACAGCGGCATGTTCCCAGTGAGGTTCACACCCGCGCACCTTCATGGGCCGCATCCACACATAGTCACACTCCAACATGAAGAACCATGCGCCCTGGATCATGGACTCGTTCTGGGCGGCTGCGTCAAACCACTGCTGGATTGCGCTGGGGCCTGTGGGGCAGCACTTGTCATCAAACGTGCAGGTGTTGGCGCTCAAGTGCAGCCATGCTGATGCCAGCATGTGCTGGGTGCATGTTTGACCACAGTGAAATGCTGGTGTGCGCCAGATGCCTGCAGAGGCCTCAGACAGTAACTGGGTAGCCAGCAAGCAGATGGCGTCAGGTAACTTTAACATCAGGACGTACACATGTGAGGCACTCACGGTTGGCCACTGGGTAGTCACACCAGCCATCACACTGGGGCTTCAAGGGCTTGGCCAGGAATGTGGGCACCTGGTGTTTTGTGACCAACGAGCAGGCACGCTGTGAGCGCACTTGACACGCTCGTGCTCAACATGCCGCCCTGTTGCTGCAATGGGCCCTGTTGCTGCACGTATGCGGCCCCAACCTCCCAACCCCCGCCCACCCCACCCCACCCCAACACACGCACACACTCTCACGGGCATTCATCAAGAGCCACCCAGACAGTCCCAGCCCCAAGCGCATGCGCAGCCAGCACTGGCCCCTCACCTCCTCCATCAGGAGGTCAGGCACGGTGCGGTGGAGGATTCGCGTGAAGCCGGTGAGCTTCTCCCCCCCGGGGTCCTTCTGGACAAGCTTGTATGTCGCGTACCTGCAGCAGTGTGCAGTCCAGGGCTGCAACCTTTCGTGACAAGGTGACTGTCATGTCACTCTGGCAGGTGAGGGCGTGAATGAGCTCATGAGTCCGAGCGTGGTTGTGTGCGCTTGCCTGCAGTGCACTTGCATGGGGTGAGCAGCATGCAAGCACCAGGCATGCAAGCATGTGAGGTTCCAAGCTTGCTTGGCTGTACAGCAGATAGGTCCCATCATGCAAGAGTTATGACCCACATGATGCGAGTCTGGTAGTTCTGATAGTGGTCCCCGGAACTGGTGAGTAGAGAGTGAATGGTGTCCCCTGGGGTCATGGCAAGGCACAGGTCTGTGAAGAGGCATGTGCGAGCAGCGCAACTGCACTTATGCGTCCATGCTGCCAGACCAGCCATGCTGGCAGCTGAGCCAATATGGCGTGTCTGCATGCCGCGCTGAGAGCAGGCTGGGCTGCATGGGCTGTTGCACACACCTGCCCACTTCGGTTCTGCCTTCTTCTTCGCAACCCCAATCCTAAGTTCCCGACGAGACGTCCGCGTGTCTTCCGCACCAACACCCCCACTGCTTGCATCCTGCGTTGAACTGAAGATCATGTCCTTTGTGAGGAACCCAAGGCCATATCCCGCGATGTACAGGATGAAGAAGACGGTTGCGAACGAGGGCCACCCCCCACTGCGACCCTCCCGGGTTTGGGGCGTCTGTCTACCTCTCATTTTCACGATCTATGCCTAGATCCGTCACAACTTCGGATTCGATAGCATTGTATCTGTACGTGATATGAGGCAACTGCTCCCAACACAAGCTTGCACCAAGAGGTCTGAGCCGACAGTAGGGCGTTCCTGAAGCAACCTCTACAATATCATCATCAGCAATCCCAGAGCTCTGATACCCCCTTTCTCCAGCCCAGTGATCGGTGTGAGTATAGTGCCTGTGCTTTTTACTCCGCGCAGGGGTCAAAAGTGGTCATGTCATAATCATCTGACTGCTAACTGGAGCTCCATTCTCTGTGAGTGGGGACACGGGCTGGACAGCTATCGCGGACTCGATAGTGCGAGCTGGTGCTGGTGACGTGTGTCGTCAATGCGTCCACTTAACATGCCCTGCAGGGCTGGAGTTCAGCTGTGGGAGCAGAATGGGCCACGTGTGTGTGCTGGTTGGGCGGCTCACGGCTGACAGCGCTACAAGCACTGGGGACGATGATGCCAGCAGCACTGACCCTGCACAAACTCTGCAAGCTCTGGCCCAGGTGCGCTGGAGTGCCCTGCTGGGTGCTGTGATCTGGGGGACACCAACACAGGTAGTGAGCAACCACCGTTGGTGCTGGACACTTGGACCAGCCCCACAGCTGCACAGGTGCCACAACAAATTATACCTCAGGCATGTCCTCTTTTCCTGCTCCGGCTTCGCAGGTGCTCTCCGGCTCCAGTGCCCCTCAGTGCCTGGCAGCCTTTGTGGCCGCGCAGGGGTATGCAGCAGTGCTGTCCATGCTACAAGCGTTCCCTGCAGAAGCAGAAGCTGTGCTGCTCGCAGCAGGTGCAGCAGCTGCAAGTGCATCACACCCACACAGCAACCAGGCACAGCAGCCACAGGGCGGCCATGCTGTCCCTGACGTTTCATGGCCACCCTTGGTGCTGCAGCACCTCGTGGACCATGCCACAGGTTGGGGCCGTGACCCTGCCCTGGCAACAAGTGAGTGCTGGGTTTCAGCCAACAGCCATGTGCAGATCAGTTGCCTGGACAAGCGGTCAGCACCACAAAGCCCATGAGGGTGCTGCGCCTGGCGCATCAATAGATTCACCTGCTTGTATGTCTGACGCACGCTTGCAGGATGTATGCGGCTCCTGCTGGCGCCCACAGGCACAGCGATTGATAGTTTGTTGTGCACCCAGGCGGCCCTGGCCCACCTCTTAGCAGGCATTGCGCATAACACGGACGAAGTGGTGCGCCTACCATCTGAATTGTCGACCCCTTCCAGCTGGCCTGAGTATGCCGCCGCAGCTTCGCAGCTGCTGCACCGCATCTGCACACGCAGCAACAGGTGTGGCGCAGGAGTGGTCAAGGCAGCAGGTGCTGCAGGCCTCCATGTGCTGACAGACGTGCTGCTGCCGCTGTACACCAGCTTGCACAGAGCACCAGGCAAGGCACATGACGCTGGCACCACGCAGGACGCTGCAGCGCTCAGCATGTGCGGCCTGGGCCAAAGCCAGCAGCCAGCTTGCTGCCAAGCAGCCCACCAGCTGGTTGTATGTATGCACGAGCTCATCACAAAGAATCCAACCCGGTCCTCGCGGAACCAACCGCACATGGCTGGCCCCACGACACACCCAAGCCTCCTCAGCCCTCAGGCCATACAGCTGATAGTGAGGGAGGTGCAGCGCCTGGTGGCTGCTAGCCCAGCACGCACACAGCCCGAGCACAACTGGGCTGGTGAGGTGGTGGCCTTCAAGGCTGGCAAGGCAGCACGTGACCCCTGCACAGTCGGTGGTGCTAGTGCCAGTGGCAAGGCACGCATCAGTGGGCATGGCGGCCTGGGACAGGTCACCAGCCATGGCCCCAGTAGCAGTGAGGCCAGGGGCATGCTTGGTCAGATGGGGCCCGTCTCAGCACCACCTTCACTGCTGCAGCGCTGGGTGGTTCTGCTGGGTGGTGCTGCAGCAGCAGGGGGCAAGGCCGGCGCCAAGGCACTCACTGGGGTAGGCGCTGTACAGGTGCTGGGGCAGGTGTGCGTCCTGTTTAGGCAGGAGGTGGCGCTGGTGCAGGCTGCAGAGGCGGCGGTGGCGCAGCTTGTGCTGGGCCACAAGGTGGGTGTGGGCCTGCGCAGGTGACTCCTGCTCCAGTGCTGTCCCTTGCTGGTCACTAGCGCAGCCAACCCTTCACCACAGCCCTTGGTGACGGCTTTGTGTGACTGCGTGTATGTTCAACATGGCTGCGACTAGGAGCGTTCACAATAGAAATCGTAATGTGGTTGTGGGTTCACTGTGGCAGCAACGTATGTATTATGATGTTTTGAGCGGCAGGAAGAAAACCATCAGGGTCATTTCTCGCCTCTGTCAAACATCCGTCTTATGACATCACCATCGACTGGAATCACTGTACACGTCTACATGGCGCCCCATGCACACCGTTCTTGAGCTGCAGGCCGCCATGGAGGAGCTGGCGTCTGACCCAGCATGCGTGCACGGCCTGATTGGGCTCGTGTCCGCGCAGCTGCTGGGTAGCCAAGCATTCATCAGCCCCTCTTGCGCCCCATCTGTCGTGCCACGGTGTCAACGCAGGCGGCAAGGTCTGGCTCTGGCAGCACTGGACCAGCTGCAAGGGCTGGTGGACACATGTACAGGAGATGTGTTCCTGTACCTGGTGCACCCCCGAGGGCTGCTGTCACAGCTGCAGGCGCAGTTATGGTCACAGCTAGCTGCTGCGGAGCTGTCACAGTCAGGCGCCCCTGCAGCAGCGCAGCAGGCTGGGAATATGAAGCAGCAGTGGGGTGGGGCCGAGTGCGCACATGACCCGGTACAGTCCAGCACCAGTGCTGTGGGGACATGTGGAGGTGCTGCGGCTGCATCACTGGCACGCTACTGTGCGCTGTATGCTGCGTGCGTAGAGCGGGCACGGCGCATGGCGGGACTCACAGCAGGCCAGCCGCCTCGCATGGGCTGCTTCTCCGCCCTGCGGCCCCCACAGCTGCAGGCGCTTGAACGGGCCGCCGTGCAGTACACGCATGCAGTACATGCGCAGCAGTGCACATTCCCAGCCCACCCCTCACACGACCACACGGCTGCAGTACAGAGGCCAGCAGCAACGGCACACCAGCAGAGTGGCGCACAACGCTCACAGCAGCAGCAGTGTGCTGCTAAAGCAGGCTACACCGGGACGTCCCAGGCAGCCAAACCTGGCTCAGCAGCTGCTAGTGCGGCCAGGGCAGCAGCTGGCCGCCCTGGCTGTGAGGGCGGGTATGACTCGGATGGTATGCGCACCAAGTGGCGGTCAGGGCCCTCTCCTGAGGTACAGCGTGCGTTCTTTTGCTTCCGCTGTGCTATCCATGCGGCTGTCTTACTGCTGCTGCTGCGCTTGACTTACTGCTGTCTTGCTGCTGCTGTTCGGGACCCTCAATAGAGTGCCTACGCCAGCTTCTCAACCTCAGCATCAGCTGCTCAGCCACTGCTTTGCCCGCCACGTTGTTGTGTTGTGTGCTGCTGTATCCTGTTGTGCCTGTGGTTCGTACACAGGTGCATGCAGCACGTACTGCATGGCTGGCAGTGGATCTGAATGAGCGCGTGTCATGGGATCAGGTGTCTGACGCGGTTAACGTGCGCCTGACTTTACCCCCTGGTGTGTCAGACTGTGCAGTGCACCCATATTGCTGTGTTATCATCACTAACATCTGTGGTAGTACAGTGCACCCATACTGCTGTGCCATCGTCACTTACACCATTTAGTGGTAGTACCGTGTGACCGTACTGCTGCGTCACCAGGCTCCTGTTGCTCATCGCAGCTGGTGCCTACCAGGCTACCACCAACCTCCAGCCTGCGATCTTTTTGCGCGCATTATCACGCACTGCTCATTCATGCATGCAGGAGTGAGGAAATCAGACATTCAGCTCCGTGTCGAGCCTGACAGGCTGACAGTCTCCTTGTCCTGGTATGGGTGCTGTGTCATGGCGCGGAAACCCTGCATGCGAGCGGAACTGCTGCATGGAATGTATCCCTGATAAATGCGTCGAGACTGCTGCTCCGAAAGCAATGCCAACCTGCTCTTGGCTGCAGACTGGTGCCCAACTACCTGCTTGCTCTGCTGCTCTAACAACACCCGCACCAACCCTTCCAAAAGCACACATGTGACATGTTGCGTGCTGCCAACAGGGCCGGCCGTGTGCTGGACGGTCCGTTGGAGCGCCGGGTCAAGGCGGGCGAGGTGCTGTGGGTGCTGGAGCGGGGGCACAGCAGAAGCAGCAGCAGCAACAACAACAACCAGGACAACAGTTCCGCTGACAACCGTGGTCGTGGCGGTAGCACGGACGCGCTGGCCATCGTACTGCCTAAGGCAGAGCCTGGGCGGTACTGGAAAGGCTTGTTTGAAGGCGGCCCTCAGCGCAGCCATCTGGAGGTGCGTGTGAGGATGTGCTGCCGTACTGTACTCTTTCACCGGCTGTACTGCTTGTTTGCTGCCCAGATTACATGACCACATGAGGCATGGGCTGTGGCCGGCTCATGCTTGGCCTTGGGTCACCACACTCTGTCACACACTACTGGCATGAGCGCACTTCACTTGGGTGCCCTGAAGCCAGGCCTTGTAGTCAAACGCCCTTATGATAACTTGGTTCCACCATCATCATTTGTGTTGATTTATGGCACGAGACACTGCCATCCCTCTTGTACCTCTAGTGATGGCGCTTTAGCGAATGCCTGTCAGGCCCCTGCATGCACAAACATCTGTGAAACGCCGGTTGTACTTATGATGGCATGCGATGAACTTGGTCCAACTAAACTCACGCGTGTGTAAGTGCCACCCGGACGGTCCAGCCCTGCCATGCCATGCGCATCTGCGTGGCAGCTGCTGCGTGAGGCGGTGGCGGCTGATGAGCGTGTGGTGCCGTTTGATGAGCTGGATGAGGGTGCGCGCGCACTGGTGGAGGATGTGATGGAGAAGCAGTGGCAGGTGGTGAGTGACTGAGTGACGCTGAGCACAGCACCGGGGCAGGCACCAGCGCCAGTGCCAGTGCCAGTACCAGTGCCAGCACCCATTCCGCTGCCGGTGCAATTGTGAGTGTGCACGTGCCTTGCGCGGAGTCAGCGGTCGCCTCGTGTGCCACGCATCACATCCATGCACCTGAACAATTGATGCGGCCATACGCTCATCCCCATGTGAGGCACATGACGCATGAACCCCTTGCTGTGGTCCTCCCACATTATCGCTGCAGGCCAATGGCCACTTTGACCTGGAGAACTCCTTCGACGACTTCCGGCTGGTGCTGGGGGATGGCATGTTGTGATCAGCTGGTGCCGGGGATGGCCAGCAGCTGCTGAGCGCGCCTGCTTTGTTTGGTTCACCAACAACTGGACCAGGCATGCAGATGGTACAGACAACGTACAAGCTGTCTGCTGCAGTGCCGGTTGCACAGGCTGTGCAGTGGGCCCATGGCAACCAGTTCGACACGGTCTGCTTGCAGTTGGAAGTTGTGCAAACGACCTCACATGCAATGTGGCAAGGTCAGGCGCCAAGAGCCTGTTGAACCCCCAATCAACCCATGTACACAGCAAGCCTACCACCGCTCAAACAGGCCCCCTCAGCATGCTGCACTGGTTATTAATAGACATGTGGAAGTGTGCTCATGGGGCGTGCTGAAGTGCGCGCACCCATCCACGCAAGCTGCACCAGCACACAGCAGCCACGCAAGCCCCACATGTCCACGCGCGACGGCAGCAGTTCCTTCCCACCCCATACCTATCACACCATGATGTGGCAGATCATCAATGTCACTGACATCTTGGACACACTGCACTGCACCCAGCCTGCTCTTGACGGGGCATGGTTCGCAATACGGAGCTGTGAGGACCAACCACCCAGGCTGCCTGAGCCTCCGCAAGCGAGCTCACAAGTGCCCCTGTGTATCTGCCATCTACCCTCAATCCACACTAGCAGCAACCAAATAGACCCCTGGATGAGCGTGCTGCTGATACATAGGCTGTTGCTCACGGCAATAACACGCCGACCTATCCACCAATACCATGCGTCTATGAACCCTTGAAGCCTCAACAATAGCCTGTGCCTGTGAGGTAGGCCCAAGCAAGGCGCAGCCACACCCACCCAATGCCCACTGCGCAGTACATGCTCGTCAGCATCAGCGGTACGAACGGCAGGCGGCTGCCCAGCAGCAGCGGGTGCACCAGCGAGCAGTAGAGCTCCAGCAGGACGAAGCCCGCCACGTACAGCGCAGGAAGCAGCGGCAGCAGCGGGCCCGCGCCGATGGTGCGCGACACGCTGAACGGCACCTTTGCAGCCGCCGCAGCGCCCTCGCCCTCTTGGAACATGAACACCGAGCCGTCCTGGCTCGCCATGCGGGCGGTGAGCGCGGCCCCAAACTCGGAGCCGCGGGGAGCGGGGAAGCCGGCCGCGGGCCCGCCAAACTCGGAGCCGCGGCGCGACGGTAGCGAGCTGCCAGGCCCCAGCTGGTGCGCGAGTGGGTTGGTGGGGGGCAGCGGCACTCCAGGCGGCAGGATGCTCGCGATGCCACCGCCCCCTGACTCGCTGGGCCGCCGGCTGGCTGACAAGCTGGGGGCTTTGCTGCTGTCGTATGCCCCGCCACCGTCCCACGCCCCGCTGGTGGAGCCGCGCGCACGGCCGCTAAACGCGCCACTGGCACTGAACCGCGCGCTGGACGTGTGCGCCAGGGGCGGCACAAATGTGGCGGTGGGCGGCGGCGGCGGCGGCAGCCCCGACCACGTGTTGCCTGATTCAGACGCGCGGCGGAAGGTGGCCGCCCCTGCAGCAGCACCGCCCCCAGGCAGTCCCAGCTCCTTCTGGGCCGCCTGCGCTGCAGCCTTAACGGCCGCGCGGTGGATGAGCCCCGCGGACGGCCGCTCCCGCTCCCGGCCCTCCCCGAGCAGCGCGCCCAGAGAGTCACGGCTCTCACTGGTCTTGCGCTCTATGCCCACCAGGCCACGCTGATACAGGCCGCCGCTGCTTGGCCCGCCCTCGGGTGCCCCGCCACCGCTGCTGCTGTTGTTCACGCCCGCGCTGCCCAGGCCTGATGCAGTCGCCAGCCGGCCGCTCGCGCCCCCACCACTGCCCAGCCCACTCAGCTTGCTGCTGTGGAAGGTGGTGAGCGGGGCAAAGGTGGGGATGGTGGTGTCGGACGCGCGTGCGGCCCCCAGGGGCGTCCCAGGGCCTGTGCCGCCCGCGCTGCCATTCCCTCCCAGCGGGGAAGGCACCCCCTGCACCGCCGCCTCCCCCGCCAGCACCCCGGCCGCACCAGAGAACGGGGACGGGGGGCCCGAGTTGTTGGGGGACGGCACCCCTGAGCCTGCCACAGCTGTTGCAGCAGGCCCCAGAGGGGAGGGGCCACGCAGCGGCCCCAGGTTCCCACTGGCGCTGCCCAGGTTGGCCATCAGCGGGGGTGGCGGGGTGGGCGGTGCGGACTGCACGCCCCCGCCCACGCCAGCTGTGACCAGGTTGCCGCTGCTGTCCTTGCGCTCAAAGGGCATGGGGCGCAGCGCGGGCGGGGGCGCCATCTGCGCCGATGCCACCTCGGGCTTGGAGTCCTGCGTGTGCAGGCGGTATACGGGTATTGCTGAGCGGAGCGCACAGCAGCAGGTGGCAGAGCTCGCACTGACAGCCGGGCCACATGTGCATAATCTGCATGTATGTTAAGATAACATGCCGATGAACTATGCGCATATGGGCGCCTACACCCACAGGCCCAGGGTTGCGTGGTGCCTGCGCAGATCTGCCACACGGCCAGCCCAGAGTGTGTGTGCAACTCGGCAGCCCCACACCCCAGCTGCCCGCACCTTGTCCCCTGAGCTGAAATGGATGTCAGCCAGGCCGTGTGCAGCCACCAGGTAGTACATGACCACCAGCAGCAGCTTGATGGGGTACTCCTGGGACTGCAGGCGCAAGCAATGCACGAGGTGTGTGCTGAGATGCACACGCGTGGCGCCGCACGCGCAGCCCAAAACGCAGTCCTGTATGCCGGACATGTGTGTGCACCCAGCCAATTCCCAGTGGTCTGCATTCCACACGAGCTGCCTCGCCTTCCTCCCATGACAGCATGAAACATGCCTGCCCCAGCCTACACTCCTATGCACCCTACATCGCACTCCCCATACCACCAGACTACTGCGCAGCAGCTGCCTGCCCAGCAGCCAAGAGCCCCACCACAGCATGTCATCAGCGCATATGCACGCTGTGCAGTGCCCAAGCTGTGCAGTCCCCAAGCCAGCGCAACACATCTACTGCCAGCACAGCACGCACGTTGAACAGCAGGGGCAGCAGGCCGTAGTGGCCCGCACACGACAGCACGATGAAGTCCTCTGCAGCAGTGGGTGACGTCACGGCAGGGAGCGCCAGCGGGAGCAGCGCCTGCAGCGAGCGCAGCGCATCCGCACCAGAACAGCTTAGGTACCATGGCGTGCTGATCGATGTTGGAACATCTGGCAGCTGCTTGGTGAAGGAATGCACCGTCCCAAGCCCTCCCTGAGCTCCAGTGCATCCACGCCCTGCAGCATGCGACCCCATCATGAATGCTGACCCGTCTCTGGCCCTCAGCTGTCATCAGGTTCATCAATCTGTCTTGCTGCTGATGCCACTCTGACCAGGCCTGCTCCAACCACCAATTATATACTCCAACCAAGTATCGACTGGATTCCTCCCATGACTGTGCAGTGTGCACACACCGTGAGGATGGCCTTCTCATGCACATGGTAGCCGAGCCAGAACGCGCACAGGCATGCGTACGCGATGGCGCACACAAAGCGCTGCGGCTGCGGCCGCTTGTACAGCGACACAGCCGCAGGTGCCAGCGCAGCCAGCACCAGCAGGAACGCGACCTCGGGCTCAATGTGTGGCAGCACGCGCATCTGGGCCACGCCCACGACGCCGCCTGCGGGATGCAGCACGCGGGGATATGCATTGAGGTGCGTGGTGAACATGGCCCCCGACCGGCCAGGTTGCCGCGCAGCAGCCGCGCGGGATTGGACAATGCGAGAGGCAACGCAAGCGCTATCGATGATCATGCATCCTGAACAACTGCTAAGGTGCCAGTGATGACCGCGCCTAACGTTCACGGCGCCAAACCCCCATGCCCATGTCAATGCAGCCAGCCATACAGGCACAGAGATGGAGAGTCAAACTGCTGAGTTTAGGATTCAGAGTTGAGGGTTTGGGGTTTGCTGGGTTTACCCTGCTCCAGCCAGCCGTTACTCACGTGCGGCGTCCACGTGCTCGCCATTCACTGGTGCAGCCGCCCACGGCAGCAGGAAGGCCAGGATCTTGTCCGCCCCCGTGTACAGCGCCCACGCATTGCCGGCCCAGTACGAGTGCGTCAGGCCGCGGCCAAACGGGAACATGCGCGCAGCCAGCTGCGTGTGCACAGGCAAGGGTGCAGCAGAGGGGCTGCGTATACGCGGGCGGATAGGGCTCGGCAAGGTCACGCATGGCCCCCCTGTGGGAGGCAGGCGATGCGGCAGCAGGGCAGCAGCACAAAAATGAGTGCATTGCCTGACCCTGAAGCCCTTGACCTACAATCCTGAGCCCCGCCCAGGTTCAGGCCCAATGCTTCTGTGTACCTGCAGCGCCTGACCCATGGCCACGAAGGGCCCGAAAGACACAGCACAGATGGCGGCCACAGTGGCCCCCATGACCAGGAACCGGGCCCAGCCGGTGACGCCGCTGCCGCACCAGTGCCGCGAGATCTGTTTGGGCGGCACAGAAAGTGTGTGTGAGAGAGGCCCATTATAGGCATACCGACATAGGGGATGCAGGATTGCACAATGCAGGACATGCATGCAGAAGTGACGCTGGCGCCCCCCATGCATCCCATGCAAACCACATGCAGAGGAGGAAGGGTGTGACAACATCCTATGACAGTGAGGGGGCTGCTCGTGTAGGCCACAACGCATGGCGCATGTTCAGGGCACGCACCTGGACGTAGAACAGGGGTCCGCAGTACACATACAGGTGCTTCATGTTGAACAGCACGGTGAACACCACGCCAGCCAGCCAGTCACGGCCCTCTTGCATCAGGTACACGGACCACATGAGCAGACCTGCCGTTGCATGCACATTTGCATTCGTATCAGCACTTGCTTGCGTTGATGTGTGGTGGCTCGTGCACACAGGAGCGCGGACGGACAAGCAAGCGCAGTGGGAGGCCATGTAAGCATGGAAGGTGCATGTGGAAACGTAGAAACAGTTTTGAGTTTGGGGATCGATACTACAACCTCCCCATTAACAGCCCAACCTCCCTCATGCCATGCTGTCACTCACCCATGAGGATGCCATTGTATTGGAAGTGGATGTGGTCCACTAGCAGCAGGCCCGCGTTGCAGACGAGCAGCACGAACAGCAGCAGGCCCCGTCTCTGCCCATGTGCCGCCGCGATTTTCCTGCGCGCACAGCATGTAACAGAGCAGCTCAACGTCCCTTGCGTAGTCATGAAGCAGGTTGGAAGGTTTCTCCGTGTTTGTGCAGCGGAGCAAGTGGGCTGAGGGCCGTGCAGCGCAGCGGAGCGCACAGCACCACGTAATCGACAACAGCGGGCATGCATGCATGCATGTACACGTGCAGCTCACCGGCTCAGCATGTACGCAGCTGAAATGTAGACCAGGTCTGTTGCCACCACGCTGAGGCGCTGGAACAGCACTGTGTTAAAGCTTGCATAGTCCAGATGTTGCACCACCTGCATGCATGCACCGGAGGTCCGACCACGGCGCAGCCGATATTTGCGTTTTACCAAACGGATTCCAAGTTACAAGTTGAAGAAAGGCTAAGCCATGCTCGCCACACCACAGCCATGCGCACAGATCCACCTCAGCAACAAGTAATCATAAGCCAAATTTTACTAGGTAAGAATCAATGCAGCTTGCTGCACCAGAAGCTGCTCACCAGCATGTCTGGGTCGAACCAAACTGCAACGTGCGAGAGCGCCCATTCAAACCAGGCGAAGAATGGAGGATAATCAAGAGTCCATGGAGAAGTGGCATCAACGTACCTGCACAGCACAACAAGCATTTCTTGATCGTGGCAGTGCAGGATGAATGTGAAGAGCAGCACGTTATCAGCTTGTATGCCACAGCAACCGCACCATTGCGAGATCGGCAGGGAGTGGGTGATCGCAAGCCAATTGCGATGGACCTCAAAGTCTGTGGAACGATATGCTGGGAACAGCAACAGCTTGATGCCTGTGGCCACTGCAGTAGCCGCGAGGGCACCAGCCACTAGGGTCTTCATGGCAGGCTACTACTGACCGCTACGTACTTACATCCATTCTAGATTAGCAGACATGAGGTCGAACGGGCCCAGCTTGCCGCTTGCATGTCTGCTGTGAGTGAGGCGTGTGAGGTGCAATTGGTGGTACAGTGGTATAGTGCCATCGTTCCTTGGAAGCTGTAAACCGTCCGGTGGCCAGCATTACAGCGGTGACCGCGCCCCAGGTGCATACTTCATCCACAATCAGACCACAGCAAGCACGTGTGCAGACCGCCTGTCATCCCAAGGCCCAGAGGTATCATCATGCGCACGCGATAAAAGCCCCTTGCAGAACCCCTGCATAAAGTAAGCCCAGTCCCGTATGGAGGCACAGCAGGTCAAAATGCCGCTGCGCTGCTGCTGGCACACTGCATCAAGGCACACCTCCCCAGCTCCACTCAACCACATCAGGACACCCTCGTTCAATGCACAACTGCCATCATGCGAAATGCGCCCATTCGTGCGAATGCCAAGCTAGGGCTGCAGTACCCAGCAGCTCCTGCCATCGACATGCAGATCAGGGTGGCAAGGTGCACACCCGCTGCCAGCAGCTGCAACATGCAGCGCACAGCGTTCTGAGGCACTGCAGCGACCGCCAGCCATCAGACGCCCACACATGACCCAACCATCCACTCCCCTCCCCCCATGATGCCCCTCCCACACGTGACCATGCCACACCCCCAAGGCGTCAGTAGGCCGGAGCACCAACTGCAACAGATGCCCGTGCGCCGGCCCCCATCCGCGCCCCATCACCCAATGCGCACCATGCGCTTCTTCATCGCCTTCTCCATCTGCCGCTTCTTCAGCTTGTCCTCCGCACGCTCGCGCTCGCCGGGCGGCAGCCGTGCAATGCGCGCCTTCTCCTCTGCCAGCTTCTCCAGCTTGCGCGCCTGCAGCGCCTCCTGACGCGCCTGCAGCGCAGTTTGGGTGCCGGCAAGGAAGTGAAGGCGCCGGTGATGGTGGCGTGCATGTGTGTGTGTGCTTGTGTGGGGAGCAAGGGCGGGGTCGCCGAAGAAAGATCAAAGACAGATCGGGTGCTGAAGTTAGAATGAAAAGGAGAGAAAAACTGAAAAGGGAAGCAGCTGACATGCAGATGCACAAATTGTGTTATACACCGGGTTATTTCACGTCTCGCAATTGTGACCGCCCTGCTGCCATCTGCTTTTGTGATGCAAGTCCACAACAGGCATGCTTACCCCTTGGCGGGCTCATGTACCGCACATAACTAAGCACCTACCCGCACACATCCCACCCACCTTGCGTGCCTCCTCCTCCTTCTTGTCGTCATCCTTGGCGCGCTGCTGCTCAGCCTTGCGCTTCAGGTCAGGGCTCAGCTTGTACGTGCCCACCTGCGTTCGTGGCCATGCGCATGAGGGTGCGTCCTCCGCGAGTCAAGGCTGCTGAGTGCTGTTCAGGCATCCAGGGATTCCAGGCACCCAGCCTGCACATCCACCACCATGCTCCTGCCCTGCCACAGCCCCGAGCACACCACCAACACTGCCTCACGCACCAGGTCAATGAACAGCGGCACGAGGGCCACCAGCGGCTCAAGCTCAGCCATGGCCTTCACTGGCGGCAGCGCAAAGCAGAAGCGCAGCACACGCTTGTGGGAGCCCTCGGATGCATCGGACGTGAAGTGCAGGTACCTGTGGGGCACATGCAGCACCAAGGTGGGGTGAGCTAACAGCACCAGCTGCTGCCAGCATCTGCAGATGGTGATGTTGGAGAACACGAAAAACACAGAACATATCCATGGTTGCAGGCACAGAGACATGCAGATGAAACGGAGGCAGGGTGGTAAGCAGGCAGGCAGGCAGGCAGGCAGGCAGGCAAGAGACAGACCAACGACAGACATGAAGGGGAGGCAGCAAAAATGGGCAAAAACAAAACTGCCGCAAGCCAAGCACGGTCAGCATGCAGGCAGTTGGGGACGGAATGCCTGCAGTCGCTACAGCACCTGAAATACTTCAGCGCACGCGCATGTTGGCCATTGTTGCTGAACACTGCGGCAACACGGCCCTCTGAGAACAGGTCAGTGAAGATGGCGGAGTGCTCAGCCATGATGTGCAGCCTCTCACTGGGCCAGCCCGAGATCTGCAGCCACAGGGCGCAGCATCAATTCTCGTCCATCCGCAAACCCAGCCCATGTATGATGATGCTTAGACAGCTCAGACAACAAATATGCCCCAGCATACAGTATTAGGAGAAGCACAGCGCCCTCCGCACCCCAGTTTCAATTGTGTGTGCGCATTGCCATCCTCCATGTGCGCTTCCCTCCCATGCAGTCAGCAAGTCAGCCAGCAGCCAGCCAGTCTGCCTTCCCCAATCATCCGCCCGTGCACCTGACCACCTCCCATCTTCTTTGTGTACTTGGCCACATCCAGCGCGTTGTCCTTGAGCTTGCGCAGCGCACGAGGTGTGCCCACGGCCAGCACAATCTGCGGCATGGAGCCCTCCGCCATGTGCGCCTCAAATGTCACCGTGTCCTCAATTGGTGACACGATGTACCTGCATGGACATAAGAGGGCAGCAGCACACTGTACACATGAGGCAGCAACATCTCACCGCTGCACACAGCAGCCGGTGTAGGCGGGGCAGTGCTGCTACAATGCAGTCACTGGCATGGCATCAGACATGCACGCCAAGCCATTGTGCACACCGCGAGAGCAACACATGCACGCAAGCTGCAGCGGCGCCTGTGTTGCCATCCGAGACCTGACAGCAGCTGCTGCACCCCCACGCACCAGAGGGAGGTGAGGAGGTCCTGGCGTGCCTTGAGGTTCAGTGTGGCCAGCATGCCTTGCACATGCCGCCGCCCACTAGCATAGCACTTGAAAACGTTGCCAGCCTCCTGTGAGCACGCGAGCGCACCCACATGGCAAGCGCCGAGTCGTGGGCACACACACACACTCTTTCAGGATGCACACACAGACTGAAGGATGCAGGTGTGATGTGCCGAGCCGGTGAAGCTGTGGCTGACAATATGCAGCGGCTGCTGCCATGGTGCATGCCCGCTAAGCCTGACATGTGCGTATGCATACATTTGGGCATCTGCATCACAACATCACATAGATCCACAGCCCGTGAAGCCTATGTGCTGGGCGCCGCCCCCACAGCTGCATGTTGATGACCAAGTGTCTTCCTTGTCCCAGCGCACCTTCATAAGTCCATTGTTCAGGTCACTTGGCCCCATGTGTGCAAAATTCTTGTCAATGATGCCACCTGGCTGAGCATACAACTTGGCCCATGCATCTGCAATGCGGAAGTTCTGCGAGCGCCCGATGACCAGGTTGACAGCGAACAGGGCCAGGAAAATGACGCTCCAGATCTGCAGGGCACAATCCATAATCCCAAACGTCCATGAGGGAGCTGAGATGGAACTGTGCAACAGTAGTGCGCCAGGTACATGTCATCGCACTGAACCCCATGTGGTGCACCATGTGATCAGGCATGTGCATACCGCAACGAACAATGCATCTCCACATGCAAGGTGGAAATGGCATGACACCAGCAGACTTTGTGCCTTGTGTCGCCTATGTCATCAGATCAGGTCCACCAACCTCATATCTGCCAATCAGCTTGCTCATTTTCTGAAGATCTGAAAACGAAAACATCGGCAATCAAAGCAGTTGTCCACATTGTAGAACGGCGAACTTGGCGTACTGCGTGACTGGCGTATGGGCATACAGCAGGAGGAGCAGTGCATCACCCACTCGTGAAACGTTGTGATTGCTGCTCTAATTCCTTCTGCAGATCGGCCTGCGGGGACGTCTCGGTGGCTGCTGGCACATCCGCCCTCGCCTGAGCCTGATCAACAAAGGCTTCAGAAGTAGTTGTAGTAGCTTTAGGTTTGTGCGCTGCCACATCTGAATCATCTAGCCCTTCCAGGTCGCTGGCCAGCGCTTGACTGCAAGCCAACAAGCCCAGAAGCACACACAGCCACAGACGGTTTGGTTTCATTCCCGCTATGTCACGTTGAATCACGTCAAAATCACTACGTCAAGTCATGTGTGCATCCGCTGCGCACACCGAAATAAAAACAAACTGCAATGGAACTGAACTGCTGCCTGACAAAGTGCGAGTTCAGCATTGCAAGGTGGTTTAACTAACTAACTGCCCAGGGCAGATATTCGTTGGCTTTCGCAATGCTGATCATCAGGCAATGCCCGGGACGATGTGCCACTGCAGCAGTTCTATGCTGATTATGCGCAGGGCAGCAGCCATCCACAAAGGCTTTCCGCGCCCAGCCCTTGCAGGGCCCTGCTGGCACATTACACCAGTCAGTAGTTCACAGCTGTGCCTGGGACCTGCGCCTGTCTCGCATGTGCAAGCACGCATGTCGATGCATGCTCAAGCAGGTGAGTGGGCTGCACACCGTCCCATGATCACGTATGACGATGTGAGTCCCAAAACCGTCCTGCATTGTCACGCAGGGCCAAGCGGTAAAGCAGCAAGCAGTGCTGTGGCAGCAGATGACACAGTGTTGGAGTACACCACACTGGCACAGCCGGCACGCACGGAAGTGGAGGTAGGGTATGCTTCAAGATGCTGCTAGCAGACATGGAGCATGACATCATCCGTGTCAGCATGTGCATGTGTCTGCTAGCTGTGCTTGAACGGGCATACACATGGAAGACAGCCTACGTGCATCCACATCCACGCATACAGGTCAAGAAGAGCCGGTTTGTGGTCACTGTTTGGCCAGTCAAGAGCGGGCGCCAAGCGCTTCAGCTGATCAAAGGCGCCTCAGACCCAGGAGCATCGCATAACTGCTGGGGTGAGTGGGACTGCTGACAGAAACAAGTAAGACACTCACCGGGCACCACATGCCGATGGACCACCTCGCATGCGTGTCCAACGGATAGATCACTCATTGGCCGTGTTGATGCAAACAAACGTGACCTCACACAATCAAGCACGTGCCATGCCGTATTCTGCCTGCTTGTCCCATACTGCCTGTACTGCTGTACTGCTGCAGCGTACCGCATGGGAGGTGAGTACCGCAGCTCAGATGATGGGGAGCCGAGCGGGACGGCAGGGCGCCCCATTCTATCGGTGAGGCTGAATGTAACTGCAAAGTCTTAGCCCTTCTTGCAGCTCCAACCTTTTCAGTAGACATTCACCAGCAGTTATGTCAACCGCATACATCAGTCCAGTGGGATTCGTTGTTCACGTAAGCAGCGGATGTAAAGCAAGGGTGCGCGTGTGTCTGGTCGCTGTCCGCGCCACCCCCTGCACACCCCTGCGCTCTCATCCCCCCTCTCCACTGTGTGCAACCTGTGATGTGTTGCTTCTGCTCCACCCTTGCAGGCCATTGAGTGTGAGGGGCTGGAGGGTGTGGCTGTACTGGTCACGCGCTACTTTGGGGGCATCAAGCTGGGGGCTGGGGGCCTGGTGCGCGCGTATGGTGGTGCGGCGCGGGAGTGCCTGCGGGCAGCGCCCAAGGCGACTGTGCGCGCACGCAAGACGCTGCGCATGCAGGTGCCATTTGAGGTGTGTGTGCTGGGCACACGGGGGGGCAGGGTCAGGTGCAGCTGCAGCTGCTACTGGTTGGACTGCAGCCGCATTGTGTTGCCTACTTTGGCATCGGCAGATCAAGGCCACCAACGTGCACAGTAACTGCTGCTGGCTGCTGCTTCCCGTGCTGATGCAACCACATGCTGCGTTGCAACAGGTGCTGGGCGCGGTGTACAACTTGATAGACAAGTTCCAGTGCGAGCGTGAGGGTGAGGAGTATGGGGAGGATGAGGGCGGCGGTCAAGTGGTGCAGCTGACCGTGAGCGTGGATGCAGGCATGGCAGCAGGACTGATCACAGCTGTGTCAGATGCAAGTGCTGGGCAGGTGGTGCCAGAGGTCGTTGCGGCAGCGCAAGAGGGTGGAGGGGAGGGGGATGAGGGGGCGTGAGGGGTTGTTAGATAAACAAGATGGATGAAGCGGGCAGGGTCAGAAGAACGGCATGCGTGAGTGCGCTGCATGAGCACTGAGACAGAGCACTGAGCACATGAGCCATGAGAACGGAGTGGGAAAGTAAGAGAGTGAGAGCTGGCAGCTGGACCAGCGCCGCTGTCCATCCAGGCCCCTGGCTCAGGTTCCTCATGGCATGTTACACACAGGCACCTGACACACTGGTTCATGACATCACAATAGCAACATTCAACCAACATACATAACTCTTGATCACATCGCCTTCAGCTACATCATAAACATGGTGTATAATAACATCAGCTAATTCGGCATCTGCCAGCTGCCAGCTGCCTAGCCTGCCCCAGGCTTCAGCGACTGCCACGTGGAGTATAAGGATGCAAACTGTGCGGCGCGGCTGTCCACTGTGCGCGTCCACGGCTGCACAGCGCCGCTCATGCGGTCCAGCCACGTGTCTGCGCGCACACGCATCCCGCAGGCCATGAAGCTGGTGTGAGAGAGGTGGGGAGGGGCACGCGCAGCGCGACATCGCGGCAGTGCAGGTGGGGATGCGTGTGGGTGAAAAGTCGGCGCAGTGTGCAACATTCCCGAAGCCCTCAATCAACCAGACGGGTGTGGCACCAAACTGGTGTGGCAACCACATTCTTTGACATGGACACATGGTGGATCCCACTCCCCTGACATGCATCACACAAGGAGTCAGCACCAGTCCTGATGAGCACCCGGTGGTCTGCTATCATGTGGTGCCTGAAGCTCTGCCCTTATGCGTCCCTGTCCACACCTACCTGTTGTGTCATACCACACATCCTCCCAAACGATGTCAGGATAAGCAGGGAAACGAACACAAATCTGCATGGAGCCATTGACACAGCACGGTACAGCGATGGATGGCACACAGGTTCACTTCTCCCATGTGCCATGACCACATACTGTACGCAGCTCGATGCCCACAGGCCCATGCAGTGTTTGCAGTGGCCTGATGCGAGCCCTGCCTTGGCAGCTTGCAAGCACCAGCACCAGTGGCTAGATCAGAGCAGTCAAACCTGTGGGTTGGTCTTGGCACGACAATCGCACAACCCGTGCCTGATGCTCAGTGCACAACCCAAGCCCATGTGGCTACGACGTGATGCCCAGCAGCCCACACACACCTGCTCAAACCGCTTCTCCAGGTACATCTTCATGCGTGGCAGTGCCCCTGACACCGCCCCCCGCAAGCTGTCCAGCGCCTCTGCAGCTTCTGCCAGCTGAGCAGCCGCTGACGCAGCCAGGGCCTCCAGCTCCTGACCCTGGCTGGCTTGCAGGGAGGACAGCGCTGCAGTAGCAGCTGAGAAGGCCTCCTGTACGAGGGGGCATGCACACACCACCAGCCGCACGCAAGAGCCAGGTTCAGACGACGGGAATGTGGTGCGGCCGGCCGCTTTGTCCGGTACACTGTACGCGCTGGTGGGTGCTACGGGTGCATGGTGCTTGGTAAGGTGGAGGTGCAATGCACATCTGTCGACACAAACCACACCAGGTCACACCAGGGTCACACACATGACCCAGGGTGCCTCGTCATGCCCCTGGTAGAGTCTGGTACACCATCTCCAGGTTTCTCAGGGTTTGTGGTGCAACGCAGTTGCTCCACGCTTGGACGCCTAAGACCACTGCAAGGAACCACCCTCATCCCCACCCCCTTGCCGCACCTGGCATGTCATGTCATACGCGCGGATGCCATCCACGTAGGTGCTGACGATGACCTCCACCTCCTCCCCCCACTCCTCCAGCTGCACCTGCAGGGCTGGGATGACCTCGCGCCGCCAGCGGTAGAAGCGCGCGAACCGCGGGTCGGTCTCGCGCGGGCCGCCCTGCACAGGACATGTGGAAAAACCGCCGCGCAGCACTGCATGTTTGATGGTTGCCACCGTGGTCAATTCCTGGTATCGGACTCCAGCACTTCAGATTCTGCATACCCCCATTGGCATTGATGTGAGACACCAAGCGTGGAGCTGGGAGGCTGAGATGCCAGCCGCACGTGATACAACAGCAGGCACACTGCTTGGCCGCTTGCAGCAGGCTGCAGGCACAGCTTACGGCACCCACATTTTGGCTGCCGATCATGGCATCATACGCGCCACGTGCGGCCGCGTCGGTCAGTGCCTGGTGCACCAGGGCATGGTGAACAAGCCTTTCTGAATGGGTTGAGACAGGATGAAACAATGGATGAAGGATGGCAGCCACGGGGCGCAGAGGGACAGCAGAGAGTGCCACAGCCAGCGGTGGGTCGCGCACCTGATACGCCGCCAGCACCTCCATGAACCGCTCAGCTGCGTCGGGCGCGCTGTTGACGTCTGGGTGCAGCGTGCGGGCCGCTCTGCGGAACGCACGCCGCACCTCATCCGTGCTGGCGGTCTCTGGCACACCTAGCACCTGGTAGTGCGCTGCAGTGGCATGCAAATGGTGCGTGCACCCTCATATCAAGGCCATGCTGCACATGAGGCAACACGTGTGTGCACAAATGGAGCAGCCGCGAAATGCATGCTAACGCCACGTCATCTGCTGTGCATGTTTGAGCAGAACTCTGCCGCACTTCTGGATGCGCAAACTTGGAATCCAGAGGCCGTAGGGTTTTGACACTTTCTCCACGATCGAGCTGTCGCATTGAGCTTCTGGGTGCCCAGAGATAAGTGGCTGCCGGCTCTACATCTGTGCATCATCGCTGCTGCTCACAACAATTCAAAGCGGATTCGGCATTGGTTTGCATCAACTTGATTTGTAAAGAATTCATCCATTATCTCTGGAGTTGCATCGGCCCATGATCGCGAGTTCCATCGTGTCACCTCACACACACTGGTCCGTACATCTCCGTGCTATGAGTCTGCCCTTGCCACCCCCTGCCCCTGCCGGCCAGCCTCAAGCGCAGAAGCAACCAATGCTTCAATGCTGCATCCATGCTGCCTGCGCATGTAGAGGAGTGTGCGCCCCAGCTGCAGCACCTGTGCTTGTGCTAATGGGAGGTCCCCCGGTGCCACATCCAGAGCATACCCTGGGTAGCTGTGCATGCCGATGGTGAGCCGGATCATGCACAGCGCAGCGTACCCAACCACATCCCGGAAGAAGCAGTCCATATCAACGGCACCTGCCCCCCCTGCAGCCACGCGCGCCGCATACTTGCTCGCAAACCGTGTCCAGAACTGCTCTACTACACCCAGCAGCCATTCACGCTGCTGTGATGTGTGTGGTGCGTGCGGGAGGCCAGAACACGAGCCAGTAGCAGTGCTGCTGCTGCTGCTTTCTCTGCCACTGGTGCTTGGACCAGCAAAGGTGGTACTGGTGCCGGTGGTGCTGCTGGTGCAGCTGCTGGAGCTGCTGGTGCTGCTGTTGGCAGTAGCGCCATGCTGGTGGTGCCGTTCTGCCCACCCTAATGTCATGTACCCAAGCAGCAGGCAGCCCAGCACGCAGCCCACGTCAAATGCAGCTGGGCCGATGGTGGCAAACTCCCTGCGTTTTGCAAAACCCAAAGGTGCTCACTGCTCAGCCTGAGGAGTGGACATGAGTGAACTGTGTGGCATGTATTGCAAGACCTGTCGCACGTGAAGACACGAGGCCTTGAAGCACGGGATGTGGTCATCAGCACGCATCCGCCAGCCTGGCTGCAAGAACCATGACCAGCCCAAAGCCACGCAATAGGCAAACGTACGAGTGCAGCAGGCGCATCACAGCACAGCATCCAGTATCCAGGGCTGCAGCACCCACCAGTCAATGCAGTAGAGTGAGGTAGGTGTGGCCAGCAAGTTGCCAGTGTGCAGGTCGTTGTGGATCAAGGCCTCCTTCACATCCCGGTACTTGACTACCAGCTCCTCAAGTGCCGCACGTGCGACAGGGTCCGCCCTGCACATGCATTCATGTTTATGAGGGTCAATGGATGCACCAGCAGCAACGATTGCCCTGAATTCGTGATGCCCATGGGCAGTATCCGGAGATCATCTATGATACTGCTCTACATCAACGAAAGGCAGCCCATGTACTGCAGGGCGCAACCCTCCTGGCCCGCCATTCTTGTTCTCTGCAGCAGGCGGTGCCCTTGGCGGCTTGGGGGTTGTGATCAGCGTACTGTGCCTCAAACATACTTGAGAGGACCTTCAAATGCCTCACCTCAGCTCTGCCACGAGTGCCGCTAGGTCAGGGTCCTTGATTGCAACATTGGCAGGGCACGCCGCGTCAAATGGCTGCGTGAGCACCACGCGCTCATTTGCATCCTTGATGTCAGCATTGGCAAAGTCGGTGACATGGCGTGCAAAGACGCCTGCAGGCAGCCCAGCCGACCACAAGGCATGAGTGTCACACCAGGCCGCACACATGCAGTGAATGCCTGATTCTGAAAACGGTCCTTGATGCATCCAAGACCCAACACAGTGGGAAGGCATGCAGCAGTTATGGCCAGCAGCGACCCTAGGAGTGGGAACCCTGTGCAGCCACCACCAGCACAGGTACTGGCAGGCTCTGGCACGGGTGACTTGTTCCATGCACTGCCGAATCACACATCACGACATCAGTGACACCACACACCAGGTTCCAGCGTGTGGTGTGACGTGGCATACAACGAGGCAGCCAGCAGGTCAGACAGCTGGTCAGCCAGGTGGGGGTACACCTGGCGCTCCACATGGATCCCCAGCATCACCTGCAGCAGGTGTGACGGAAAAGAGCCAGCGGGAGTGTGGGGATGAGGATGGCGTGTGCCAGTACACAAATATTAGCCGCCACAGCCAAGAAGGCTGTCATACACTGCTGTATTTGCCGGTGCACGAGCTGCATACGCCTGTTCTGGAGCTACATGTACACCTGTCAAGAGGCCAGACAGGCCACAATATGCATGAGGCTGGCATGTGCATGGCTTGATGCGCAGCACGCCACATCCCCAGCATATGAGCACAACTCGAATGCAATGAGCCCAGCGACCTTGTTGTGTGGTGGGGGCAGGAACTCCACCGCCAGCACATGTGCATCATCGTCGTAGCTCAGCACACGTGGAATATGGCAGCCGCAATGTGGCAGCAGTGTCAGCATGGCCTGAGCCTCCACTCGCAGCCGGTCCTGCATGTGGATGGATTGGGTCACAGGGGTACTGCAGCATATGGCCTGACAGCACAAGCATGAACCATGAGTCCATGACCCCTCCCTCAGCTGCATGGCACACAACGTGCAAGCTGCCCAGGCATCACATGAAGCATCGGCACAACCCTTCCTCCAGCTGCATCGTGCACAGCGCCTGCTGGCAACCCACCTAAATGGTGGAGAACAATACCGTATACTCCACATCTGGCTGCTGGTGCATCCCTTGCGCTGCGGATGCTGCGGGTGCACCAGCAGCCAGACGTGGAGTACACGCACTCCAACGCTAAGTACAGTACCTACCTGTACTAACCACCTGGCAAACAGACACCTATTCACCTGGCAAACCGACACATGCCATGTGGCAACCCACCTGTGTCAGCTGGAAGCTTGGGCCCACCGCCTTGACATACGGGGGCGCATGCTTCAGCAGCAGGCCATGCGGGTGAGCTGGCGGCCTGTCCTGCTGGGCGTGCGCCATGCGTGTCACATGGAACACAAAGTTGAGCTTGCCGCCTGTGAGCTCCTCTGCCTGCAGGTCTGCAGCCTCACGCGCGTCCAACAACGGCCGCAGCGTTTCGTTCTGTAGAACATAGGCCACTGCCTGTTCAGTGGTGGTGATGCCAGCAGCAGTCAGCACAGTGCTGGGGGTTCTGCTGCTCATGTGCAGGCGTCTGTGGTGCAGCATGCGCCTGCTCGGCCCCGCTGCCAGCGGTGCATGGCGCCTGTGGCCATGCACAGCATGCTGCATCCTTCAGCACCAAGGGGGCAGATGCACAGCACTCCTTTAACCCAAACAGAGTCAGATGCATGAGGTGCACATGGGAAGGTGATGTTTGAGACGCTCAACTATCTTGAATGAATGACCAAATGGCTACTCCAATTGATCATCAAAATGAAGATGGCGTCGGTGATGGAAGAAATCGATGTTAGAGTAACGAAAGAGGGAGAGGGAACAACTCAAACTGTGCTTGATCACATCACGCTGATGTCTGTGAAGCTGCTCGCCGTGGTTTCAAATCAGTCTCCGTTTTTTGTCAACTGGCGCTGAATCCATCTGGCAACAGCAGGCTGTTGCCTGCTGCCAGCCTGCACGGTCAGCCGTGTTGGTGAAGCGGAATTCAAGCAACACGCCCATGTCTTCAGAAAGCACAGCTGAGAAGCGATGGGCGCTTGCAATCCATGGTGGTGCAGGAGTGATCAGCCTGACAGATGAAGCAGCCCTTGGAGCAGCAAAGGAAGGGCTGGAAGGTGCCCTGCGCACAGGCCAGGCAGTGCTGGCGGCTGGGGGCAGTGCGTTAGATGCTGTGGAAGCAGCGTGTGCCGCACTGGAGGACCACCCATCTTTCAATGCAGGCAGGTGCTGCACGGCCCTGCTCCATGCTGCCAGCTCAGCATCAGCCTTGTGCAACTCTGCGCCTCACCTGCAACTCCCCATGTGCATGATCTGCAAGCACTGTGTGTCCCAAAGTAGAGGCACCCTCAGTCCCTCAGCATGCACGACCCACAGCCCCTGATGCACCCCATTCTTGTCACAAGAGCCCTGTCGCGCATGGCACCCTGCTGCCACCACTGCCTTGATTCCCTGTTGCAGGCCGTGGGGCGGTGTACACCCTAGGGGGAAACATTGAGCTGGAGGCCAGTGTGATGACGGATGACCGGCGGTGTGGTGCCGCCGCACTGCTCACGCGTGTCAAAAACCCCATCAAGCTGGCACGCAAAGTCATGGAAGGCACCCCGCACACCTTCCTTGCAGGTGCGCGTGCGTTTGCATGTGAATGTGTCAGGCCGCCAGCTCCAAACCACTCCACGTACTGCCCGAGCAGGCTGTGCGCTGGTGGCATGGCTGTGGCTCATGACGTGGCTTGTCGCACAACACGTGGATGCAGCTGCTGTGGTATGTGACGCTGCATGCTGATGCCTTGTGCTGCCGGCATGTTGTGTGCAGGAGCGGCTGCTGAGGAGTTCGCTGCCCAGCAAGGGGTGGAGCTCGTCAGCGGCGACCCCCTGGCCTACTTTGGCACGCCAGCGCGTGCTGCGCAGCGCCAAAAATGGCTCGCGCAGCACGCGCAGGGCCCTGCTGCTGTTGCAGCTGCCGCAGCAGGGGCAGCACAGCATTCTACAGCTGTAGCTGCAGCTGCGGCGCAACCGCGCCCAGATGACATCGTCCAGGGTGTGAGTAGAAGAGGTGCAGGGCGCATGTGGCTGGTGTGCACCTAGTGCACAACCATCTGAACCTGTTGGTCCAAACCTCGCGGCAACGCCCCCTTTGCTTGCGCCCTTATGTGCATAGAGATGGCGTTTTGAGAGCCGCAATGCTCCTCACTCACATCTCATTGCCTGCCTGCGCCACATGCACCCTGCAGTTGCTGCATGGCACGGTGGGGGCTGTGGCAGTGGACAGTGAGGGGCGCCTGGCCGCTGCAACATCCACTGGGGGCCGCACGTGCAAGTTTGATGGCCGCATCGGGGACACGCCCGTCATTGGCGCTGGCAACTTTGCCTCGGCTATCGTGGCGGTGAGTGCTTGGCAGGGGGTGACCGCAGGCTGCCGCGTGTTTACTCTCTATTGTGTGTATCTCGGGTCTGTCGTTGTTGGCTAGCCAGGATAGCCGAAGGTAGATATATATGTACTTATGTATAGGTAGATGGGTGGCTTGCCACGGGGGCACCCTCACATGGACCAATGGCCCCCCCCATGTGGTGGCTTGCCTAGTGCCAGCAATGAGTGTGAGTAGGTGCCCACGCACGTCGTGCTCGCCAGCGGGCTCTGTGTTCCTTTGCTGCCCTGTGATTTTGAGCACCGTGGCCTGAGTATGTATGGTATGTCCAGCACACAGGTGTCAGGCACGGGCATCGGCGAGCAGTTCCAGCGCCACTGTGTGGCATATGACGTGTACGCGCGCATGGCTTATGGCGGTCAGAGCCTGCAGGAGGCCGTGCACCAGGTGTGAGCTGCATCAGCTTTGACATCACACTCGTAACTTGGCAAACACCTGCCCTCTCAGCATCTCAGGCATGTGACACAGTCGCCTGATGCAGCGTCAGCACAACCCAACACCTTGGCTCTACCAATGGCATCAGCCTCCCTCAACATACAGTACATACGTACATGAATGCTCAACTTGCCAATGCACAGCCGTGGAGCCGAGCGGGTGACACCTCCTCTGATCCCTGCACCCTGCTGCAGATTGTCCATGGAGGGGCGGTGCTGAAGCCGGACGATGGCGGCGTGATTGCTGTTGGCGCAGATTACAGCGTGTGCCTGGCCTTCAACTCGGCTGGGATGTACCGGGGCGTGGCCGACCACACGGGCAGGTTCTTTGTGGCGGTGGGGCCTGATGCAGCAGATGGCACATTGAGCTTTGAACCCACATGTACATAGGCAGGCGGGCAGGAGGAGCAAGTTCACATGCAGTGGACCTGTGCTCCTGAAAGGACAATCTAGGATGACTAGCAATGTGCCTTTCTGAGGTTTTGAGACCGCCGAGCAGCCCGTGACTGGCTGAAGGTGTGATCATCATCGTCATGAGGGGCAGGCACAGCAGGCCAGCTGGTATACAGAAGCCTGGAGTTTAAAACCACCTTGTGTAGTGTGAGGTCACATGGTGGTTTATGCAGCATGACATGGAACACATGGGTCTGGTACTGGGTCAGAAAGGACCTCGGTCGCATTACAGCCACCCAACCACCTGCCACATCATCAACCTGCAGTTGTACGTACCCACACAGTCACACAACCTGATGGGAAAATGCCGCCGGCCTACTCCACACCCAATATCACTTGGTTTGGTCCCCTTGGCACCTGTACACTGAAACGACCACCTTTCAGAATTCACAAGTATGAATCACGGATCTCCTGCCGCTTGCTTTCAGTCTTGCGCCAATCAACAGAGGAAAAATATTGAAGAATACCGCACTGGTTTGCCTGGATGCATTTGGCACCGGAACAATCACACCCCAGCCTGATGTGGGCTCAGGAGCCCACATCACCCATTTGAGCCCACACTGCATCGACCAGTGCGGCACATCCTTCTACCTGGCCTTGCCTTCAACCTGTTGCTCACCACCCATACACCTGCGGGCCCACCACGCTGCCAGTGCTACACCCCAGCTGCGCCTGGAGCTGCACAGCTGCTGCGCCGGGTCCAGCCGCACGACTCGGCTGCTCCTATAGCAGGCTCACTTGCCCTGCAGCCGCCGGCGGCGCAGGAACGCAGGGATCTCAATCCCCCCTGCAGCCCCACCCAGCTCCGGTGACTTAGCCTTGAGAGTCTCCTTGGGCCCCGTGGGGGCGGGCTTTGGTGCTGCAGCCGGTGCTGAGGCAGCTGTCCCAGCGCTGGCGGGTGTGGCGTTGACGGCGCGGGGCACGACACCCCGCGCGTCCTTCAGTGCGCTCACCTCCGGCTCTGCTGCGCCAAAGCCGGTGGCAATGATGGTGATGGACACCTGGTCAGCCATGGCTGGGTCCACCACAGCACCGAAGATGAGGTTGGCGTTGGGGTCCACCAGGTCGTAGATGATCTCCGCCGCCTCATTCACCTGTGACCAGAGAACAGAACATGGGCAGCGATGGTCGGCTTGAGAACAGCCCTGAGAACACGGCAGTGCAGCGTCGGATCACAACGGCATTGGGGGTCATAATGTGGTCAGGCCATGGGCCGCTGGTGCAGGCAGCACGGGGGGGGGGGGGGGGGGGGTACAAACAAAGGCGGTCACAGGCAGCAGAATAAAACAATTTTGACCGGCAGGGAGGTGAGAACCAGCCATTATTGGGTGTATTATTGTGCGGTGGCACCACATATGGATGTCCTCCTGCAGCCGGTGTGGGTTACCGTGACACACATGGTAGTCAAAGCTGTGCAACCAAGCCCTGGGGCGCAGACACGGACATGCTACAGATCCGCCCCGCACCTCGAACAGCGTCATGTCGGGCGGGCCAGTGATGTTCCACACCACACCTGTTGCTTTGTCAATACCGATGTCCAGCAGCGGCGATGAGATGGCCTTGAGTGCAGCCTGCTGTGCGCGGTCCTTACCGCCGGCGGCGCCCTACACGTGTGCAATGGTGCACACGCAGTAACGCAGGGTAGATCCTTCATTGGAATGAGGAGAGTTCGCTTCGAGAACTCTCTACGGTCTGTCAGAAATGACTTCAGAGGTCAATGGCGCAGGACCGCAGCAAAAACAAGCTAGCACGCATGCCGCAGCAAATCAAAACGGTCACGTTGCCCCCTTTGCGCGCGCCCTTGGTTGTCTGCGATGTGGCAGCTCAGCCTCACCTGCCCCATGAGTGAGGAGCCAGCGCCCGACATGATGGCGCTGACATCAGCAAAGTCAACGTTGACCAGGCCGGGCACCGTGATGATGTCTGAGATGCCGCGCACACCCTGGCGCAGCACATCGTCCGCCATCTTGAACGCCTCCTTGATGGGCACGTTGGCGTCCATCGCTGCACGTCCATGACAGTACGGTGGGCAGGATAGGCAACCAATCAACCACCGTTCAGCAACTGTCTAGTTCATACTGTTAGGCTCCGGCAAGCAGCTGAAAGCTGCGGTAAGCCGCGTTATGTTATATTGTGTCTGAGGATGCTGTGTGAGAGCCGGAGTTGTGCTGCCCTGACCGGGTTCTTGGTGGGGCAACCCACAGCTGGATCCGGGGGCTGCGTGCTTGCAGGCTGTCAGGCCCCGCCAAGCCGCTGAAAGCTGTGATACGCCGCTGTTATGCTATGTTGTCTCACGTGCTTGCATGCAGACCACGACCTGTGTCCAGTTCTCAACCCGCAGCAGATGCATCGTAGCTGCCTCCATGTGCAGTGGCAGCAGACGCACCAGTGAGCAGTCGGTCGTTAGGGATGACAATGAGAGTGTCCACAGCAGCGCGCAGGTTCTGCAGCGCAGCACGCGCCTGCAGCGCCCTCTGCCGCCCCTCGAAGCTGAAGGGGGTGGTGACGATGCCCACTGTCAGAATCCCCATTTCCTTGGCCACAGAGGCAACGATGGGTGCGGCACCGGACCCAGTGCCACCACCCATGCCGGCCTGAGAGACAAGAGCCAGTGTGTGAGAGCAGGGTTGTTGGGCCCATAAGACGAGCAGGCCAAGATGGCTGAACCATAAGCCCTCAATGGTGGCGTGCAGCGCACAAAGGGCACAGCCCAGGCGCATGGTCCAACACAGCCTTGCAACTGCTGCAGGCTGTGGCTGCAGCTGGATGTGCTCACCGTGACAAACACCATGTCAGCACCCTGAAGGGCAGTTGCGATCTCATCACGGCTCTCCTGGGCAGCCCTCTGCACATCACGAAATGCCGTCGTGCAGGTATGAGCAGAGCCCTATCTTCAACTTGCTTGCATTCGATTGCCCGCCAACATGCGCATGCGTACCTGTGCATGCGCTGACGCAGGCATGGCGATTACAGCATCACATACAGCTGTGCATGAGCTGCCTGTGCTGCGAAGCACGGAGCATGTGGCTGCATGCAGCTTCTCAAGCTCACCATGCCAATCTCTGGGTTGCCGCCTGCACCCAAACCACGAGTCAGCTTGCTGCCAATCTGCACCTTGCACCTGTTGTCCACAGGCGAGGTTTGGAGCGCCTGCGACAAGGAAAATCGTGTTAAGACCAGTCCCAGTTGTTGCAGCTGTTGTTAACAGCATGATGATCAATTCCTCACCTGAGCATCCGTGTTGGCGATCCAGAATTCTGCGAACGAATGGAGAAGGCCGACTCAGGAAGTTGTTTGCGCTTAGATTTGGGAGAGGTACCTTTGCCAGTGCAAAATGCTGACAGGCCGCATTGCAGCACCAGCAGGCATTTTAAAGCGCACCGATGTTGTGAATGTCCGCCTTGACCATGTTGTTTACGGCATTGCTGCCACCACCTCCTACGCCAAAGACCTGGGTGGGACGACACCATGGCAAGCGGTCAAGCCCCACAACCTTGCCTCCAGTTCATGCTTGTGCCAACGCACCTTAATCACGGCCTGGTGGCTGGGGACAGGAGCGTTGCCATAGCCTGCAGCAGCTGTCACATTCCGCTTTGCATTTGAATCCTTGCTGCAGCGAGGGTGCGCAGGCACCACGCGGATAGCGCCAGCAGGCAGGTCACGCTGCAGTCGGGAGACGCTAGCGCGGACTGCAGCTGTCAGCTTCGGGACAGCGAGTTTCTGAGCACAGGACGCCCTAAGGGCGGACTTCTGCAGCAACATTCTTATGGGTATATAGAGTTGATGCGGACGCAAGCATGTTGAGCCATGTGCACCTATGACCGTAGTGCAGTATCATTACAGTACTGGCAGCCAGATCAGCAGCCTGGCCTTCACTTCTGTTCTGTTCTGTAACTCAAAGCACCCTAAGTAGTCATAAACATCAACCACCCATGTAAGCCACACATGAGCCAGCACACACGGGATGAGCAGCGCCTCACTGGTCACCAGGCAGGAGGTCATCACCCTGCCACTGGCCCCTGGCGTGCGCACGCGCCTTCTTGCAGCTGGCTACAGCAACATCACGGACTTGGAGCATGTGCAACCCCAGCAGCTGGCCACAAGTGCGTGTGCTGCTCCATGCATGGTCCTTGTCAGCTTTTCAGGACGCAATCTCTTGAGGAGTGTAGCTGCAGCACAGAGGCATGCTCAGAGCACGGCATGTATGATGCGCGCATGCATGCATGATGACTTGATGACGCATGCGTGAACATTTGCCTTGTCGCTGCAGCTGCGGGCATCACGCTTGACGATGCAGCGGAAGTGCTGGTGCTGGCACGCAGCCGGTGCATGCAAGGCCGTGGCACTCCAGGTGCCACTGCAGTTGCTTGGCCTGTGCACTTGCGTGCGGGTTGGGAGCCCATGCTGCTGCGTAGGCTATTGTTCTATGCTGGAAACAAACTCTCCCACACTGGATACATCTTTCTTTGGCATGAACAACAAATGCAAGTCAGGCTGCGCAATGTGCGCATGTCTGCACACTCCCCCCTCTCTGACTCACATGGTCATAATGTGCTGGCGTGCAGTGGTGCCACACACTGCGGCTGAGCTGCTTGCTATGGAGGGCGAGGCGGGGGCACATGTCATCCCCACGCTTGCAGCAGCCCTGGATGAAATGCTGGGTGGGGGTGTGGCGTGTGGCCAAGTCACCGAGTTTTGTGGCGTGCCTGGAGTGGGCAAGACACAGATTGGGTGCGAGTCTGGCCAGGCGATCAATGGGGCGGCGTGCACATGGTGGCTGGGAGGCACTCCATCTGTGACCAAGATGAGCAGCTGTTGTTCATTGCTACTTATTGATGCACCATGCCATATTTTCCCATGCTGGTATGGTGTGTGCTCTTGCATCGCATCACTCAGGATACAGCTGGCAGTCAACGTCCAGGTACCAGCTGCACTGGGTGGCGTAGGAGGCGCAGCCATTTACATTGGCAAGTGGTACAAGTGCCTGCGCACACGCTTGTGCTGCGGGCGGCCTGCAAGTGCTCGCCTGCTCGATCCTCAGTTCTGCCACTGGAGCAGCACCTTGCTGGCCTGTATCCAAGCTGCAGCTTTTCAAATGTCACTGCATGTGCTGCCTGTTTGCTGCATCATGCGTTTTTTGCCCATCCATCTGCCTGAGACAACCCATCCATCTGCCTTACAAACCTGTCACTATGTACATCTGTCTGCCTGCTTCATTCGCTGTCGTCTCTGTCTGTGTGCATGCATGGCTGACAGACACGGAGGGCAGCTTCATGGCAGACCGTGCGCGCGACATCGCAGAGGGCACACGTGCACGGGTGCAGCCGTACGCGGAAGCCCAGGCAGAGGCGGGCGTGGCGGGTGCTCGTGAGGCTGCACAGGTGGTAGAGCCTGTATACTGACCCTGCACCATCAGAGCGCGCTGCAAATGGCCTTGAGCATCCACCCTGGTCATGGCTGGGTTGTTTTTGCTGCCTGTGTGCACTCAGCAACAATCTTGGTATTGCAGACTTCTGGGGCTCTTCAGATGCTGGTAGAAATCATCTGCAAGGAGTCAAGATGCCTGATATGTTGGTGATGGCATGTGCACCTCGCATGTGCACTAAGGATCGCGTCATGTGTGCTCCCAGGCCTTCACGCTGGAGTCCATCCTGTCCAACATCTTCCACTTCCGCATCCACAAAGCAACAGAGCAGGTGGCTGGGAAGGGTCTGCGCTGCCTGGAGGCTGTGCATGATGGATGACGTCTTGCAGCTGTGCAGGCTGGGGCTAAGTTACTGCAGTGTGTCGTTGTCCGTTCTGCCATGACCTGTGCTGTGTGCAACCTTTTGTGGAGCACCCTTTTCATCACTTACTGACAAATCTGCATGGCTGCAGCTGGCACTGGTCGCCGTACTGGACGCATTCTTGCTGCAGCACCCAAATGTAAGGCGCACTCATGGCATCCATTTGATATGCTTGTCCTGGATGCTTTTCATGCTTGTCCAACTGGCCACCTCAGCACCTGTGGAGGCTCTCAGCATCAAATCATGGCCCAAGGACGCTTGTTGTCACCCCCACCCAGTTGGCATACAATGCCTGACCTGATGGCGTGCAGGTCAAGCTGGTTGTGGTGGACAGTGTGACGTTTCACTTCAGGCAGGACTTCAGGGACATGAGCACACGCGCGCGCGTGCTGATGGGCATGGCCCAGGACCTCATGGCCCTTGCTGAGCGCCACGGGCTTGCGGTGCGCCAGGGAGGGCCTGAGGCTTAGCGTCTAGGATTCAGGTTTTAGGATTTTAGGATTTGCTACTGGGTTGGAGCCCCTCCGCACATCCAGAAAGGCCATTAGCCTGCCTGCGTTGGTTGGTACCCGTTGCAGATCATCAAGGCATTGTTGGGCAGGGGGAGGTGATCAGATCTTGGGGCACTGCTGAGGGGCACAGGAGCAGCCCAATGTGACAAGCTTGACATAGGGCTCTGGAGCTACCCCACGCCACATTATAATCATCGTCACCGGTGTTGCTTGGTCTGTGTGGCGGGTGTGCGCAGGTGGTGCTGATGAATCAGGTGGCCACACGGGTTGCTGGCGAGGGCAACAGCAGGCTGGTGCCTGCACTGGGGGAGAGCTGGGGCCAGGCTGCCAGCGTACGTGTAATCCTGTACTGGGATAACAATGTCAGGTAGGCTCGGGCTTCCGGTTCCTTGCCGCCTTGTTTGCACCTACCTATCCTACGTTGTTATATGATCTTGTTGCAATGTGACGACTGCAGCTCTCAATCAGCTGGATGAGGCACATGCATATGCCTGCCATGCCTGATGATCTTGAGCTCCTGCTCTGCGCCCAAACATGATTTGGTTGCTGTGTTGCTGTACTGTGTTCCAGGCACGCGCTGCTGCACAAGTCGCCCGCCCTGCCACAGGCCAGCGTGCCATACACCATCACTGATGAGGGCGTGCGTGACGCACAACCAGTGCCTTGACGCAAGCACGAAGAAGATTTGGGACTGTAGCATGAACTCAGCAGGACAGAAACCGGCCATGAGCAAATGATGTGTGTGCGCAGGAGGCGGAGTTCTGGCTCTGTGCACCAGTGTGAATGCCACCAGGGTCTCTCACAAGTTTGCAACTTGGATCACGCCTCACGACCAAAACACCTGCCGATTCATTGATTCCATTGTTCCATGTGGAGATGCCACTCTCCATGCATTGTAACCTCAGCTTGCACAGCCCTTCATGCTCATTGCCCCCGCCCCATGCTGATGGAGCACCCCAGTTGCATACTGGAACGCTGCAGCTATCATGCTCCGGGGTCATGCAGCTGGAGCGCCCAGCTACCATGAACCACTGTCTTTTGAGCTGTGGTAGTCGTACACAATCACTGTGGCCCCGAGCACTAGCGACGCTGCCAGCTCCATCACCAGCGCGCCAGTTGTGATGACCTGCATGCAATCAAATGGTTGCATGATGAGATCCACCACGCCTGAGGATGTCTATAGCCGTGTGCAGATGCTTTGTATGGATGGTCCAGGTGTCTATGCATGAGGGTGAGGTTCGGAAGATCACTGAGGCCTCAGGGTGCTGGCCCAGCCAGGGGACCAGAGGTGCCTGCCGTGCGCTGTCGGCCACGCACCTGTGCATGTGCCAGGATGGCGGGGATAGCGATGGACCCCACCGCTGAGAAGCCCGTGAGGAACTTGCCGGCGTCCACCCACCCGCTCTGTACTGAGCTGCCGTACAGCGCGTACCCATCACCTGCAGTGTGCGCTCAGCAGGCAGTGCACCACCGGTCAACGCTGCTGGTCCAGCATGCGATGAGCTGTAAGGCGCAGTCCCCACACAGTGCGGCACAGGTGCCGCATAAGTGCTTGCAGCGTGGGCGTGGTGTGTGAAGCATGAGACAGCAGTGCCAGACACAGCTTGGTTGCACAGCAGGGCCTGCAGCACATGGCTCCCTCGCTCGCTCACCGCTTCCTGATGACCCAAAGAATATGTAGGGCATGGGCACTAATATATATGTGATGCCTGTCAGCATGGGCCACCAGTTCTTGAACAGCACGCAGCCCAGCAGTTGCAGCAGTACACCCGTACTGCACGCACAGCATGTAGCATCAGGTCATAGGTGGTGAACAACCACGGCATGCACGGCTGCGGTTGGTTCAGGCCTTACATGCTTATGAGATGGTGTGGTCTGTGGTGGTGCCATGGCAGTGATGAGGGGTAAATGAATGCATACCCTGGCCCACATGTGCAGGCATGCAAGTTGGCGTCCTTTCAGTTGCTGGAAGTTCCTGCCCTCGCACCTGAACATCAACGCCAACAGCAGGATGCTGCGCATGGATCGGTGTAGGCACATTCATTAGCCATGATGACAAGCACATGTGTGTTTTGAACAGTTAACACAAGCCCTTTTAAGCATGCACTCTGCAGAGGGAGGCATGGCCATGCGTGCGCATGACCTCCAGCATTCCATCAGCAAGGGGAAACAGACCCTCGCTCAAGCGCACATCACCCACACTGCGCGCACATTGAAAAGCAAGCATCAGCAACACACGCACAGTAGTAGCGACCAAAACCCTACCGCCCTGCGGTCACGGCAGCACGCACTTCTTGTGTCTGAAAGCGCCATAATGTCTTCCGCTGATCTGGGCTTCTGCAATGGTCCTGTGCAAGGTAATGAGTTGTCTTGCTGGGAAGGTCCTTCAAACGCCGAATAATGCAAGCGCTGCTTATATGGTTAAGAGAGTGTTTTCTCCGCATTGATGATTGCGAAGTCACTATTGGCATTCACATGAGTGTACCTCTGTGGCATTGTTTCGCTGCGTTTTGCAAGTCTTGTCTATCCATGTAAGTCTTGCTAGTATTGGCGCAACGTGCGCTTCATTTGCCAGACATCCAGCTGTCTAGTGACATTCTGCAAAGCCTGACACACAGGCCTGCGAAGCCCGGCACCACAAATGAACAATTGAGGCAGTTTTCCTGATGCAATTTCCCGTCGACCAGGTAAGCAGGGACCAAAATGCTTCGTCGACCGGTCAAATCTTGCTGCCGACCACACGGAAGCCTAACCCCAGGCCCCCAGCAACCATCCGTGCTGATCCGGACGCTGTGCGCCGTTCGCCGCTCGAGTACAGGGAGCACGAAGGATGGAGAACGTGATGGACGCGAGTGCGCAAGCACTCGCACTCCAACAATTGCAGAAGTGGGTGTCCCTGAGGGTTTTCACGCGCCCGCACGCACACACCGCGTCTTGGCAGGGTCTGGCCAGGCCCCTCTACCTGCCAACCCTGTCCCCACCAACGGAGTTGCGCAGCAGCAAGCAGATCACCACCGGCATGCCCGCCATGCAGTGTTGCATGGGCATCCGCATGGAACCTGTGATTTTCTGCCCTGTAGCACTGCCCTATGCCCCACCCCCCTTGTGCCGCAGCCTAACGTCGTCGTTCCAGTGCTTCATTTGCAACGCTCGTGCACGCGCAGGCTGCAAGAGGCAAACATGTCTGGCATGGCTCGCATGCAGCCGCATGCAGCCCAGTTCCCCCTGCAGCCGGCGCAGCAGCCCACCCAGCCTTCTCATGCAGCAACTGCTGCCCTGAACCTGCTCCAAGGCTTGAGCAGCGCTGGTCCAGGTCTCTTGAGTGGGGCCTTGCCTCACATGCAGCCACAGCAAGCATCCGCTCGGCCTGCTGGCCTCATCCCACACAACCTTCTCACGGGCCAAGTGGCAGGCAGCACAGCCACGGGGCTGTTGGGGCCCCAGGCCACTGCACAAGCACTGCACACCGCTGCAGCGGCCGCAAACGGCGCGCAGCGCACCATGAACCAGCATGCCGCACCAGCGCTGCACCCCTCACAGCCAGCCCCACCGCCCGGCCTGCCTCCCGGGGCCAAGCCAGCCCCAGCTGTGCCTGGCGTGCCCCCAGGCTCCTGGGTGCTACCACCTGAAGTGCCTGGAGGCCCCCAGTTGCTGCTGCTGCCCAACGGCATCAAGGTCCCCCTGCCCAAGCCACCTGCCAAGGCCCCCGCCCCTGCACCACCTGCCCCCACGCTCACCCAGCACCTCGCCCAGCAACCCGCCCTGCAGCACCAACTCCAGCAGCATCTGCAACAGCAGCTGATGGAGCGGCAGCGGCAGCAGCTCCAAGCCAGTGCTGCACAGCAAGCGCAGCTGGCGGCTGCACACCACCCCCCAGGCGCAGCCACCTTCCAGCAGCAGCCACAGGAGCAGGCCCAGCTGCAAACACAGCTGCAGCAGCCGCGGCCCGCCCCAATGGGTATGATGCCCACGCCCGGCCTGCCTGCCCCAGCCAGGCCACCTGCTCCCCAGGTACCTGCCAAGCTGCAGTTCACACTGGATGCTGAGAAGCAGGCTGCCCTGGAGAAGCAGGCAGAGGAGCTGATGCAGGTGCGGAGGGGAATGTGGGGGTTGACCGGGGGGTGTGACCGCACATGCAGACGTGCTGCATGTGGTGTGCTGGGCCGGCGTGGCCCCGGTACCACCGTATGTGTGGCACGGCATGAGGCTGCGGGCGCTGGGGGAGGCGGTGGGGCGCTGCGCAGAGCATGCGCGAGTGTGCTGGTGGCCAGGCGCTGTGATGAGGTGGCCCGTGGCCCCTGAAGGGATGGAGCAGCACATCCCTTGTGACCTGAGCAGCTGCTTACCCGAGCAGCTGCTCCTGTAGGCATGCTCACCGTGATCAACGCTCACCCTGATCAAAGGTTACTGTAATCGATGTTCACCCTGATCAACGATCACCCTACACCCTGCACCCTACACGCTAAACCCTGATCGGCACTGACCCCGTTCACCCCGCCCCCTGGCCGCATGCAGCTGGAGCGTGAGCGGCGTGAGCGTGAGGCCGCGGAGCGCGCCGAGGTGGTGCGGCGCAAGCAGGAGGAGGCGGCGGCGCGCGCGCGGGAGGCGGAGGAGGAGAAGGAGCGGCGGCGCAAGGAGAAGGAGGAGCGGGCGGCGGCACGGGCGGCGGCGCGGGAGGCGCGCGAGCGTGAGCTGGAGGAGCAGGTGTGTGTGTGTGTGTTGTGTACCCCTGTGTTCCTTCTGATCAACTCAACCTATCGTTCTTAGGAATAAACAAGGTACGGTATGGTATATCCAAGAATCAGAAGGTACCAACTTGGGGTCCTTACCAACTGAAGCTAGCTTATCTCCTAGATCATCGTCCTTGTCACACACCCCACCCACCACGCGTCCACGCCACGCGCGCGCCCACAGGCGGAGCAGCTGCGGCAGCAGACCGAGATGCAGGCCGAGTTTGAGCGGCAGCAGCGGCGCAAGCTGGGGCTGCCTGACGCCTCGGAGCCCAACTCGGAGGAGCTGGGGAGCGGGGTGGGGGTGGGCGAGGAAGCAGGCACTGGGAGTGGGTGGGACGCGGCCGCAGGCACTGCCCCCGCCCCCGCCCCTGCCCCCGCTGCCGGGCCGCGCGTGTTGAAGAAGCCCAAGAAGCTGCAGGATGGGTGGGACGGGCCGTGGCCTGGTGCCGCCTCATCAGGAGCTGCAGGCGGGGCGGGCGCCTCCCGCATGGGCCGCCAGCAAGGCGACCCGCGCGTGTGGACGGTGGGGGAGCGTGAGAGCTGCAAGCGCGCGCTGTCCATGTTCGGCCTGGGCCGCTGGCCGGTGGTGCACAAGGCGTTCACGCAGCTGCACCCCAACAGCCAGAAGAGCGAGGAGGAGGTGGCGGATGCGTGCTGGCAGCTGCTGCAGGAGCTGGAGGCGTTTGTGCTGGTGCCGCAGGACAAGGTGATTGCCTTGGGGGTTGAAGGCCATTACGATTATAATGAAGAGGTTAGGTTTCACGTGTCAGAATGCAGCACAAAAGGGTTTAAGGTTGTGGGTCTATCCTTTGGGGATGCATGGCTGTGGGCCTCTGCGTTGGTGGCTGGCTGCTTGGGCTACGATGTCCAGCGTTTAGGAATGGCAGGGGCTGGCTTGTTGGGGTGCAACAGACCACCATATGGCAGCAGTGCGGTGCATGGGCAGCCCTTCTCGTGTTCAAGTTCACAACACCTTCGTCGCTGTGTGGTCCGGGCGCTGCAGGAGTTCTTGAAGGGCCTGCTGGCACCCATCTCCGACCGTGGGGTGATCACCACGCCCGGCCCCTCCTGGGCCAAGTGGCTGACTGGCAAGCTGGTCGCGCGCTTCCGCGTGCTGGACGAGTTTGCGCGCGCCATGGCCGTGCTGAAGCAGCCCAAGCTGTATGCCGCGTTTCTGGCGGCCCTGACCTCCATGAAGGACGACCACCCGCCGGCCAGGTGCGGGCGCAGCATCGAGAACTACTTGAAAATAAGTAGAAACACTGAAAAGAAAGTAGAAGATGGAGGGATCCATAAGGACATGTGGGTGATTCACGTTACACGATACAAAACGCGCATGCACCTACCCACATGCACCTGCCCACGCGCGCACCTTACCCAACCACTCAAACCCCAAGCATGCACGCCTGCCCCCGCACGCAGCTGGTGGAGCGTGAAGCAGGACGTGGCACTGCTGTACGGCGCGTGGAAGCACGGCTACAGCAACTACGACGAGATGAAGAAGGTGGGGCCAGGCTGCTCCACGCGCTGTGGAGGGGTGATTGGAAGCATGGAGGGTAGCTCATGCATGGGCATGTTGGGCCACACTCTTTGCATGAACAAGCAAGCACGTACAGGATGCGGCTGTGGCATTGCCCCTCTTGCAACGACACTCAGTTATCATGGGGATATTGCTGACACAACTGCATGGCCCCCCACCACCACCCACACCCACACGTGCGAGCACACACAACAGTAGCAGTAGCAGCAGCAACAACAAAATGTGTATCACGCTTTCTCACCCTCTTCCCACCCCGCTCAGGACCCCGAGTTTGCACACATCTTCGGGGAGGCCGCAGCCGCAGCAGCAGCCGCGCCCGGTGCCTCCACAGGTGCTGCCACGGGCACACCGGCGGGCACCCCTGCGCCCTCCGAGGCTGGGGCGAGCACCAAGGACGGTGCTCCCTCCACTGCTGCTGCAGCGGCCACAGGGGGTGAGCTGCCAGTGGCCGGCAGCACTGCGGAGGGGGGTGTGGTGGCGCCCCCGCCCCCTCCCATCGCTGCATCAACCGGCGCAGGGGGTGCGGCAGCAGGGGGCCCCTCATCCGACACCCTGACCAAGCGTTTCAAGCGGCTGGTGGACGTGGTGTTTAAGGCGCAGCGCACGGCGGAGGCGGCGGCTGCAAAGGCGGCCAAGGAGGAAGCAGAGCGCGCGGAGCGGACGCGCAAGGAGGAGGAGAAGCTGCGCGCGCGGGCGGCGGACAAGGCCGGGGGCGCCAAGGCCGGCAGGAGGCC
>QAXD01000144.1:0-39356 GCA_004335575.1 Haematococcus sp. NG2 | reverse complement strand
TGTGTGCCCCCGCGCGCAGGGGCGGCAAAGCGACGCCCAAGTCAGCCCCTCCAGCTGTCAAGGCGGGCCGCGTGACGAAGCCCAAGCCCAAGCCGCGCGCGCGCCCGGCCAAGAAGGCGGCGCAGCGTGAGAGCAGTGAGGAAGCTGCCCCCGCTGCCCCCTCATCCCCGGAGGATCAGGCATCCTCACCCGCCACCAGTGATGTCAGCGCACCTCCCCCTGCCAAGGCTGCGGCTCCCAAACGGGGCGCAGCAGGCGGCAGGCGGGGCGGAGCCGCTGCAGCCAAGGCAGCCGGTAGCAGGCCCAAGCCCAGTGACAAGCTCAAGGTTGTGGATAAGCCCGCGCGCAAGCCCGCTGCAAAGCCACGTGCGAAGAAGGCCAGCGGTGTGGCCGGTGCCGGCTCAGGGGCCAAGCCCGGGTCGGCCCGCAAGGGGCGGCTGCAGAGCAAGGCCGCGCAAGCTGCGGCGGCCACGGCAGCGGCGGTGGCTGCTGCGCAGGCCGCAGCCGAGGCGGAGCTTGAGGCTCAGGCGGCAGCTGCTGAGAAGGCGCTGGAGGACGATGACGTGGAGATGGGGGGTGCACAGGGGGGTGCGCAAGAGAGTGAGGGCGGGAGTGACTTGCTGCTTGACATGGGCTACAGGTCTGACCCAGGGGGGCTGCTGGGTGATCAGGATGACTGAGCGGCTGTACACCTGACCGGGACTTTGGGTTCATCTCTCTGACATGCAAGACGTGCGGGTTGGTGCAAGGCATGCTTGCGGGTTGGTGCTGGGTCATTGCGTTTCGATTCCTCTACGGACACCTTGTTGAACACCCGTTCTGATTGTGCTGGTACGAGCATGGGCATCTGTGTGATTGTGTGAGGCAGCGGGATGCCTGCAGTTGGTTTGCGCACGTTTAGCATGTGGGGCTTGGGTTTGGGGGAGGGGGGCTAACTGGTGGCACAAGGTCATTTGCATGGTTTGGTGCTCAGGGACTGATCTGAACGGGTTGACATGGGATCCAGGTATGTGCCTGGCAGCAACAGGAGGATGGACATGTACCATGCACCTCAGGTTCACATACATTGGATCTTTCCCACAGCGCGTTGGCCAGGCTGCGCAACATGCATATTGGCTTGGTGCAGGGAAAGCCACGTGCATGCTGATTTACACATAAATACACCCTACCAATGTAGGTGATGTTGTGTGGTGGTTTGATGGCATGATGGCATCATGCAAGTTTGCAAGGCTGGGTCGCTGACCAGCAGGGCAGGCCTGTCTGGCATCTGCAGAGGAAGCAGTGATAGTGCACAACTGCCTCCAGTCCATGTTGGATGCATTCAGTTGCGGTGTACAAAGCACACTGTGTTGCTCACATACACCTGTCCAGCTGGATGGTAACCTCATACTGCTTCACCAAGTAAATGTCTGCACTTGAAAGCAAGCGGCTAATTGCGCTATTCTGCTGGATTCGTATCATACAGGCAGAGGGTCAGAATCAGAGTGGTTGACAGGTGCACGGCGGTTGGAGCTTTCGATCAGGGCATCAAACTTGATCCGTCAATACAGCACGCGGGAGCTCAGGGAAAAGACGAAGCTGAATGATAGTTGTCTAGATCTGCGAAAGGATGGCGATTGGCGCAGGTCAAGAGCCACGGAACCGAATGGTCGCCCTGAACGGGCAGGGGCGCTGGGCGGGAGCGGCCTGTATCTTGGGCATCCTAGCGGCTGGGGTAGCGATTTGGGCGAATGGTGAGATTGGGAGCACTATGTAGTGTCATGCCACGCGCAGCATGCTTGGCATGTGCTGACAGGGGCACCATGTCATGTGAAGGGCTGCAAGGCTCAGGCAGGGTTACAAGCGACAGCCAGGGCACGCTTGCACTGTGATGATGGCTGTACCAGGGTGGGGGCCAATCGCAGAAACGGTACCATGATTGATGTGTACGCTGCGGGCATGCGAAAGTGAGAGGTGCAACAGCCGCGGCAGCAGCACATGCCATCAATGGCATGCATGGGGTCTGGGGCCCGATGATCAGTGAGCCAGGCGATAATGCAGCAGCCTGCCAGCCCGTGTTGCAGCTGCATCCCCCTGTCCCTGCCAACCCGTTGTGGCGCGGCAGTAGCATGCAGTACAGATCACCAACGCTGCACTGCCGTACTGCTGGCACGATGCCTGTGCAGGCGCTCATGGCCAGGCGTACATGCCCGCCAACATGGTAGAAGCCATTGACGGTGCAATGATCCTGACACAGGTCAGCCACTCCCCCTGCCGGTACCTGTTCTCATTTACCCCTCACACCCTCCCTGTGTGTTATTATTGTTGTTATTACCCTCTCTCTGCGCCTGCCATCCACGCACCCATATGTCTTTGCCCGGCTCTTCAACAAAAGCCGTGACGCTTGTCAGCTGACCTCCAGACACATCGCAGCCACCAGGCATGAATCGGGTGTTGTTGCACACCTAGGTGCTGACTCGCACAAGCCAGCCCCCTGCTGCCATGGCCTGTGATGTTTGAGCATGTTCACAGCCTAGCTACATGCTGCCCCACTCCAACCAACGCATATGATCTCAACCGTAGGATCTCACATGTATGATCTGACAGGCATAAACTCACAGGTATGATCTCACACACATGACCTCACAGTTCAAGGATGCGGCCCAGGCTGCAGGGCTGCTGGATGCCTTGGCCTCCCCTGACTTCAACGGCACCGTCTTTGCCCCCAACGACCTGGTACTGACAATCACCTGAGAGCTGCCTTGGCACCCTGGTTAGCTCCATCCATCTGGCTGAGGCAACAGCAACTGGCAGCCTGGCCGCTGGCAGGGCACTCTTGTACCTACCTTTCATGGGGGTTCTGTATCTCTGGTGTGGTTTCCCACATCCGGTATAAGCTGGCCCGTAGCTGCATGGGCTGTACACCGCCATGTTGCACACAGGCAGTGGCCGCATGATCGGCGGCTCCTGTCGTGGTCTCATGTGTTGTATGGTCCACGTACCTGCAGGGCTTCTCTGCCTGGCTGTCCACCATGAACATGACGCTGCAGCAGCTGGAGGCAGACAACGCCACGCTCTCGAAGCTGGTGGTAGGTGTGCAGCGGGCCGGGGGCGGTGTGCTCTTGTCTTGCTAGCCCAGCAAGCAGCACCGAGACTAGGGTTGTTTAGTCGTGAAGTGCCCGGCTGGACAGGTTCAGATTGGTGCTGTGCACGCATGCTCGGCTGGACACACCGGCCCGCCACACCCCCTGATGCAACAGCCACCTCACAGCCCCCTGCCCCACCCACTCTCACACCTCCCACACGCTCTGCAACACATGACTGATGTGAGACAACATGCGCTGCCTGCTGCTGTGCGTGCAGGAATTCCACATCGTGCCTGGAGTCAAGCTCTTCCCTCTGGCTGTGCTGGCCCAAGGTGCCAAGCTGCCTACCCTTGAGGGTGCACCTCTCACAGTGGACCGCAGGTGAGCGCATCAGTGTGATGGTGAGTGTGAGGGTACCCGTTTGTGCCTCAGCACCTGCTGGGTTGCATGTCGTGATGGCTTGGCATGGCCCGCCCGGCGCATGTGACGCATGTGTGTGTGGAGATTGAACGGGCCATACGTGCGGAAGTTGAACAGGTCACGGGTCCAAGCCACTGCCGGGGGGCTCACTCTCTCACTCATGCACCCGACCCTCTCACACGCGTTCGCACACACTCTGCAGCACACCCGGCCTCATCCACATCTATGGCTCTAAGAACATGATGACTGACCCCTTCAACTTTGGGACAGTGCTGCAGTACCAAGAGATACGTGGCGGTACGGTGAGTGGCTTGGGCTCTGGCCTGCCATGGGCCCTGTGATCATGGTAACGCAGCCAGTGCTTGTGCATGAGCATGTGCACCACCCGTGCGGCTTGTTTAGTTGCTACACCTGCGTGTCCTGGGCAGCTGACTAGTGTCCACACTATGTCACCATGGCATGGAGGCAGCTTAGGCCCTACCACTGCTGCAGAGCTCCTGTGCTCGCTTCTCCATTCCCCACACCATTGGACGGACAGGCTGCTGGACCTCACTCTTGTTACCAGTACTGGTACCGCCTGCACCCACCGTACTGCTGCACCGCAGGCAGTACTGTACGTCATTGACAAGCCACTGGTGTACCCGGGGGGGCCTCCGGGCCGGCTGCAGTCTGCCCCCCAGGTCCCTGGGGCGTTACCCGGCAGGCGCGCTTAAACTTCACATCATGACAGCACAACATTGGGACCACTGCCACTTTGCCTTTTGGCACGCACTGGCGCTAGAAGGTGGCGGGACAGAGTGCTGGCTGGGGACATGTCGCGCAGGCAAGAGGTTCAGGCCTGGACCTGTTGGCATGGCCTGACGTCTTACAAGATGCGCTTTCCGATGAAGTCTCCCCTTCAGCATGCTGTGGCTCTAGCGGGTGCCGGGGCACAGGCCTTTCCTTTCCAAGTGCAGCTGCAAGCATCAGAGGCGAGGTCAAGGGTAGGGTACCTCCATGTAGTATGGCTGCGGTTGGGTCCTGTCAGAGATACATTGAAAACCAACATTGTGTGACTGTCATTCATGGTTGGTCTGCAATACGCCCCACATCTGCAACAGTGATGCTTCAAGAGCAGCAGTGCAGTGTCATGTACTCAACTGCTCATGCTACATCCGGAACGGCAGCTCAGTGTGCTGCAGGTCACCAAACCAAAACATCTCCAAACCAAAACCAAAGGCCGGCATGAACAGCCCTCCGGAAACCATGAGCCTGTAGCCAATCAGTGTCTTGCCTTGTGTATAACGTGGCATGTTTCGTGTTCCGTTACATGTGTGCCACGCAACCGAGTCGCTCAACCCTCCAACACGCAACATGCAACCCAACCATCCACCACACAACATCCAGTTCCCGAACATGACGACCTCACTTGCCCTTGCCCGCCTTGCCCTTGCCCCCTGTGCCAGCCGCTGCCTTCTTGGGTTTTGCTGGCGCCCGCTTCTTCTTGACCCCACCTTTTGCCGCCAGCTTTTTGCCTGCCCCCGCCTTCCCCGCACCCCGGCCGCCCCTCCCACCCTTCTCGCCCTTGGCTCCAGCCTTGGCCCTGCCCTTGCCCTTGCCTTCCCCTTTCTTCTTCCTCCCCTTTCCGCCTCCTTCCTCATCACCCTCCTCCCCGGCACCTGCAGGGCCCACAGGGATGCACGGAGCGGCAAAACACCCGCGTCAGTTGCGTGCTGCATGCCCGCATGTGCTCACATGCACAGCCACCTGCACATGCCGTCCAGCCTGAGTGTCATGCGTCCTCTCGCCCATCCTACCCTACTGCTGCACGCACGCTGCTTGAGCGCAACATGCTTTTGGCAGGGCACTCGCACCTAGAGCCCTACACAGTCCAAACATGACCCACACACATCCTTGCCAACAAACAGGAGCAGCTGGCGGTGGGCGCCAGGCATGGGGCCTGCGCACCTTGCGTGCCCGGCACGTTGTAGTTCTCGTCGTCGTCGCCCAGCAGCGCGTGCAGCACCCCCTGCCCCTCGTCCTCACCCCACAGCCCCCGCTGCTCTGCCAGCCGCACAAAGTCGTTCACCAGCATTTCCACCTGCAGGTGTGGGAGAGGCAACTGTGTGGGAGGGGCAACAGGTGTGGGAGGGGCGCCGCCAGGCAGCTGCCATGCACTGCGCCAGGCCATGCACAACCAGGAGCCCCTGGCGCCCTCACAGAGTGCCCTTAATCCTTGCAGAGTCCCCCTGGCCTCCTTACAGAGTGCCCTCCATCCCATTAGGTCGGGCAGCCAGGTGCCTCGCAGTGCACGTGCGGCGCCTGCGCCACCCTTCACCCCAGACCACGCGCGCACCCCGCCACAGCATCACCTCGCCTGACCCCAACCAAGGAACTGCCGCACCAAACCCAAGCAAAGTTAAGCAAAAGAACACCACTGGACCCCAGCACACCGCCCTGTTCCCATGTCAGACACAGAGACGCAGTGCTTGCCCACACACCTTGGCCTCTGTGGCCGTGATGTTGAGCACCATGGCCGTGCCAGCCAGTGGCAGCACGCTGGCACTGAACAGCACACCCTTGAGGTCCAGCTGCAGCTCCTCACCACCTGCTGAGACGCAGCAGCGATGTGCGTTAGGGGGTGTTGTGGTGTGTGTGTGTGTGTTTTGAGGGGATGAGGCTGGCAGGCGCGGGGGGAGGACAGCATAACAGCATAACACGCGTGGGTGTTAGTTGGTGGTTGGAAATGTAATTGGCTCATAGGTGGCAAACCCCGCTTGCAGCCACGCTCATCCACCGGCACGGGCCGCAGCCAGCACCTCACAACACGCTGAAGAGTGCACCAGCGCCGCTGTCGGACAGAGCTCACAACGCGGCCTACCAGGGGAAGGGGCAGGGTGCACACAGGACAGGGCGCGGCTTGCAGGACGAAGCCTGCCGTGTGGCACGCCCTGCTGTGGCTATGTGAGAGGAAACCAAAACCAGGTGGGTGGCCACGTACCTGGCTTGCCGCTGACCAGCACGCGCCCCACTGCGCCTGCGTCACCCGCCAGGTCCAGCACGTGGTCATCAGGGCCGCCCGCCCCCAGCTCCACCAGCGCCTGCACCCACCCAAGTAACACGTACATTCACCAGGTCACACGCGTCAGACAAAGGGGCGGGGTCACACTTCACCAGCGTGCTGATCCGGTAGCCAAACTGTATGTGGCATGCGAGTGCGCACGCGCATGGCCAGTGGGTCAGATGCACCAACAGTATATCAATAATATATACGATATATCACACATGCACATGTCACGTGCATGTGCGTGTTCCGTGATGGAGCACTTGTTCAGGTGCCTGCACTGGGGCCTGCCATTTAATTTGTGGCGGCACGGCCTGAACAGCTGTTGTATGCGCACATTGCGCACGCAGGCATGGCGACAGCCCCACGACTGCAGCATGTAAAGGTCCCCCCTCCCCCACACCTCTTCCGTGCTTCTTCAAATGCTAGCGCACATGCGTGGTCTCACCTTGTTGCGCGGTACACGGTCAGGTAGCGTGAGCACCACTTCTCCCTTCCCTAGTGACAGCTGCGCTGCGATACTGGCACCAGCGGTTGATTTTGGCCCTTTGGTTGCGCTGCCAGGGCCCTTGCCTGCTGTGGCTGCCTGCGTGGCAGGTTCCTGAGTGGCCGGTGCCCCCTGGTCATCCTCGTCCATGTCGTCAGCAAACATGCTCCTGCTCGGGCCTGGCTGGCTGGGCGCTGCATCTGCACCTGCCCTTGCAGGCTTGGCATCTTGTGCTTTCGATGCATCAGCCGCTGCACCGGCTCGCCCACCAGCTGCTGCTTTACTAGCTGCAGCCTTGCGGCTGCGTCCGGCTGGCTTGTCCTTGGCTTTCACTGCGCATGCACAGATTGCACACATGCATGGCCCCCCGTTCAGTGGCATGCTTGCATGGCACATGCCCATGCACACCCGTCCAACAACACAATCTGCACAACCTGTGGCTTCATGTGATTTATTAGGCTCTTGTGAAGCGCCCGTGAGGTCTACAATGTCGTCATCGCTATCGCTAGCTCCTTGCGCACTTCCGCCTGTGTAAGGACTCTGGGCGCATGTGCCAGGTCGCAAAACGACATTTCGTTCAGATAGCTGCCTTGTAGATCACTTTCCAAATCAAGGGTTTTGAGCCCTCCAAACCTGCCTTGTAGTGTTGAATCCAAGCTGGTAATGGTTCATCATCGGACTCAGCCTGTTTAGGTGCTGGATCTCCTGTTACGCCTGTTGCATTCGCCGCAGGTTGGCTGGGTCCGGCCTGCTGCTTCTTCCACTGCCCTAACGGTAGCGAGTCGTCGTCGCTGCTCATGTCGTGCGTCCCTGTCGTGCGCTGAGGCGAAGGACAGCTGCATGCCAGTTCATAGCCCACAGGTCACCGAGAGTCTAGTCAGCTGAAGAGTCAGCCTCCCTCGTTGAGCAAATTCAAAGCTGTTACCATCAAGAGCTGACAAAGCTTTCACCTGCTGGCTATCGGCATCCTCCCTTGTGTTCCTTACGAAAACCCCATGGCCTCCACGAGTGCAGCAAGCCACCCGCTCGTCCCCGCCCCTGCTAAGCAGGTTCAGCACCAAGACAAGGGATTTTTCGTGCCTGACGTCGTCCTCTGCACAATGTACTCTGTGTTCCTCTCTGCCGCGGCACCCGTCATCGCGCTGGTGGCGTTGTCGCTTGGAGCTTACAAGACGGCCATGGACGCCGCTTGTTCGTGGTTCAAGTGCTAACGAGATGATAACAGGCCCCAGAAAACCCTAGAGCCAGCAAGGTTCCAATTCATCATTTCGTGCTAACCCAGGATGCTGCCGCGCATGGATTGCAATGCCAGTGCTTCCGGGTTGCTGAATTTTTTCGCTGTAGCAGGGGTTGGGCAGGTTTTGCAGCTGCAGCTGTATGTTTTCTTTTTGCCCTGTCCTTGGAAGGATTGGTTTCTTTTTCTGGTCGTGTTCCCGCATGGTGCTGCATTCGTTACTTGACCTGAACCTTCACCTGTAGCTTCAAGTCGGACTCCTGTAGCTATGCAAATGACGCTGACGCACTTGCAGCCATTTAAGGCCCATGTACAGGTGGTGATGGGGAGACTTGTGGATTCAAGCATGGTGTATTGTGGATGCAAGCCTGGTGTAATGATCACGCGCTGACATGCCTCCGTGTGACTCAGCCTGGCAGTGGAGCAGCATAGTATGTGCACAGTTGTTTCCTGCCTGATGCTGCACTCTCGTACTGCACGCACGCTGCTGTCTCATCGCACACCTCTCCAGCTTCCCAACATGACCTCACATGCGCGTCAGCACGCAGCCGGCATCAGCCCACTGCATACGGCACAGAGCCAGCAGGAATATGTGATCAGGAACTTCTCAAGAGAGGAGGACAGCGAGGCAGCAGATGCATGTGCAGTGACGTTGGGGCAGGTGCGATGCATGTGAGGGGTCGCAGCACACTGTGCATGCGAGCAGTGTCACCACATAAAACCATGCTTGAAATACGACCAACACAGTGTCCTTGTGCTGCAGCCCAAAAACAGGCGGGGTCATGCGGTGTGCGCATGCGCACACATGCATGCGGCCATGCGTGCCCATGTATTTGCAGGCGATGTCAGGTGATGATGCAACATCACTGTTCGGCTCACAGCCAGGTGCGTCCGTCGCCAGAGGGATGCTGGGTGTGCCAGCCTTACTGTCTCTGTTGTGGCTGAGTGTCCCTGGTTCTCCCGGGTACACCTGGTCCCTGGTGCTCATGGCCTCATGAGCTGATGCCGTGCCATCAACCTGTCCCATTTCACAGCACATGATCGCCCCTCATCGTGATTGACCTCACCACTCAACACCACAGCATGTTCCTGGGGCACCGAGCCTGCACGCAGAGTTTGCATACCCCAGGTGGCATGCCATCGGCCACAACTACCAGCTGGGCATGAAGCACGTGAGGATGCTGTACAGCCTGCACCCTGCAGACAGCAGTACGTCAAGCAGTACACTGGCAGGTGCCCCACCGGCCGTCGCGTACGCGTACTGGTACCCAGAGGAGAAAGGTGGGCTGTCCCTTCTTTACAGCACCAGATTGAAGCCCAGTCCATGCATTGCTCCAAGGCAACTGGTAGCTGGTGCTAGAAGTCTGTTGCCACACACATGCACGCGCCTCACATCGTGCATGCTTGTGGTGGCTGCCCATGCCCAGCAGAAGAGGAGCGTGAGGGTGAGAGCAAACCTGAAGGCATGATGGACATGTCACAGTACCGCAATCCGGTGACTTGGCCTGCACTGCAGGTGTGCGGCCATGGCGTATGTGTGCACGTGGGAGTGTGCTGCCGCGCGCACCACCTCCCTTTGCTGGCGCACCCTGCGTGCTGCATGCCATTTGGTTACGTCTGCCTGCTGCTGGCCACATCCACAGGAGCTGCTGGCGTTCCTTGACCAGGGCAAGCAGGACTTCCACCAGCTGCATGGGTCCTTCCTGTATGTGGCGTTCCTGTGCACTCTACCCAGCTGCCAGGGCCGTGGGCTGGGGTCACGCCTGATGGCCCACCTGACTTCACTTGCGGATGCTGCGGGCAAGTGGACGTACCTGGAAGCTACCAATGACGCTAATGCGCGCCTGTACCAGCGGTGGGTATGCATGCGGATGCACTGTACGTGCATGCCATGTAGTTTGGGAAAGGAACCAGTGGGCATTGGGATTGAAGCAGGCTTGCAAGTCCTGCCCATTAATGCAGGGTACCTCATGAGCTCCTGCTGCCTTGTACCTTGCCGTTGAGTTGTGTGAGGTTTGCAGCTACCGGCACGTGAAGAGGCTGAGCAGCCTTGTGCACTGGCCGCTGCACCAACCTGCTCGTCACTGCGTATGGTTTGCCGTGCCATGCGCAGGCATGGGTTCCAACGTCTTGGTTGGGACAAAGTGTGGACTATGGAGGAGCTGCCAGGCCGAAAGTCACGTCTCATTCCCATGGGACGACCCCCAAAAGGTGCAGCACAGCAGTAAGGCCCAAGCGCACAGCCAGCCAGGTCAGGCGCACTGATGATGCAGTACAAGCAGCTGTACATGTGTGAATCTTGTTCGAACCTTGCCGCTGCTGCGACTTATTGTTATTTTCGCGCTTATTATTGTTATTTCAATAAATTCGTAGAGGCGCCAGCCGAGTTTGATGCGAAGCTGGTAGCTTGCTGGTTATGTAAACACACGCGAATACAGTAATTATGCAGCATAGTCATTTGCAGCACAAGAATCCAGTCCTGTGCGGTGGCAGGCTGCACGCTACTGCACACTTCAGAAAGGGAATGGCAGTCCACCTGCAAGCAAAAGATGTTGCCAACTATGTGATCAAGCAACCTTTCTCTCCTGAGGAGGACCCTCAGGCAGCCCGTTCATGTGCTGAGACGGTCGCGCATGTACGTGTTGGCAGTGGCTGTTGCCATGCAGATGCATGCAGCTTCGCTGATGATGGCAGGCTTATCATGGCATGCAAACCGGCACACTGCAGGCCATGTGCAACGGGGAGGAAAGCCAGCTGTTCTGTGCTAAGCCAGGTGCAGTATCGCCAGTATGGCATCAGCTCCATGGCATGACATGGACATGAGAAACCATGTGCTAGACTGCTTGTTGGCAGTTACAATGACCACAATGCTTCTTAGTACCGACCATGGCATGGGCACCCTTGAGATGTGCTCTGTCAACTCACCTGTGATGCACCTGCAGAGCTTGCATACCCACGATTTCAAGCTATCGCGACCAACTACGTCACAGTCCTGAAGCATGCGCGCATGTTGTATGCGCTACACCCATCCGACAGCAGTCTGCATGACAGTCCCCCAGCTGCTGTCGCATTCGCATACTGGTACCCGGAGGAGAAAGGTACTGGCTGGGAACTGGTGGCCGAGCGAGTGCTGCATTGTGTGGGATGCACTGGCACTGTGCATTGCGCAGTCGCAGCCACACGTGCAAACGCGCAAGCTGAACATAGGGACGACTGAAGCGAGGAGAGCCCAGATCAGACATGATCAAATCACAGTCGCCTAGGATTGGCCTGTCTGATCCTGCACATGTGTCATGATGCCCTGCTGATGCAGAGCCGGACGATGCTTACCAGCAGGAGGGCATCATTGATGAGTCGCAGTTCACACGTCCTGAGGCTGCACAGGCATACAAGGTGTGTGCTGCTTGCACTCAAGTAGTGTGAGAGCTTGCATGCTGGGCTACAGCCACCACCCAAGCTCAAGGCACATTCTCATGGCCCACACCTCAACTCCCAGGAGTTTGTGGAGCTGCTGGATCAAGGCAAGGCCAAATTCTGCGAGCTGCATGGCCCCTTTCTCTCCATCGCCTTCATGGCCACACACCCCAGCTGCCAGGGTCAAGGGCTGGGGTCACGCCTGATGGCCCACCTGACTTCACTTGCGGATGCTGCGGGCAAGTGGGCGTACCTGGAAGCTACCAATGACGCCAACGCGCGCCTCTACCAGCGGTGGGTGCGCTTCGACTGTGTTGCTGTTTGTTTGGTGGTGTGTGCATGCAGGGTGGTGATCCATGGTGGTAATGTGGGTGGCTGTAGTGGTACCATCTGCACTACCATCTGCACTACGCCTGACCCACCCAAATGTCCTGTGGACCCCCATCTGCCTATCTTATCGTGAACGATCGACTTTGCATGCAGGTATGGCTTTGAGCGGCTGGCAGGTTGGCAGAAGAGTTGGACAGTGGACAGTGTGCCTGGGCACCGTGCTACCCTCATCCCAATGGCACGGCCACCTCAGCCCCAGGGTGCAAAGTGATGGCAGGGCATGGCAGCACGGGATTGGCATATTTACAGGGATTAGAAGATGCTTGAAGCTTCCATGGTTGGGATGTGTCAATATGACGGGGTGCTATGTTTCAGTAACGCGCTGGTTGCAGCATCATGCGTGCTAGTCAGTCATCACCTCCCGCCCGCTAGTTGAAGCCATTTGGCCCTCCTTAATGTGCAGTGGCACTGCGCAGTACAGCTGTGCACGTCGTCCCAGCACCAGCGCCATCCAGCTTGTCAGCCACATCTGTCAACGGCCGCGGTCAGGCCTACACTCCAGCTGGGCCACTTGGTACCAACGCAGTTCTAAGAACAACAGGAAGATGGATTCAATACGGCAACAGAACGCTAAGCCTGCAATCATAATCGTACAACCCGCAATGTCGCGCTCACTTCCCTCCAGGTGTAGGGAACCGTGGGGCCATGGACTTGCTCCATGTGCTTGATGCAGCGCGCCCCCCTGCTGACTGTGGCACAGCCTTGCTATCCCCTGCTGCCTTGCCAGCTGTGCTAGGCCGTGCTACCCCATACACCCCACTTGTGCGCATGGACGCGCTGGGTGCAGGGAGTGGCTTGCTGGTGCTGGCGCCAAACACAGTTGATGTCCGTGCTGACTTGGGCGGTGCCATGGAGCCGCGGAGGCCGCTTGGCCCGTCCGTGGACAGCCTGTGCAACACCCACAAAGAAAGCTTTAGGATCAGCACGCACCAGCATGTTGGCAGCATGCAAGGAGAACGCCAAGCATTTGTATGCACAGCTTTCTGGTTCACCCAAAGCTTTGATGGTACAGGCAGCAAGCGTGCCGAATCAGAAACCCAACTTAAGCTGCATCACAGCGCACCTGGTCGAGGCAGCAGCTGGTGGCCGGGTGGATGGTGCTGCCTGCGCGATGGCTGCAATTGCTGATGACTGTGCAGGCGGCTGCGTGGGCGTGTAGCAGGCGGAGGGGCGGGCGGACGCAAAGCCAGAGGCCGGCGTCCTGGCTGGCAACCGGCTGGGGTTATTGGTGCGCGCGGACATGGGGGTTGTGGATGCCATCTGCGCCTTGTCCTCACGGATGGAGCTCAGGGGCAGCGGCGACACGGGGGCCATGGCGTGAGGTGTGCGCTGCAAGGAACACGCAAGCATAGGACGTACAGATCAATATGCTTGCAAGCAGGGTGCGCTGGACATGGCAACCACAGCAGGCCATGCAGCTGACAACGTTGAGAGAACCAGGCGCAATGTTGCGTAGGTAGCTAGGTGCGCAGTGCCTGCGCCTCACCATGGGTGCTGGTGATTGCAGTTGCATTTTTGAGTCTACACTCTGGCAGCCGATGGCTGACTGGAAGGTGGTTGATGACGATGCTGCTGGTTGTGCCCCCTGGCGCTGCAAGGTAAGCGGCAAGGAAACCCAGTGGGAACGGAGTAGGACTCCAGATGTGGCTGAACAGCAAGAACACGAGAACAGCACACACCGGCGACTCAGCACACCAATGGATGTTTATGCCAGCGCACCTGCAGCTGCGCTAGCTGCTGCCGCAGCATCTCCTTCTCGTTGCGCTCCATTTCCAGCTGGTTACTCCACTCATCCATGATGCGCTGCTTGTCTTGCTGCTCGCGGCTCAGGCGCTGCCGCAGCTGCGTAATTTCCTCGTGCGCCTTGAACACCTCGCCTGACTCCACATTCTTTCGCGCCTGTTTTGGGTATGGGGGAGGAGCAGTGTCAGCACAGCACTCGAGGGACCGCAAGCAGTGATGTTGAGTAGCAGCAGGCCCAGGCAGTGCTACTACGCATGCAGACATCTCAGCTCTACGTGCAAGGCTGCCGCTCTTACAAGCTAACTTCCACATCCATGCCTCAGAAGGTTACAAGGGGTTGTCACTTCAGCCCCAGCAACCGCCTCCTACCTGGCCCAGCGTGATCTCGGACACACGTGACGCGAAGTTGAGCGTTGAGGTGGACTCACTGCAGGAGGAGGTCTCGGGGGCGATGTGCATGAACATCATCACCTTGGCACTCCCTGACAGGCTGTCTGTCAGCAGCTGCGTGAGCATGCTGTTCCGGAACGGGATGTGTTGCGCCTTGCTGGCCAGTGCTGACATCACGTCACCCAGTGCGCTCAGTGACCTGTTGATGTGCTTGGCCTCAGTCATGCGGTCCCCTGCGCACAGTTGCCATGCAACAAGACCCAGGAGTCATAAGTTGTCACAAGCTGTCACAAGCTCAAGAGCCCCAGCTGATGCTCAGCTAAACAGCACCAGAAGCAGGGGGAGAGTCCCAGATGCTTGGTTCATCCCACTCACCCTCAGCACCCGACTTGCTGGTGCGCTCACTGCCGGCCAGGTCCACCAGGTGCAGGCACGCATGTGTGCGAGCACCCGTGATCCTGTTGGCACCATCCACAATGACAGTCAGCACCTGGTGCGACCGTGAGCTGCGCTCGTTCATCTTTGTCTCTGCCGAGTGGCGGTTGCGTGCACCGCGCTCCATCATCCGCAGCACATCGTCCGTATTGTACACTGGGATCTGCACAGCCATGCAGGCGCAGGCATGGCCATACAAGCATGACAAGCAGCACGGTGTGGACATCAAACAGTGGGGCTTGCTGCACTGTACAAGCGGATTGATCAAGCCACAGAATCAACCTCAAGAGCCTGGAACCTGCAACAGCACACATGAACGCGCACCTGTGTTGCACCCTTCACGTTCTGGCCACTGGGCATGGTGTTCTGGAACACGAGGGGTGTGGCTGTTGACCTGCTGTCGACCAGCAGGTCCCGCAGCTGCTCATTGTACACCTCCAGCATCTGCACAGTGATGCTGTAGTCAACCTACAGGCGCAGGAGACAAGGTGGCAGTGGCAGGTGAAGGGTGTCTGTGGTGCCGTGTGGTGGCCTGGGATATGTGTCCTTTCGGTACTGTTAGGACCTTGCCAGCCACTCACATCATCAGCACGTTGGTCACGCAGGGAAAACAGGTCATCCAGGGCCCGGTAGTTGATGCCACGGCCCTCGTAGTCCTCCACATTGGTACCGGACATGGTGTGCGTCTTGCCAGAGCCCGTCTGCCCGTAAGCGAAGATGCACACATTGTATCCTGCATACCACAACGGGTACACAGCAAGGTGACACAGCTGCTGCACACGCCGGTAGTGGGAGGGTTCATGGGCAGACAACAGTGCATGGCGTCTCCTGCATGCATGAGTTGATTGGCGCAGGTATGGACACCCACCGTCCAGCACTGAGCGGATGAGCGGCTGTGTGTCTGCGTAGATCTCAGCCTGGGTGGTGCTCTCGCCAAACACACGGTCAAACTTGTAGACCTTGCGCTCGCCCTTGGGGTCATACAGCGCCACCTCGTTCTCGCTCCCCACATCAATGCAGCCCTCGCTGCTGTCACCAGTCTTGCCTAGGGGCCGGATACGGCAGAACACGCGGATCGCGCCCTTGAGGTCCTGCACCTGGTTGTACAGCTTGCGGTTCTCGTCCAGGATATTCCTGCGCATGATATGCGCACATCGTCAGGCCTGGGTACACTGTGACTACATGCAAACACGAAATGCAGAAACCACAGCATGCAAGAGCACACAGTGCACCACGGCAGGGAGCCCCAGCTGTGCAAGGTGTCCAGCATTCACTCACTTGTACTTGTTTTCAATCTCCTCCACATGCTGCAGCTTGTCCTGCACAGAGGCTAACTGGTACTCCAAAGCCGCACGCTTAGCCGCTTCCTCCCCACCCACACCTGACAGTTGCTCCTGCAGGCTGTTCATTGCCTCCTCACGCTCACTCAGCGACTGCTCCAGTGTGCTGACACGTGCCATCAGCTCCTCAACCATTTCCCGGCTGGCCTGTGAAGCCTCGGCTGCTGCCTGCTCCTGCTGGGCCTGCAGCTGCAGCTTCATCTGGCTCAGCTGTGCTGTCAGCACCTCCACCTGCTTGGAAACGTGGTTCATCTTCTCCTTTGTGGTCTGGATTTCTTGGTCCTTCGACAGCAAGCGGCGCTCATACTCCTGCGCACACCGCGGCGAGCATGCATGGGCTAAGTCTGCTTCAAGACCAGGTCATGCAGCAAGTGGCCATGTACTGAGGGAATTCAAAACAGCACACACGCATAACTTGTTGTGCCATTCCTTCATCATGGCTGGCAGCAACATGGCAAACCCTGCAGTCACACCTGGGTCAGACCGCCCAGCACAGACTCCAGCACTGGGCCCACTGCCTCGAATGAGAAGGCATCGGAGCTGGTGGTGCGTGTTGTGTGCATTTGGACGCTGCTGCTGCTCTCCACCTGAAAGCTCATCTTCTCCCTCAGCATGACGGTGCATTGTTGCATCAGGCGAGCGACACCGGTGGCGCTCTGCATGCCCTTGTGCTGCGCAGAGCTCAGGCTGCTGTGCTGCCCCATCTGCCCTGGTGAGGCCTGCATGCTAGGCATCTTGTGCAGGGCTCGCGTAATAGATGCCTGAGACGCCTTGCGAGGGCTGTCGCTGGCAGCCACAAGGTCGTTCTGGAGTGCATGTGGCAAGGGCATGGGGCTGTTCATGCCGTTGCCCATGTACAAGCGCTTCAGCCAAAGGATGCACTGTGCCACACAAGGTCGCTCTTCTGGGCTTTCCGACTCGAGGTCAGCAAGTGTGAACATGTAGTCTCCAGGCACGCCCATGCTGCCAGCGGCATCGAGGAATTTGGTCACGTTCTCGTACCGCTGCTTCGTCAGCCCGCCCTCCTCGGTGACCACCTGCTGCAGGCAGGAAAGCAGCGGCGGCCACTTACACTAAGACTTGTCGTTTGGGAACGCCCCGTCGCAGCAAATAATTTGTTTGCGTCCAGAGTCCCAGGTTGCATGGGCACCCTGGACATGCTGCTGCACCCCCATGCACCTGCTTGCACAAACCTTGATGGTGCCCGGCGCCACGGTGTTCATGACTTTGCAAAGCAACACGCCGTTGCTGAGCGCGCTGCGGAATTCGAGGTCACTGGCGCAGGGCACAGACACCCCGGTCAAAGACTCAATCCACTTGGCAGCATCCTGGCGCTTCACCCTGGGGTCCTCCGCATGGAAGGAACCCCCGGGGGATATGGCGGAGGTAGGCGTTGTGTCTGGCGAGTTGTGATCCTGCAGGGCCCAAGGTAGGTGTGTGTTGCTTGTGCCCATGCACAGCACATGACCAGCGGGCCAAGCCCCAGGATCGCACGCACCCCTCGGCCCCAGACGCTGCTGACTCGCTTGCTGGCAGGAGCGGCCCTCTTCGGACCGTCCTGGTCCCTGGCAGCAAACTCCACGTTCATTAGTCTTCAGCAGGCGTGCTGTTCACTTAAACTACAACCATTTTGACTGTATATTTGTGTGCTTCGAGGCTAGTCTCGGTGTTCTGGGCTTGGTCAAAGATGGACAGTTCGTAAGGAACAGCACGGTGCTGCAAACTGCGCTGCCGCGTATGTACACGAACTGCTTCGTTCACGAACTGCTCCAGTTGCTCGACAACTCTTTCCAAAATCCAAGAGGTGGTGTGATACTGCAGCACTTGACCGTGCCCTGTTCGATGTACGTGCTTTATTTACAATCACATCTGATTGATAGATCCCACGGCAGGGGTGCCCACGCTGGGACCACGGTACTGTAACAGAAATACTACAGCCAGGGCTGCAGTTATGGTATTCCCAGCTCGCACCTTACATTTGAACATGCCATAACATGCCATACGCGCAAAGTTTGATGCATCTCTCGCTGTCGGCGCGCTGCAGTGTCATGGACCCGCCAACAGCTGGTCCATCCGCTGTCCCACTCCCATCAAGACTCTTGCAGTGCAGGCCCTGCGTTCCCTCTAATCTGGCCCCAGCCTACTGCTGCACCATATTCGCGTCCCTGTCCATACGTCATCGCTGGGGTGCCATGGAGGTGCTGCCTGCACCCGTGACTGCGTTGGGCTGCACCACCTCGTAAGCTGGGACGTACACCACCTGTTGGGCATGAGTGCACCAGAGGTACACGGTTAGCACAAAGACGCGCCAAGCCCCGGTGCATGGATTCTTTTGCAGAGACTGTGCACAACAGAACTGTGGGGCAGCATCATGCGTGCAACCAACCAGCACACCTGCGAGTTAGGCAGCGTGGATCCCTGAATAGTGACACACACACCTTATTCCCAACCTTCTTTTGGACCATGGCTGCAACCATGCCTGGGGGTGCATATGGCTGTGGGTAGCCCTGTGGGTAGCCACCATACGCTGCCTGGCCCGGGGGCATACTGTACTGCGGCATCATCTGGTACCCCTGCTGCTGATAGTACTGTGCATACGCTGCCTGCTGCTGGTAATACTGCGCGTACGCCTGCTGTTGCGCCGCGTACGCCGCCTGCTGCTCCATGTAGGCCTGGTGCTCCGCGGCCGCCGCCGCATCTGCCTCGGCCTGTGCAGCGACCGCAGATGCAGCCGCATCAGCCGTCGCCCCGCCGGGCACACCCTCCCCAAACGACCGCGTGCCTGCTGCGTTGAAGCTGCCCACCGTCCCCACGGTCGGCTTGCGGTTCTGCAGCACCCCATTCACACGGTCCAGCAGCTGCATCGCCAATGTCGACTGCTCCACCATGCGCCGGAACCGGTGCAGCGTCTGCGGCCGCCGGGGCTGGCCACTGGGCGCGGCGGGCCCGCCCTCACTGTCCTTGTCAGGTGGTGGGGGCGGCGGGTTGGAGATGGCAGCGATGATGCGCGGGATGTTCATGAGCGGCACGCTCTCGTGGGTGAGGTTCTTGGGGCGCAGCGGGTCCTGCGCGATCCGCTCCTGGTGCTTCTGCAGGTACAGCCACTTCATGTTCTCCGCATCCTTCCGCGTCTGCTCAAGCGCGGCGGCCTTCACCGCCGCTTCTGCCTCTTTGCTCTCCGCGGTCTTGATCTCTGCAGCAGGGGTCTTAGGTGCAGGCTTGGGCACCTCCTTCAGCTTGGCCAGCTCATCCACAACGCCATCCTCCTTGCTTGTGGCTGCTGGTGCAGCGGCCTTGGGCGGCGGGGCAGCTGGCGCTGAGGCGGCTGGCTTAGATGGGGCGGGTGGCGCTGATGCCTTTGCTGTGGTTGCAGGTGCAGACGGCTTGGCAGGGGGCACTGCCGCTGCATGGGCTGCCGGCTCTTCCCTCGTGTAGCTGGTCAGGAACTCGATGATCTGTTGCGTGACACATACGCGCAAACCAGCCACAGTGAGTGGTTGCGGGAACCCCAGAAGAAGGGCAGCAGCGCAGCAAACAGTCCTACACAACATGCAGATGCAAGGCGGCCTGCATGCATGCAAGCCATGCACTCTCAACCCTTAACAACAGAGCAGCATGTGCCGCACCTTGCGCGACGCGGGCTGCGTGTTGGCATCCAAGGACGGCAGCTTGTCATTGTGTACTGTCAACTTGAAGGGGTTGTCTGAGAAGTTCACCTCCTGTACCACAGTAAACGCATGGTACGCAGCAGCATGCTATTCAGGAAGGGGTGACATCGCTGATGAGTGAATAAAGTCAGCCAAAGGCATCTGTCTGATATGTGCCCATACATCCTGGCTGTCCTGCCGGGACGCGGCCCGTGCGGCTTGTGGTGGTGCTTCAGATGCAAAGGATGACTTGTGTCAAGTTACCCTACACCACCAACCGCATGTGGCACCTGACCCTGCATCAGCAGCTGCACTGGGCACATCCCCACCTGCAGCCCAGACAGGTTCAGCAGTTCCTGTGGCACTGACGACAGCTTGTTGGAGGACGCCTTCAGCGTCTTCAGCTTGTGCAGCTGGCCCAAGCTGGCCGGCAGTGACTGCAGCGCACGAGCACGCGCACCAGCACACAAACATGTGCATAGCCGAAGGAGCGACAGGATGGCGTCCCGCGAAGATCAGTCAAGCCCAGGATGGATGAACAGCTCGGCATTCCACATATGAACACCTCACATGGCACTGTGCACTCCAGCTGGACAGGTGCAGAGCCGAGCCAGGTGCACACGACCCCACGTGGCGTCCTGCTCAACAGGGCAGCAGGGGAGCGGGGACAAGGCACAGGCAGGTCATGTCACGGGCCCCTCACCGTGAGCTGGTTGGACGAGACATCCAGCAGGCGCAGGCTGATGCACGCGCCAACAGCGGCGGTCAGAGGGCCGGCCAGCTTATTGGACGCGAGCGAGAGCGCCTTGAGGTCCTGGAGCTTGGACACGGAGTCGGGGACGGCCTGTGGGTCACACATGCACCCACGCACACATGATGGACCTTTCGCAATGTGTAGTGTTTACACACAATCACACATCATGGACCATCCACGCACGCGAGCAGGGGGATAACCAGGCCAGCAGGCCAGCAACATGCCGCTAGCGCCGGGCACTCTGGGCACCTAGCTGCTGGTGCAGGCCCTTGGTCCCGTTGTTGGGGCACATCTGCGGCCTGTAATGCACACAGGCTACACACACGAAAGATCAAGCAAGGACCAGGCCGCAAGGGCGCTGCACCGCACCGTGATTTCGTTGCTCTGCAGCACCAGTGCCTGCAGCTGCACTGCGCTGCCTAGGTTGTCTGGCAGGAGCTTGATCTGGTTGCACGACGCCATGCAAATAGACAGTGCTGGCAGCTGCAGCAGCACCTGCGGACACACAGCGCAGACGCAACGCAGTGCCAGATTTGAACAGATTTAAGTCGATCCTCCCAGCAGCTGGCAATTTCAGGGGAGGCCGTGATGGATGCGAGCGGGCATTGCAGCAGCAGCTGCCGCCGTGGGTCATCAAGACAGCGACTGCGCGCCGCCCTGTTACGTCGTTGTGCACACAGAAACGCAAGCTAAGCTGCAGCAGCAGCAGGCTGACACAGGAAACGGGTGGCTGCTGTATCGTGGCGCTGAATGGTTTCCTACCGATACACCGTTGCAATTCCCGCCCGTATGCCGCACCTCGGGGAACGTCTGCAATGCGTTGTTGTCCAGCACAACCGTGTTGAGTGCGCCCATGGCTGACAGCTTGGATGGCAGCGTGGTCAGCTTGTTGTTGGACAGCTTCAGCTGCTGCAGCTTGGCCGGGTTGTGCATGATGATCTGCGCACGGCCCAGGCAAGACGCAGCACAGGGGTTGCAAGCACTAGGTTGAATGCAGGGGGCCAGGAGGCTGTGCACGAGCAAGGTGCACTTGAGCCAGGAGGAGCTGGCGGCATGTGCAGGAGCTATGTAAGCAAGGGTGCTGATGGAGGTTGCTGGTGCTAAGAGGAGATGGGGGGCCTCACTAACGGCCATGGTAAATGGGGACTGTCACACTAATGGGTGGGTTCCCCCAGTCAGCCCGTGCCTGGCTGAAGGTTCGTGTAACATGAACATGAACACGTTCCCCCAGTCAGGCACACCGGTTGTGATGCGTGCAATACAGTACTACCTGCAGCACGCGCCACAGTGCCCTTCCGAGATGTGGCATGTACATGCAGCAGCACACAGCCCACTGCCACACATCAGCACACCGCCCACTGCCACACAGCCACACACCTCGGGCGGCAGCATGTCCAGGCCGCAGTTGGTGAGGTCGATCTTGTCCGCATCCACGTTGCAAAATTCGACAAGCGCGCGCTCGCCATGCACCTCCAGGATTTTGCTGCGCGCACACGTGTGCCGTTGCAACAATGTTATCAACAAAGCGATCACGGTGAGTTGCAGATGTGGGAAATGGGGGCAGGTATCCTGATAATCAGCGGCAACAAGGATAGTGGCGCATGCACCACTGGTTTGGTCCAGATCTGATGCCGCAGGTGAATGTCAAGAGCAAGAAAAGGAGCCAGCGCTGCGGATGCAGACGTGCCCAAACATTACTCTGCCCAATGCTGACAGCTGCCGCGTGCATGTGACCACTCACTCAAAGGGCGGGGCGAGCGGATTGCCCCGCACGTTGAGCTGCTGCAGCTTGGTGAGCCGGCCCAGCTCGGGCGGCAGGGTGCTGATGCTGTTCTTGGACAGGTTGAGGGCGGTGAGGCCGGTGAGGCGGCCGAGCTGTGTGGGGAACTTGGTGAGCCCCAGGCCGGACAGGTCCAGGCTCACGAGAGCTGTGTTATGGATCTGCAGGGGCATGGGCGCCATTCCAAATGGTGAGCAGGTAAACCCCCGCATACTTTTGCTCACATGCAGATAGATCAGCTGCACCCGCACCAAGCAGCTTCAGGGTTTCAGGTCTTCAGCTGTTTCAAATCCAGGGTCGGCCAATTGCTTCCCAGTCGCTAGGGTTCAGGGTTTAGGGTTTACGGTAAGGGTTCAAGGTTGGGTTACCTGAACCAGCAGCAGTGGGTTGGCCGCGTACAGCGTCGACAAGGGCTCGCGCAGCGGCACCCCCTCCACCTGCAGCCCCTCCAGACGCCGCAGGTTGCCCACCTCAGGTGGCAGCTCAGCCACACCTGTGCAGCAGGAGAAGGCTCAGGGGTCAGGGGTCAGGGTCCAGGGCTGTGGGTGCAGGGGGGTGTAGCGTTGGTGGTTAGGGGTAGCATGTACCTGCGGCGTGTGTGAAGTAACAAGGGCTCGGGGCACGACATGCAGCTGTTGCGTACACCGCCATGCATTAAAACCGGGAGCAGGATGCAGCAGAGCAGCCCATGCACCGGGCCTTTGCACAGCCACAGGAGGATGCAGTGGATGCACAGATGAGGAAGGCAGCGGCAGCAGTGGGAGAGGGCACACAGGCCGCTTCCCCAGCTGCCCTCAGCGCCGCGCGCGCACCTGTGTAGTCCAGGTTGAGCTCCAACAGCGCGGTGAGAGTGGCAACGACGGTCGGGAACGCGGGCAGGGGGTTGAACGACAGGTTGAGCGCGTTCAGATCCGTCAGGCGCGACAGGCCCTGCGTGCACCGAATCGTGTGCCAATGTGCACGTGAGTGTTTTGGGAGACGCAGGCAAGGTGCGTGTGAGAGCCCTGCAGGTGGGCTGCTCAGTGGGTGTGGCGCAGGACCATGTGCTTCATTTGCCCCTCAACCAGATGGTGCGCATGGCTCCCAGGCTGTACAGCAGTCCCTTGTGCACCACACAAGCGTGAAGCAACATGCAACGCGCAAGCTAGTACCGCAAGAGCAAGCAACTGAACTGGAGCACGCATGCACAAGCCAGGCAGCTGCGCCTGCCCCAGCACGCACGTCGGGCAGTGTCTTGAGGTTGTTGAAAGACAGGTCCAGGAAGCGCAGCGATGACACGACCCCCAGCTCATTGGGCACCTGGGGCGTGTGTGCGCAGGCCGATTCTGGGGTTAAACGAGGGGAACAGTTTGCAGCAGCTCCAAGCACCTGTTCGCAATGCGCGGCAGTATGGTGCCCTGTTGCCAGCTTACTGCTGAACACGATCCCAGCGGTTGATTATGATAAGGAAGTAGCTCACACCCAACCAAGAGCCACTGCCAAAACAACATGGCTCATTGCGCAGAGTACGAGCACACAGGCAGGGCCAGGCAATGGCCAGTCCAGTGGCTAACCATGTGAAGCACATCAACAGAGCCGCACCTCCCGTAGCTGGCAGCATGCAATGGACAGCTTGGCAAGCGACGTCATGCCTGCGGGTGACTTACAAGTGCCAGCATCAACAGCTCAGCAGGACGTTGCTTTGCGTCGTGCTCTATGCTTGGAAGTGTGTGTGATTGGGGGATGGTCGAAAGCAAACAAGGGCTGCAACATAACATGGCAGGTGCACCCACACATTTGACGTGGCCTTTACATTACTTATAGCGTTATAGGGCGTGCTGTTTGCATGCAACCCATCTATCCATGCATCTCGGCCGCCCAGCACTGACCCAGCACGGCCTTAGGGATGGTGGTGAACTCATTTTCTGACAGGAACAGGTCCACCATGGGCAGCTTGGCAAAGGAGGCAGGCAGGTCCTCCAGCCTGTGTGTGTGAGCAGGGATGAGGGGGGAGGGTGTGCATGCGCGTGAAGGGTGCATGGTGCACGTGCTGACAGCCAAGCGGATGTGAGGATGTGAGGCATCATGCAAGCCAGTGGGCCCAACCCCCCCCCCTTCCTTGAGCTGCTTTCACAGCCCCGCACAGCCGCAGCAACAATGCCGCGTGCAGCAGCCGTGCAGAAGTGGCAGCGAAGCATACAAGCGGTTGGGACCTTGCGGGGACGCAGCATGTCATGCGCATGCGCACACACACACCTGTTGTTTGCCAGGTACATTTGCTGCAGCACCGGCGAGCTGCCCAGCGCAGAGGGCAGCTTGGACAGCTTGTTGAAGGACAGGTTGAGCACACCCAGTGATGCGGGCGTCACACCTGCATTTGCACACGTGAGCACTCATGGAGTTCTGCACTGAACTGTGTCCCGCGTTTGGCTGAATGCTTTTCCCTGGTCCTCAGCTTGACCCATAGATCTCCCCCACTGCCCGCTAGCTGCTGGTAGCACATGCTCTCCCATACATCTCTTGTATGCAGTGACAGTCGACATTGACGGAAGGAGCCCCAACGAGGCAGCGCCTGCACCAGGCACAGCACCACGCGCACCTTCCGCAACCTCCTTGATGTCGTTGTGGGAGGCGTTGAGCACCACGAGCCCCTCCAGGCTCAGCATCACAGCACCCAGCTCGCCCCACCTGCATAGCAGGCATTTAGGGTTTGGGGTTTAGGGTTTCCAGGGTTTAGGGTTTAGGAAACCCCACTGGTGTTGCTGCAGTTGCTCAGCGACACAAGGTGCCAGATGGCATGGTGGCAGCCAACCCCCAACCCCACCCCCACCACCCGCTTCGTCCCGTGATCACCAGCCTCTGAGCGCATGCATTGCACCCATTGCACGCACTGGTTCCGCCCCTACCCGAACCACCCGCTGCGTTTGTACGTCCCGGCATGATGCGTGAGTTGCATCCATTCCATGTGCTGGGTCCACCCAGCACACGCCTGTCCTCTTACGCTCAGCTCTGGTTCAAGGTTTAGGCTGCAGGGTTGTTGCTCCCTGCTCTGTGAATGCGTCCTCCGTACCACCGCTCATGTCACCCGGAGCCTGCCTGTAGCCGCGCGACCACTCTCGCCGTTCTACCCCCGGCACCCCCACAAGAATTGGACTGCCGCTGCGCCAGCCCGCTCACTTGTTGTGCCGCACGTCCGCCACGTACACCACCGGCAGCTGCTTCACCGCCGCCTGTGCAGCCGCTGTGCCACAGCCCTCGAGGTCCAGGATGCCGGTCTGTGCTGCTGCGTTCACGCGCTCCGTCACCACCGCCTTCAGCCCCGCCTCATCCTTGGGCAGCGGCTGTGGACGGTGGCAAGGCATGGCACGGGGAACCATCAGGGTTGAGGGTTTCATTGGCAAAGCATGGGGTGGTGAGACGTGCGTGACCCAGGAGCTGAGGGACTCCAGGCGACAAGAAACAGGATGTGAGGCGCGTGGTGTCTGGCAGCATCACCCAGGCGGGTGGTGTGTACGGAATGAAAGTTGGTGTGGGTGGACAGGGTCTGTGGGTGCCCCCATGCCCGTGTATCTGGAGCATGTTGTGGGCACTGTATGTTGCGTGCCATGGTGCATCTCGTAATGTATGTTGACTGCCATAGTGTACTGTAACGTAGTGTGCTGTGTGGTGCTGTGTGGGCAGCACACACCGGCTTGGGGGCTGGCGGCTGCCCCTCCACCCCTGGGTTGGTGAACTTGTCGAGGTGCTGCTCCACCAGCCTGTGCTGCTCGCAGATGACCTGCAGGTATGAGATGATGCCCCTGCAGCGGGACGGCAGTACGGCCAAGCAGTACACAGCGCAGGGAGTCAGCTTGTCGTGCGCATGGGCGAGTTTTTGTCATACGTTTTGCCAACTTGCTCAGTTGCAGCTTTTGTGCCGTTGGCAGTGCTGTGCGCACGCTCATACACAACCCCAAATTAACCCCTGCGTGCTGGATGCACCTCATGCTGGTGAGGTCCCTGCACCTCTGCATGCTGGGCAGCTGGCGCTGCATGCAAGCCTGCAAGCAGCACGCAATCCGTGACGTCTTGCATGCTTGCATGCTGCTGCTCGCCCCGCTCACTTGAAGCCCCGCTGTTGAACAATGCGTGGCACACGTAGGCGTGGGTTGCCGCCAATCCTCAAGTCTTCAAGCGCCCCCAGCCATCCAACATCCGCTGGCAGGAGCTCTAGCTTGTTGTTCTCCAGGCTCAGCACCTGCCGTGGCAGCCCCACGAAGCAACCGCATGCCCATGGACTGGTAATCTTGAACTAAATGGTACCACGGCAGCGGCCCATGCAACAAGTGCATGCGGGTGCTGTTCCACGGTAGTGTGCCTTGATCCAGGACGCCATGCATCTGGGGCGATATGCATGCAGCTAGATGCACGCTCCGCTTGCATGCTGCCCGCTGCATGGACCCCACACCTTCAGACTCGCCCATTGGAACACGTCCCCCTTCAGCTCCCGCAGCTGATTGTTGTCTGCCAACAGCTGCACAAGACTGACCACATTGCACAGTGATGAGGGGAGCCGCTGAAGCTGATTCTGCCCCACATCCAGCACTTCCAGTGACCTACGAACGCAAAAAACCACATAGTGATGAGTTGCTGCACAAGCGAAGCATATTAAAAGCGGCAGCGACACCCACCGCAGAACACCAATGTCATCTGGCAGTGTTCCGATCTTATTGTTACGCAATCGAAGTTCAACAAGCTCTGGAACCTCTGGGAAGAACTTGGATGGAACTGTCTCAATCGCATTGTCGCTCAAGTCCAGCACACGCAGGTGTGGGATTTGCATTGCCTGAATTCATAAGCAGGTATGTTGTGAACGAATTGATCGTACAGATATGTGAACCGCCAGTCGCCAGCTCTAAGCAAAGACTTGTGCATGCTCAACTGCGTGAAGCGTACCTTGCTAGGTACAACTGTAAGCTGTTCATTTTTCTTTATGAAACTTGTCGCGTCCCCACTTGGGGGGTCCGCTTGGGGTGGTGCTTTTGGCGCCATTCAATGTATAAATAGCCTACATCTACGAACAGTGTCTTAGTTGTTGTATGTGCACACAGAAACGATTCTACAGTCATACCAACCGAATGAATGGGGGTGGTTGCGGATCACCACTGAAGTGTTGCGCCAGTTCTTTTCACAAACGTACAGTATCGACTCCTTGATTGCGATTTACGCCCTTGGGACCTCGACCGGCCTTCTTGATGTGATCTGGCACCACAGCAGCCTCTCAGCCAGCTCGCAGCAGCATGGCATCAGAGAGCTCCAGCCATTGGCAGGCCGGAGGAGGCTTTGTGGACAGTGCATGCTGCGAGGAGTGTGGGTGCATGTCGTACAGCGCAGGTCAGTAACGCTTGCACATCGAGCGCCTGTTCAGCAGCATCTGGCTGCGCGCCATGTCGTAGCAAATTATTATGTGTGCATACTGTGCATGTACAGAGTGGTTCCAGACGTTTGGAGTGGCCGTGTGCAACAATTGCCGGAGGAGTGACAAGTACAAGCTCATCTCAAAGGTGCAGTACACGGGATGTTGGATTTACAAGCAGCTCATCCGTGACGTCGGCATGATGGGTACATGCACGTGTTGACCACAGCAAGCGTATGTGCGCAGCAAGCCCGCAGCGCATGGAACTGCCATGCACGCAGGCCACCGCAAAATCTGCCTTTCTGCTGACGGACGGTGACCTGAAGCACCTTGGCTTCATCACCAAGGCCAACCCACAGCACAAGAGGTTCCAGGACATGAAGCTGTACCTGGGCTTACAGGTGTGAGGAGCGCCACCCTTTGATGGGGCTGCATTACAACAGCTGCCAGCTTGTGGCACACCCCTGGCATTACTGTGAATCACTGTGCTAGTCTGCTGTTTGCATCAGGCTTGCCTGCAGCAGCAGCAGCCCACAGCAACGCACCCAACCCATGCGCAGGGTGGTTCTACTGCACTGTGACGAGCGGGCTTGCTGATGTGTTTTGGTGGAAAGGAGCACGCGGTTTGGTGCACACAGGTTGCTGACGTGGCCCGGCGGAAGCACGGAGACGCCGAGGCCATCCAGGCGGCGCGCGCAGAGCGTGTGGAGGTGCGGGACATTGCAGAGTGGCGTGGGCTGGCTCAGGCGTTGTAGTACCTTTTGCATGTTGACATGCAGCACACAACAGAGCAAGCGTTGTGCCTGGATGCGGGCCAGTCGGCTGATGGCTGACTGCACCCACACTGGCAGATGGAAATGCGCATGCCAGCGGTTGTTCACAGCTGCATGGTGGTTTGAGCTGTTGTGGTCGACGGACAGCTTGGTGCAACATGCCAATCTTTTGGCTGATAACTATGAACTGTGGCTGGAAGTTGGCTGCCCTGCATTTCATCATCTTCTGCTGCTAACTAGGAAGTACGTGTTGTGCAAGGACCATGAGGGTGTACATGATGACACACATGCCGTGTAGGCATCATATGCATCAGCATCATCATGTCACACATGTGTGCTGTGCACAGGCCCGCATCGCGAGCCGCCTGGCCAAGCGCAAGGCCATGGAGGGCGATGATGGCAGCGAGGGCGGCGCAGGGGCAGATGCCAAGGGCAGCAGCAGTGAGGCGGGGGGCCCCAAGGCGTTCAAGCCGCTGAACAAGGCGCAGGAGCGTGTGTGGCAGCGGCTGCAGGAGGAGTACGGGCCGTCAGCAGGGACAGCTGCAGCTACACCGGCAGCTACACCTGCAGCTGCAGCTGCAGCTGTGACGGCTGCCGGTGGCGAGCATGCTGGCGTGGCAGAGCCCGGATCAGGGGCGCCAGTGGAGGAGATCTGAAGTACTGCAAGTACGCACATGTGACACCGAGAGGCCCTGCTTGAGCTCCAGCCCCGTTCGGCTCTCGCTTTGGCCTTCATGCCGTGCGCACCACCAGCCACATACCAAACACGCACCCACGTGGCAGCTTTTCCTCCCTCTCCCTCTCACTTTGCCGCAGCGCACCAGCGCTGCCACCACAGTACCAGAGCCTGCGGACCAGCATGCCACGCAAGCACTGCCACACTACTCGGGCCATCCTGTGCTCAGTCAATGAGCAGTGGCAGCTGCAGCCACAGCCTGCACTGCAGCTGTGCTGCTGTGGTCTGACAGCACAATGCCCTGCCACACATCGAATCATCAGGATGACCCCAGTGTGTGCATAGAGGCCACAGGGCATCCTGTCTCCCTAAGCAAGTCTGCAGTGTGCGGTTGTGCAGGCCGCAGGCCGCCAAGATTGCCCAGGGAGTTGAACCACTGCATGTGCCACGTGACGCTGTGCCGACTTTGTCCTCCATCATCTGCCGGTCAGCACCTCACATGCGAGGTGGTTCCTTGCGGCTCTTCACTACGGGGATATGGTGGCCGGACGTCAGCATGTTGCATCAACATGCAGAATATAACATGCTCCGTTTGTACCTGTGGCAACAACATGGCGCTGGGGGGCCAGCCGCTCGCTTGCATGTCAGCGGCTTTGTGCAACAAGTTGGAGAGAGTTTCCGCATGTAAGCAAGCCACGAGATGTCCTGGACTGGCGCAGGCATTATGTAACATTGAAAAATACAAAGGAGGCCCGTGCATCTTCCTGAAGGTGGGACGGAGGCAAACTGACTGCCAGGCGCCACCTGACCTTCACTGAGCAAGTCTCGAGTCCTCAGTTTCCCGTGCCAGGCCACATGTTCGGACGCCTGACCCTGCTTTGCGCATGGCTGCACAACAAATGATGAGCAAGTTTACAGGCTGCAACTGCAACCAAGCATCCCACTTGAGCTGTATGTGGCGTGCTGTTCCGTGTTGGCACAGTTCCAGAATGTCATCGATAACAACAGTATCAGAATCAGCTGCACACAGTAATATTTTTTCACTCGCACACCCACTTGCGTGTGTGCTCTTGCCCTCAATAAGCAATACCCAACAGTCCCTCAGTATGTGCATAGGGGCGTTGAATCCACAAGTTCCGGCCTCCGCATCTATCAGACCCTTCAGGCCTGTGACGTTTTACACCAACCCACCACAACAGTGGCGGTGCAACGGCCATGCATGCAACAAGGTACCCACAAACCAGCCCCAACACACAGCACACCAGTTTCAACCGATGTGAAGGCTTGTGTAACATGAACATGAACAATTAGGAGCATGCCATACACATACAGCCCTGTGCAGTCATGCCATTCCCGCTGTGCGCCGACACCCTTTCATTCGGCACACATACGCAAGCTTAGTGAAAACAACAAGTAACAAGTGTAACCAACAGCTTCCCAACAGAGATCGGGAAAAGATAGAGGGTGCTCCAACACCCACCACCTCCACACCTCACGCTGCTTCCAGATGATGAAAGGGGAGTGATGTGGATTTAGCAACCATGCCTTTGCTCATGTGGTGCATATGCACAATGCAAGCATGGCCATCCGCTGTGTCGGCTCCATACACTATCCACAGCGGAAAGCGCAAGTTCAATTCAATCCAACCCAATCCCATCCATACCAATCTACACCACCACAAACCCAGAACCAGCATCGCAAGGGGCACTGTGCATGTGCACATTTGTGCCCCAGCGGGCTAATTCAAATGCTGTGATTGCAAAGGACCATGCAGTGCAACACTACCAGCAGGTGTTCCAGAGGAAGGACACACCCTTGGCTCTGCAGTACAGCAACCAACTGCTACAGGGCCGCCAGCTATCAACAAGTCAGGGCCCATGCCTCCTCTAGATGTTCTCATGCTCAACATACCCTGGTCAGATGCGTCAGAAAGGGCGCCACCATCTTAACTCGTGTGCTGTCCCTTCCATCAAGCCATCCACATTCCACATGTCACACATGCACGTGTAAACGGACTGCTGCTCAAACTTTGCGTCTGCAGCCCCCACATCTCATTCACTCAATACGGAGAATGCACTACAACACACACGCAGTTGCAAAAAGCTGCGAAGTGCACAGTGCAACCAGCAGGTGCGCACACTGACATGAACAGCACACGGACAATAAGCAGCACCACACGAGCACACGCGACCTCCCTACACACCAAATGCAGCGTGCAGTTCCATCCACATTGCCAGACCTGCGCGCGCACGCTCACGCGTGCTCACGGGCAAGGCCTTGGTAGTGACATGCCGGGGGTCATATAAGTTAAGAGGCACACCAGGCCAGACGAAACTCGGAAAAGGAAGAGGGTCTCCCTACCCACCATGTGATGTATCATCCATTCGCACATGTTGCTTTAAAGCGGACGTCATAGCACACAACTACCACAGTTGCACACAGACCACACAACCTCATGAAAGGCACGTACGGGAACCGACACACACCAAGCTCTGGTGAGCGTTCTGCCCATGATCTGGCCTGCAGGAACCAACAGGTCCAGTCACAAATGCCATGGAAAACATGATGCAAGCGCCGGCCCAAACAAGGAGGAAAGTAGGCATGGCGCGGCTTATCAGCCTGCCTGCCCTGAAACACGCGGCTGTCGCGCAATAGATGCAGGTGCCTGCGCTGCGCTATGTGCAGAGCCACGCTGTCAACCTGATGAACCGTGCCCCACACACTGTCCCTACCGGCATGTTGAGCAGCAGGCATCCCCTGCCTGAACAAGGAGGCCCCACCTGGAGACCTGCCCAGCATTGCCCTGCTAGCTTGCACCACCTACAATCTGTCTGCCTGCATGATGCATGTCACCCCTGGCACAGCACTGTGACACAGGTTATGCTAATGCCCTTCAAACGTGTCACGTACACACGCAGCAGCACCTTGTTGCCCCTGCAGCCCCCACCAGGCACATGGCCTGGGGCAGCGCAAGTGCATGCCCGGATGAGGGACCGCCACCATGCGCATGCAACCACTCAGCGTCACGTCAATTGTGTGTTGGAGGAGTCACGTAAAGACGTGGTCGTTGCACTACCATGCATTGGGGCGCTTGCCCTATGTACTGCTGCGCACGCTGCTTCTATTCTTTACCAACACATGAAAGGCGTCCAACGCGGGGGGTTCGGTGTGAACCATGTGACCCCATACAACGGTATGTGGTGGCGCATGTTGCGTGCCAGGATGGGCATGTGCTGCTGCAGCAGTGCCCTGCAACTGCAGCTGCATGCTCTGCAGCGCCAGCCTGCACCATCCCCTGCACCCTACAGAAAGCAACCCGCCCGGTGCAAATGAGCGGCGCGGGACGGGGACGGGCGGTGCAGGAAAAACCCTCAAGCGCCCCCAACCCAAACACCTCCACCTCCCCCAGGCCTCCCGTAGCCTGGCCCACACAGCAACACATGGCACTGTCCCTGTGCTCAAATGCATATGGCCCAACTCATCCGCTCCCCAGCATTACTCGCACGCGTGCCCCACACCCCCACGGGTCAAGTTGCAGGGCCCGCGTCAGTGGTGCGCGCCTGCCCCAGCGCCTGCCTCGTCTAAGCACGCTGCCGCTTGCCGTGCTCGAAGGTCAGGGAGGGCTGCTGGAAGAGCGCCTCAAACACCATGTTCTGCACCTCCTCCGGCGTCAGCGCGTCGTCGTCCACGCGCACCTCAAACACGTCGCGCACCTGGCCCTCCGCCGTCGTGGTCACCGCGGCCGTGCGCACCTCCAGGGGCAGGGCCTTGAGGGCGTTGATGATGTCCAGCAGCAGGCCCTTGCGGTCGCGGCACTTGACCTGTGGTGGTGGGCCACAAATGAGCTTGGAGTGAGCCTCTGCCCGGCCGGGGCACCAGGCACCGATGAGAAAGGGGCCAAGGGCACTGCCAGCAGTTGCACCCGCTGGGCTACATCGCACGTGGGCTGCAGCGTATAGCAGGGCTCATGGGCGTGGGCCTGGCAGAGAAGCAGTGGCATGGCACACGCATGGGCCGAGCACACAGGCGCAGTTCAAGCAGCACACCCCGGTCATGCCCCGTGCATGTGCATGGCCTCATCCACCCCCAGGCTGGCACATCGGCCCCGCCACAACACGGGTTTTCCAGCGATCTGGTGCCAGAGGCTGTCCGTTTGTGTGCGCAGGGCCAGGGCCATGTTGCAGCGGGTGGAGAGCATGCATGCTGGGAATGCGATGTTCACGCACAACTGAGCCGCACACATGCAGCCTGGGAGATCTCTGCACAGGCTGTGGCCCCCTGGCTCATTACCTGGACATACATGCAGCCTTGGGGGCCCTTCTCCACCACCACCCCAGCCATCTGGTTGGGCTGCATAGGTATCTGCACACCCCAGCAGCAGGAGCACCAGCACAGGCCAGATGTCAGTGCTCAGCCCCCAACAGCGGATTCACGCAGCTGACCAAACATACTGTAGCAGGAACGAACCCATGAACCCAGCATGTGATACTGCAAGGATGAACACCACATCCTCAGGCTCGCTGCTGCACATGTAAACATTACATAATCCATACACGCACGTGTGGCAGCTGTGGCGCGCGTACGTCGTCCTTCATCTCCACATCTTCTTGCTGGCTGCTCACGCTACCCTTGGAGTTGCTTGGTGACACCTCCTCCTTGACCTGCAGATCAGTGCAGATCGCTGTGCATTGCTGATCACGTGCCATGCTCGAGTTGCAGCAGCTCCAGTGCTCCCACATCCCGTTTCTGCACCTGATGCCTCATGTGGGGTGGACAGGGTAAGGCCAGATCTAACAAATGAGGTCAACTTTGACAAGATGAGGACGCTCGGACCTTGATGTTGGCGATGCCAGTCATGGCTGTGGCCGCATCGCTGACCTTGCGATCACCCAGCCCAGCGGGCATGGAGGCTGCGGGCATGGGCTGCGTCATGGAAGACGCGGCTGCTGCAGCCATCATGCCCGATGCCAGAGCACCCTGCAGCCACATCCCACCCCATGTCTTCAGGTCAGCGCAAAGGGTCGTGGGATGCACGCAGGGAAGCTGTCCAGGGTGACGCAGCAGCCTCAGGTCTCATGGTGCCAGTTGCAGTAATGGTCATGCAGTACGCAGTCAGCATAGAAATCAGCCGGTGCCCACCTTGCACAGGTGAATCTGCTTCAGCAGGGCGATCGTGTCTGCAAGCACAACGTGCTTAGGGCGGCGCGCCTCGGTGTTAGCGTCCTTCCCTGCAGCAGCTGCGCTGCCTTTCTGTGGGGGCACCAGCTCGCGCAGCTCATCAATCAGGCTGTTGATGCGATCGCGGCGCTGCTTCTCAACGGTAGAGTGGCTGATCTGGGGCTTCTCAGGCTGTGGTGGAGGCTGCATACCAATAACACCTGCAAGGGAGCCACCGGAAGCTATCATCATCAGCACCACAAAAATCTGCAAGTACCCCGAGTCCCCCGCGTTCACACGCTCCACCCATCAAAGCAGCATCGCAATTCCATGCGATTCACGACGTGGCCAGTGGTTGGCACGCATAAATCGCTACCAGAAGATTCACACGATTTCCCCCTGCCTACCTTTCCCGGAGGTAGCACCACGCAGCACGGAGCTGCCCTGCTGCATCAAGAAAGGTGCAAGCGTCGGGGGCAGCGGCGGCATGGGGGCCACAGGGGGTGGAGCTGGGGGGGCAGCTTTGAAGCTGGCCAATGCACTGGGCAAACCACCACTAAGTGGCACGGCAATGTTGGCCAAGCATGGGGCAGGAGAGGAGGAGTTGGAGCGCATGATTGCTGCCACGTCTGCAGCGCTCGGCTGTCCACGGGCATCAATGACGAAGCCATCGAGGGAGTTGTTTGGGAGCGCATCAAACGAGGACGTGCCGCTGCTGCCCTGGGATGTACCCATTAATTGCGGTCCCGAACCCTGCAGCGCCTGTGAATGCATGACGCAGTTGGGTATCAGTAAAAGTCATGCACATGGACTACCCGCGTGAGCCACGGGCAGCAACAGCAGCACAGCAGCCATCAGTCACTTGCCTGCGCAACAGGCGGGTGTTGGCTGTTTGGTGGCGAGGAGGGAAGGAACTGCAGCGCCATCCCATCGCCCAACAGGTCTCCCAACTCGTCAGTGCCATCGCCATGCTGTGCCACCTTGTCTAGGAACGCGTGCAGCTCGATATCTGCAGCGAAGCTCGCAGTTGCGAGAGAGGGAATGCGCCGTGTGGGTATATGCGAAGCAGGTTGCCAATGCGCACACCCAGCCCGTCCTCGAAGCACACACCATTGAAGACGTGATCAAAATCGCCGTGCGCCATGAGCAAACTCGCGGACGTGACCTTGGGAATTGAGCCCATTGCCCCTGCCGCTGTCTCTCCACTGTCTCAATTGTAGCCCTATAATAAAGACTGGGAACTGTGCTGGCACATCCAGGCACCTGAGTGCTGGCGTAGTGAAGCTTGTCGTCAAAAGCGTTGGGCGCGTCACAGCTAGCCCACGAACAGTTTACAACATGCTACACATGTGCTTGAGTGCATCGCTCTAATCCCATATGATCAATTGGGGTTTTGGGGTGAGGTGCGATGATGCGCCCGCATGCTCGTTTGGCCAGCGCTTGGTGCTTTGCAAGTTTCACAACCAAATGTTGTGAGATTTCAAGTGCAACTGCGCATGCCCAATATCACGCTTGCCAGATTCAAGGGTACAGGCACTTGTGGCACAAGCAGCCAAAATGCTACCTGTCAGACAAATATATCGGTAAATGAGCGCGCGTCACTCTAGCCAGCATGATGTAGGACCCGCAATGACAGTGTCAGCATGCGGCGCAGCATACTGTGTGACAGCTGATCAATAGCGGGGTCGAGCTGCAGCCCTGCATGTCGAGGCACAGTGCAGAGGGCACACCAAGGCTTCATGAAGCAGCGACAGGCACAGGAGGGCCCATGCTGGCGCTGCGCCGCCACCTGGCAACCCTGCCGGCAATCGTGTGGAACTCGGGCGCAATAGCAATGACAGTGGCTGCCCTTGTTTTCTCCCTGTCTTCACTTTTTGTCAAGGTGTGCCCCAACGGAGCGGTGACAGCGCACCATGTCGCACACCAGGCTCATGCGTGCAACATAATGCACGTGCCGTCGTGCCGCATGGGCATGGCAGCATGGATGCCTGTGCATACCAATCCCAGAACACCTGTGCTAGTTTGTCCTGGAACGTCTGGGCAGTCTGAATGCTCTTGGGTTCCCCATGCATTACAAACATGCCAGCTGCCACCAGCTGCCATCCACCCATCAGCAGTACATGCCTGCACCTCATGCAACATGCTGGGCTCATGCTCGACATGTATCGGCCGCTGATCCATGATCCGCAGTTGATCCATGACCGAGTGCCGACGTTCCAGATCGTGGCGTTCCGCTCCTCCTTGTCCTTCCTGGCATGCGCGTTCGGGTGAGCTGCTGTGCCACGAGCCTTATGACACACCTGCCATGCTACCACGCACTGATATGCAGTGGACATGCACCTGATCTATGTTGAACAGATGATAATTTTATCTTGTGGTGCACGCAGCGCACGGCAGGCCCACATCAGTCCCCTGTTTGGCCACAAGCGCTCTCTGCACTGGCTGATAGCTCGCGGCTTGTTTGGTGCAGCAGCCATGTCCACCTACTACCTGAGCATCTCAGCGCTGCCACTGGCGGATGCCGTAACGCTCTTTTTCCTTAACCCTGCTGTCACGGCCATCGCAGCGTGGTGCGCGAGCCTGTATAGGCTTTAGCCTGTAGGGCATGCAGCTTGCGTCCAGCAGCAGGATATGGGCTCCTGCTATGATGTGCATGCAGTAGCGGAGTCTGGGCTGTCCTGGCTCCACCCCGTGTTCAAAGCATTGCATTTCACAGCCCCATGCCGAACATGGTGCTTGCTTGCGGTGCATGTTTATGCACGTCATGCCTTTGGGGCACCCAGGCCGCGTGCCACGATGTTTGTGACGAGCCTTGCTTGTTTGGCTGTTGCTGATCTTGCACAGGCTGGTCATGCGGGAGCCGCTCGGCTTGCACGGCTTTGCTGGTGTGATCATTTCACTTGTGGGTTTGGTGGTGCTGTCACAGCCTCCCTTTATCTTTGATCCTCATGGCCAGGTAGGTGTGGTGCTGGGCAGCAGGAGCTGCGTGCGGTGATGAGTGGTCGTATTCCTGAATTGAGGTAGCCAGCCAGGGGTACTATACATGTATGCATGCATAAGAAGTTGTTGTTGTTGTTGTGGTGGTGGTGGTGGTGCTTAACAAGGGCTCATATGCCACCGCCACCGGACTGGTGTCATACCAGTATGCGCTTGAGTAGCTTCTCACTGATGTTATTACTGAGGTTTGTACTGTCAGTACTGAGATTAGCGCGTGGCACGGCTGCAACTAGCTGTGGTGTGTTGGCCCTGTGGTTGCATTCTGCAGGGTTGGGACCACAACCGCAAGCTGGGCACATGGTTTGGGGTGCTGTCTGCGCTGTGTGCTGCGGGCGCATTCATCGCGATTCGCTTCATTGGCCAGGCAGAGCCAGCACTTGTCATGGTGTGTGTACAAGCGCTTGATCATCTGATCATGTGCAGGAGGGCCAGAGCCTGCCATGTTCAGTGCATTCATTGTATGCATCAATGGCCCACCACTTGGTTGATGGCCTTTTGTTTTGTGCAGCATTGAAGGAGCACATGATGACATCAAACAACGCTTTGCCATGTTTGTGCTGCAGTCCGTGTACTTCCATGTATGTGCCTTCACCACCTCCATTATACCCCTGCTGGCGGGCATCCCCCACAAGGCTGTCCTGCCTGTGCCCCTTGACTGGCTGCTCCTGTTCGGAGTGGCAGGCACCTCCTTTTGGTGCGCGCGTGAGGCCACGCTCTGATAGACTGCATGGTCTGTTTGGCGCTGCATCAATAGCATCACGCAACAGGGAACTGGCGCCATGCCTCCACCTTGTGATGGTGGTATGTGGTGATATGTGACGATCTGCCAAGTTACAACGTGTGTGAGGCTCACGGGCGCCTATGAACGTGATTGCATTTACTTTGTGCCACACACGCGCAGGGGTCAGATCCTGATTGGCCGTGGCTTCCAGCTGCTCACAGCAGCCAAGGCATCTGCCATCAACTTCACACAGGTCAGCACCTTGCGTTTTGTTGGGCTGAACGAATGGAATTGTCTTGCACAATCCACTCGCCCAGCAGATAGGGCTGTCCCATGGCAGGGTAGAGGTTTGCGTGGGTTGCATGTGCTTTCTGTGTGGCCACCCAGTGCGTTTGCTGGGCTCGGGCTGTTTTGATGTGTTTCCAACATCACAGCGTCTCGGACATTGTCTGCCATTTTCAACATCGTCCCTGCAGGTGGTGTACAGCTACATCTTTGGGATCGTGCTGCTGGGGGAGCACATCAGCGCCTGGGGCGCGCTGGGGTCAGCGCTGATTGCTGGTGGCGTGATCCTGGTCAACATGCGACCGAAAGGGCCCAAAAGCCAGGCAGCAGGCAACAAGTCACCAGGCACAGCGCCTGGCGCAGTGGCTGCAGGGAGCACAGGTGCTGTGAATGGGGCGCATGTGGCAGAGCATGGCGATGCTGAGAAGCGCGCGGTGGAGATGGTGGGGGCGGCTGGGGATGAGGGGGATGTGGGAGGTGCGGAGTCGGAGCGTGCACGGCTGCTGGGGCCCAGCCACGCACTGCATGGCAGCAACGACTCGCATGCAGGACATGTCAAGGGCTCCACAAGCGCAGCAGACAGCCGGGGCAGCACACACGGGCCCCACACCTCCACCCCGCCCGGCACAGGACGGCACGTGGAGGGCCCGGATGTGAATGGCCAGGGCACGGAGCTCGCGCGCTCCCCCAACGCCCGCCTGGCGTCTGTGGCTGGTTGGTACGATGAGGAGGCGGCTGAGCTGAGGGGGGCCCGACTCGCACCCCGCGGCTGGCTGGGCCACATGCTGGGCCACATGGACAGCCGCATCACCGTGCACCACCCGTGGAGCGCGCTGGTGAGCAGCATGCGCAGCGGCAGCCTTGTGCGGCGGCTGGGCAGCCAGCTGGAAGACGAAGGGGCAGGCGGGAGTGGGAGAGCTGTGGAGAGCGGTGCCAGGGAGCGCACGAGTCAGCAGGATTGGGCAGAAGAGGGCAGCAGAGGTGCAGACCATGTGGCACGGCAAGCACTGCTTGGCAGCGACCGTGAGGCAACCTACCACTGCAGCGACGCGCCTGCGCCCCCTGCACCACAGCACAGCACAGGGGTTCAGGCAGAGAGTGGTATGCACGAGTCACAGGGCATTTCGTTGCAGCAGGTGTGGCCAGATGCAGGGGCAGGTACAAAATACAACGTTCAGCAAGGTGTAGTTGACATCAATTAAATAGCTAGCCAACGGATATAGCACCTGAC
>QAXD01000143.1:52573-65004 GCA_004335575.1 Haematococcus sp. NG2 | reverse complement strand
CCTCCTTTCTACCTCCTATCCACCTCCTTTCTACCTCCTATCCACCTCCTGTCCACCTCCTTTCTACCTCCTGTCCACCTCCTATCCACCTCCTATCCACCTCCTGTCCACCTCCTTTCTACCTCCTATCCACCTCCTTTCTACCTCCTATCCACCTCCTTTCACCTCCTTTCTACCTACTCTCTACCGGCTGGTCCCCCACAGGTGAAGTTCACGCCTGACCATGGTGGCATCACGGCCATGAACTCCATGGAGGGCGAGGCTGTGGACCTGGCGGGCACTGTGCGCGTGACGGAGACGATTGAGCAGTGGCTGTCGGACCTGGCAAAGTACGTGTCCCACACCTGCACAATCACATGCAGTGTGCCAGCACATTCCACACTTGGAAGAGCCACTTGCAGCCGCGTGTGCAAGTTGATCCTGCTGCTTACGTATCTGTATCCACATCAGGCCCCGATATTGGCGGCGCCATGACGCTGCCAGCGGCCTGCTTGGCAGGCTTGCCCCTGATTATGTGCTTGGCGTGTACCTTATAATGCCCTGCGTACTTGGGCCTTAACTCCACACTTGCATTGACCACGCTCCCAATCTGTTGAGGCTCCCACTCATGGTGCTCGCACTCTTCCCGTGCGCAGGTCCATGCGCATGACGCTGGCCATGCAGCTGGATGCGGTGCGGTCAGGCCGCATGAGCGAGGAGTTCAAGGCGGCTGCCTCACAGACGCTGGGCCTCAAGGAGGCGGTGTTCTTCACGGAGAGGTGGGTGCGCGCTGTGTGCGCTGCTGCTTTTCTGTATGTGATGTCTTTTGGCCTTTATGAAGATCGTGTTGCGCGCTCTGTCTCTTCTTGGTTGTCAATCAGATGGGCTACTGTTGCATACACAGCTCTGCATGCTGCGTCTTGGTACTGGGTGTGTGCTGAATAGGAGCAAGAATAGAGGGGTGGTGATTATCATAAGGTGCTAAATAGGCTCCCCTGGGTGGCTTACGCAGACGCGTAACAGGAACGAACATGTGGTGGTTGTTTTTGTTGCAACGGAGTTGTGGTTCAAGGAGGTGGATGGAATGGCATGGTGGCGATGTGCTGTGACACGCGTGACGTGCACTAGGCCTAGTGCTGCGATGGATCAAGTGCCGCGCAGGCAGGCAGCATGTATGGAGCATGTGTCGAGCATGTATGGACGTATGGAGCCTGCAGCACCAGCTGCCTCCAACCCCAGCTGTGTGATATGCTGCTGTTTGCCTGCAGCGTTGAGGCGGCACTGCGCAGTGGCGGTGGTGGTGCACTGCAAAAGGTGGCCAAGGAAGTGAACGGCTCGCTGCAGCGGCTGGCGGGGTCCGACTTCACGGGCCAGTCACTGCTGCAGCTGAAGAAGGCGGCGCTGGTGATGGACTTCATCCACTACGTGGACGTGCTGGACCAACTGATGCGGTGCGTGCTTGCATGCCAGTGGTGTGTGTGCTTGCTTGCATGGTGGGCGCATAGATGGTGGGCGCATGGATGGTGGGTGCTTGCATGGCGGGTGCTAGCATTGCGAAAGCAGCTGGCTACAGAACTCCTGACCTTGTCAATTTGAACATTTATGGAAGTATCCTGGTACCATGTGGGGGCTTCAGGCGTGGCGCAGCCTGGCTGCCTCTTGTCCACCAACTCCTCCTGATGCCTTACGGCCTCCATGCACTTCTTGTCTCGCACACCTTACCGGCTGGAAGGGCCTCAACATTCTGGCTGTTTGCTTACCTGGGTATTATGTGTAGCGCTTCATCACACACATTAACGTTGTACCATGGCTACTGTTGGTACTGTACAATGAATACTGTACCATGGAACTGTACCATGAATCGTGTACACAATGGCCTTACTGTGTGCAGGGAGCAGATCAGCTCGCCCGCTGAGTGGACATGGACACGTCAGCTGCGCTACTACTCGCAGCCCGAGGGGCGCGTGGGCGTGGCCATGGCTGAGGCCTCATTTGAGTACACGTGGGAGTATCAGGGCAACGCGCCCAAGCTCGTGTACACGCCGCTGACTGACAAGTGCTACCTGACGCTGACACAGGTGTGGTGAATTGCGCACGTGGTGCAGGGGGCTGGCTGCTGATGGGGGCAAAGTGCTGGGGGACAGATGCAGTGGGTGGGTCTGGGGTCCTTAATGTGGGCTTGAGGGTCCTTGGTGGCTAAAACATGGGCTTTTCCAGCAGCTCCAGCACCTGGGCTGTGCCTGTGCTTGTTTATTACTGTGGAGCTCTGCACTCTGCTGTTGCTGACTCGGCTCAGCCGCTGGGATGACAGTAGCTGCACACCTCCAGGCAGTTGCACGGCTCACGCTGCACCCTTGGCAACTGGTGGCCCTGTGTGCGCAGGGTATGGCGCTGGGGTATGGTGGCAACCCATACGGGCCTGCTGGCACTGGCAAGACCGAGTCAGTGAAGGCACTGGGCCAGGCACTGGGCCGCCAGGTACTTCGGTTCAACTGCTGCCAACTAATCAACTGCTGCCAGTTGCTGCCACTGCATTTTGTTGATGTTGGCGGGAGGGGGAGCATCCGAGGTTGCAGGAACCCTACTCTGAAATCAGGAGACCAAGCTGAAGATGGTGCTTGCGGGAAATGGTGCACACCGGGATGCGGCGTGCAGCTGCATACAAGATGCGCCTGGATCCGAGTTTGGCACCACCCTGCCATACACCACCCGCCATTCAGGTGCTGGTGTTCAACTGCGATGAGGAGTTTGACTTCAAGTCCATGGGCCGCATCTTTGTGGGCCTGGTGAAGTGCGGCGCGTGGGGCTGCTTCGATGAGTTCAACCGCCTGGATGAGGAGGTGCTGTCGGCGGTGTCGCAGCAGATCCAGATCATCCAGGTGCGCCTTTCCCACGAGTATCTTCATCTCCATCTCTCTCTCCCCCCCCCCCCCCTCTCCTCCTCAACCCTAAGCCCTCAACCCTCTTGTGAAGCACGTTGTATATATACTGTGCTTCACAAACACCCTTAAGCAGCTCATACATCCAGGCAGGTGGGAAACATTACAACTGCCACGACACACCCATTGTGACCCTTGGACATGCCTTCTCCCCTGCCTTTATTGTATCATCTCGGTCCTTACTAGTTCTCTGCACAGCAAAGGAGGGTCATCTGCAGCCGGCGCATCGTCTCGGACGAGGATGTGCGCCAAGACTGCGGGGGATGACATGGGCACATGAAGCTATAGTTTGCGCACAGTCACATTATCCATATAGGACCCATACTGAGATGTGGGTGGTGTTGCAGGGTGCCCTCAAGGAGGGCGCGCGCACCATGCTCTTCATGGACAAGACCATTGATGTGGACCGCAACGCCGGCATCTTCGTCACACTCAACCCCGCTGGCAAGGGCTACGGCGGCCGCTCCAAGCTGCCCGACAACCTGAAGCAGCTGTTCAGGTGCGGCTCACGGCTTGGCGTGCTGCTTCCTAAGCTGCAGCTTCGTTGTGGGAGCGGCACAGCGGCAGCGCTGTGAGGCTATGAAAGCCTTTCTGGCGCGCTGCTGTGCCCTGACGGTGCAGTGCAACTGTCGCCCCCCTAAACTGTCCTTTGCTGCTGTTCAGCCGCGGGTGCTGGTGACCAGGCTCTGGCTGCAACTGCCCACTGCTTGCACCTGCAGCTCAAGCATTCTCAGTAGCTCACGCATTCACGCACCCCCACCTGGCCCCAGGTCCATCGCCATAATAATAACAACAATAACAATAATAACAACAATAACAACAATAACAACAATATTATTATCATTACTCGCCATGGGCCAGGTCCATCGCCATGACGGTGCCTGACAACGAGCTGATCGCCGAGGTGCTGCTGGTCTCGGAGGGCTTCCGCACCGCGCGCGACCTCGCGCGCAAGATGGTGTCCCTGTTCGCGCTGTCCCGGGAGCTGCTGTCGCCGCAGCAGCACTACGACTGGGGCCTGCGCGCGCTCAAGACGTCGCTCGGCATCGCGGGCCGTGAGCTGCGGGAGGTGCGCAAGGCGCAGGCGGCGCAGGCGGGCGCAGGCGGGCGGGCAGGCGGACGCGCTGGGGCCGCAGCAGGAGATGGAGATCATCGTGCGCGCGGTGTGCGCCACCAAGCTGCCCACCCTCACGTTCGACGACAACAGGCGCGTGGGGGCCGCGGCTGCTGGTGCTGCTGCTGCTGCTCTTGCATGTCCTGTGCGTGTCTTGCGCTTGTGCACGCAGCACGGCGTGCATCGTCCATGGCTCTGCTACCCTGCTGCGTGCCCACTGGCCTTTGCATGCCGCCTGCCGCCCGGCTGTGCTGCATGATGCCCCATGCTTTGCCTCTGACATCTTGGGACCAGTCATGGTGACCAGGGGCTTGGTGCCACCAGCGTTTTAAGCACAACTGCTGTGCTCTTGGTGCTTCTTGTGGCACAGGCGCTTCCGCGCGCTGCTGGGCGACCTGTTCCCCGGCATCAAGGTCACCGACACACAGAACCCGGATCTGGAGAAGGCCATCCACGCGGCCGCGGCGGCCATGCGGCTGGAGCTCACAGGGCCTCAGGTGGAGAAGATGCTGCAGCTGCACCTCGCGTGCGAGCAGCGCATCGGCGTCATCATCGTGGGCCCCTCGGGCAGCGGTGCGTGGGACAAATGTTCATGTTACATGAGCCTTCAGCCAGTCACGGGCTGATCAGCAGCAGCATGGTTGCGTGCTTGCAACGGCATCTCCAGGCTTGCCTGCAGACGGTGTTCTCAATCCTTGGCGCCTAGCGTTGTGGCTTTGGGCCGGTTTCCTCGTGCAGCGATACGATCATAGCGCACTATGCCATTGACATGTTCTGGATCTCGGCCTGGCATTGGTCTGTGATACGGTATGCTGATATCAGACCAGAGCTCAGCACCCTGCTGTGGTGCGGCACACCACGCTGCTATCTTAAGAGGACCGCGATAGGATAGAGCTGCCTGCGGCACCAACTTTTGCATTCTTGTGGTGCGCGTGGCCCCTGCAGGCAAGTCCACGCTGTGGGAGGTGCTGGAGAAGGGGTATGAGAAGTTGGGCCGCAAGCCGGTCGTGTACCGCATGAACCCCAAGGCCATGCCGCGCCAGCAGCTGCTGGGCTCCATGAACCTGGACACGCGCGAGTGGTTCGATGGTGCGTGGTGCACACAGTTGTGCATCTCCCAAGCTGCACCAGGCTCAGCGCTGGGGCTTGGGTGGCTGCGCCTTGGGCCCCAGCCACATGGCGCAGTGCACTGTGCATGCCTTTATCCACAGGCACACCCGCTTGTAGCAGTTGAACTGGCCCTGGGCTTCTCTGATGTATTTGTAAGCACATTCCACATGTGACTATGTGACATTTGTGGCGGCTGCTGCCCCCCCTGCATGATGTCACAGCTTCAAGTACCGCCCGTGTGGCCTCACTTGTGTGCAGGGGTGCTGACAGCAGCTGCCAGGAAGGTGGTGAAGGAGCCGCTGGAGCAGCGGTCATGGATTGTGTGTGATGGTGATGTGGACCCTGAGTGAGTGAGGGGGTGGTTTCAGGGTTTAGGGTGTAGGGTTTGGAGCCATGTGCACGTGTCGGGCTGCAGACACTCTTGGCAACGTGGATGATGCATTCTTGGTACTACTAGTTTTGGTATTCTTGATTGGTATTGGTATGGCATCAGTAGTGGTGTTGGTGTTGTAATATGTGACGTTACCCTTGATCCACACGCACACCCCAGGTGGATCGAGTCCCTGAACTCGGTGCTGGATGACAACCGGCTGCTGACCATGCCCAACGGCGAGCGCATCCAGTTCGCCAACAACGTCAACTTCATCTTTGAGTGCCACAGCCTGGAGTTTGCGTCCCCAGCCACCGTGTCGCGCTGCGGCATGATCTACCTCAGTGACGAGGCGTTGGATGTGGAGCGGCTGCTGAACAAGTGGCTCAAGACGCACACCGCGAGCGACCCCAGTGCGTCAACGCGGCCTGCCGTGCTGCGTTTGATTGCACCGTGCTGTGCTGCGCTGTGCTGTGCTGCGCTCTGCTGTGTTCTGCTGCTCTGTGCTGTGTTCCGCTGCGCTGTGCTGTGTTCCGCTGCGCTGTGCTGTGCTGTGTTCTGCTGCCTTGTGTACTGCTGCGCTTTGAAGCGCTGCGCTGTGCTCTGCTGTGCTGTCCCATACCATGACGTGGCATGCTGTGTGCCACACTTGGCATGCCGTCAAGGGGCGGCGTCTTCTGCTGCTTTGCTCTTGGGGGACCTGGCGCACAATGTGCCATCAGTGCTTGTGAACAAACATGTGCAAGGTTGATGTAGTTGTTGAATCTTAGCCTATACCGTGTGCCTGTGCAGCCCAAATGATGGCGTACTTCAAGGACCACTTCTTCAAGGCCTTCAACTGGGCCCTGGCACACCCCAGTGCTGTGGAGACGACCAAGGTCGGCCTCCTGGACTCAGCCTTATCCCACCTCAACCAGGTACCGTCCACTGATACATGATGTAGTTCGCTTTTGTTTTCAGCTCGTTGGTTGTATTTTGTAATCGTCACAAAAGCAACAGGAGCTTTGCAGCGTGCTTGAACGCGATCGGCATCAGCCCAGCTGTCTCCGGCTGTGTCTTACATGATTCACGAACAGTGGCGATGGGCGATGCAGCCTGATTGTGCTGCTTCTTATCCTGCGCCCTCATCATATATTAATACACCAGCTGTGCTGACAGCACCAGGTGAACATGCTTAAAAGGCTTGTCCTTGTCTCGCGTCCTTCACCTCAACCACCAGGGCGCGGGCTCCAAGCATGACTTTGTGGCGGCCCTCGCCCGCGGCCTGGGCGCCAACATGTCCACTGACACGCGCGGGGACTTCATGTCAGACCTGCAACGGTATGTGTGCACACGTGCCAGACCTGCAGCGGTATGCGTGCTCACGCATGTCAGACCTGCAGCGGTGTGTGCGCACGCGTGTCAGACCTGCAGCAGTGTGTGCACGCTAGCGATGGGGGATGGACTGCGGCTGCCCGGCCAATGTACACATGAAGGCAGTGCTGATGGGGAACATAAACCTTTGCATACTGAAGCTGACGGCATGTTACGCTTGCCCGACGGCATGCTGCGTGCGCCTCTTGGTTGTCTCATCTATTGTCTGACTGACTGACTGACTGACTGGCTGACTGACGGGCTACTGGGCGCAGCATGACGGGCGAGAGCGGGCTGACGGACTCGGCGTACGGCGGGGACCCGCTGGGGATCCTCGGGGACGAGCTGCGTGAGCGGGGGATGGGTGAGGAGGAGGTGCTGGTGGCCACGCCCGAGGTGGCGCAGCAGCTGGCCCTCATCGCGCCGTGGCTCAAGGCCCGGGAGCCCTTCATCCTGGTGGGCCCTGAGGGCTGCGGCAAGTCCACGCTGCTGGAGTACTGCTTCCGCCGCCTCATGGGCGTGAGTGTGGCGGTCGTCAACTGCAGCTCGCAGACGAGCGCGGCCAACGTGATCCAAAAGCTGGTGCAGGTGCGAGGCAGCTGGCAGGATTGATGACCATATAGGCAGCTATATAGGCAGATGACCATGGACGGCAGGTTCAATGATCAGAGTCATGTTGGGCGTGGTTGAGGACCTTGGCCGGGGTGGGCTTGCTCACCCAGCCCAGGGGTTGCTCACGACTGGTGTTGGATCTGCCCAAAGCAGTTGGTCTAGACAATCACGCACGGAGATGCGCTCCCAACTGAAACGCGCACACTGTCGATGCAGGTGTGCGGCAAGCCGGTGACGACCAACACAGGCAAGTGCCTGCGCCCACACGACAACGGCCGCGTCATCCTGTACCTCAAGGACATCAACCTGCCGCGGTGCGTACTGCTGTTGTACTGCAGTGTACTGCTGCGCTTTGCTGCGGTAGTTGACAGCGCGCTTGTATGGCCCGTCGTCTTGCTGTTGTGTGGTTGCCAGCTTCCCATTCACAGGCAGATTCTACACGGGGGCCCACATCAGCTTGCCAGGTGTATGTTATGTACCAGTACGTCAGATCCTGCTCTGGGCACAGGACCATAGTAGCACAGAATGGGAGTCGGTTGCACCTCACACCGCACCTTGGCTGCCGACGCGTGGCATCTGTGCCCCCTGCCCACAGGCCTGACAAGTACAACACGGCCCAGCTGGTCGCGTTCCTGCAGCAGCTGCTGACCCATGGGGGCTACTATGATGACAACCTGGAGTTCATCCACATTGAGCGCATCCAGGTGACTGCTGTGCACATTTTGTGTGCCGAAACCTGACCAGCGCCCTCGGTGCATGTCATTGTTCTGACTGGCATCAGGCGTTTGCGTGCTTCTGCGTTGGCCCACACATACAGCCCGCGTCCTAATGCAACATTTATTGGGTGGGTGGAGGGGGGGGGGTCGAACTGCGTTGAGTCGACCCACATTGAGTTGATCCTTCCCCGCAGATCATCGGGTTGAGGGTTTAGGGTTTAAAATATGCGCTCGCTTGTGACCCTGATCCCCCGCAGATCATCGCGTCCATGTCCCCCCCCTCCACCGTGGGCCGACACCCGCTGTCGACCCGCTTCACCGCGCGCGTGCGCGTGGCTGCGCTCACTTACCCCGACCGCGACAGCCTGCAGGCCATCTACACGCAGATGGTGCAGCGGGTGGGTGTTTGGAATTCGTCAATGCTGTAAGCAATCTCGGGCAGTGGCGGGCGGTGTGTGCAACATAGCCTTGAATCTGTGCAGGATGGCTGGCGCGGGTGCTGCAGCGTGCGACCGTGTGGGCTGTGTGGGCCTATCTGTTTGATAGCTACGGTGGTGGCGAACCCAAGCTGTTGTAGCTAACCGCACTGGGGGCCTGCTTAATGACACTCCAATTGTGCTGTGGCGTGTGGCGGACGCAAGCAATGCGCAAAGTACTGTATACTGCTTCCTGCCGTCAGCAGCTACATGGACATGGTACGAAGACGAGGGCTCCTGGTTCCATGTGATGGTGTGTTCACTGGAGGAGGCGTGCAAGAATGTACACTGTTGTACAAACTGAACTCATGTGTTTGATGGGTGGCGTGCCCTGTTGCATGGCCCGCCTGCAGCTGCTGCCCTCCTCTGGTGGTGTGTCCCCGGCCAACCTGGCACGGGCGCTGCTGGAGGTTTACAGCCAGGTGTGCGAGTCGTTCTCCGTCAACGACCAGCCCCACTACCAGTTCAACCCGCGCGACATCACCGACTGGGTCAAGGGACTCACGCGCTACCAGCTGGATGGCAGCCTGACGCTGGCGGAGGCGTTCGCGCACGAGGCGTGCCGCATCTTCCGCGACCGGCTGGTGGGCCAGGACGCGTGCGACTCCTTCAACAGCCTGCTGGCGGGCGTGCTGTCGTCGCACCTGGGCTTCAGGCGCGTGCGGGGTGGTTCGGGTTCAAGGTTTCGGGGGTTTAGGGTTTAGGGGTTTAGGGTTCAGGTTTTTAGGGTTTAGGGTTCGTAGGATTTAGGGTTTTTAGGGTTGAGGGTTTTGTAGGGTTTTAGCTGTTGAGTACCCGCCCCACCCACAGTGTGTGCAACACGCAGTTTGTGAAAACATGCGCTCCTGCATCTGCAGCATCTGTGCTTTTGTGCACTATGCGTGTGCGCTGGCCCACTGCTGTTGTCCTGCTGTGCCAAACTCTAAACCCTACAACCCTAAACCCTGAAAGCTGAGGCGCGTGCTAGTTGCGCACGGGTTGCTCCTTCCCTGCGGCTCCACATGCGCGATTAACAGTAAAGGGTTTCATCATAGTGTGCTCTACGTGCCCCAACACCAGCCATGTGCACCGCAAAATATGCTGCACGGCACAGGGGCGAGACACTGTCGTGGTTCGCCACCACGCTGGGCGCGTCAGCCGAGGACCGGCTGAGTGGGGACCCCTCGCGCGTGCGGCTCACCAAGTGGGGCATGGACGACTTCCAGGAGCTGGTGGCTGAGAAGCTCAAGGCGTTTGAGCGCGAGCACAAGGAGCTGCACCTGCTGCTGTTCCCAGAGGTGTGTGTGACCTGTGTGTGTGGGGGGGGGCGGGTGCTGGGCAGCTGACTGGGCGTTGGTCTAAGGTTTGGGGCTTAGGTTATGGGGCTTAGGGTGCAGGGGTTTAGGGGGGCAGGGGGCAGGGTGGTTTGCTCTTGCGGCCATCCAGCTGCTGCCGTGGTTGCCCGGCTGCTGTGGTGGGCCTTTTTACAGAACGGAAGGACCAAACCACCAGCACTGGGTTTGGGATGCAGGGGTGATCATTCTGGGTGCCCTGCTGAACCAACTGACATGCGTTTCTGCATGTGCGCGCATACATATATGGCAGGTGCTCGAGCGCTTCGCGCGCTTTGACCGCGTGCTAGCCCAACCGGGGGGCTCGCTGCTGCTGTGCGGCCCGTCAGGCACCGGCCGCCGCTCCTGCATGCTGCTGTCGGCCTACATGCACCACATGGAGCTGTACACCCCCAAGATGACGCGGTGAGAGGTTCAGGGTTCAGGGTGTAGGGTTTAGGGTGTAGACGCCACGCCAAGCAATACCCCCTGAGCACGTGCCGCATGCGCGCGTTCCCCATCCCTCTGCACGCCTTACTGTACGCCCTTGCAAGTCCTTGCCGGACCATGTCTGTTCCCATGGCTGCCCAGCGGCAGGCAGGGAGCCTGTACAAGCTGTGCTGGCCCTGGTTGCTTGCCTTGCATGCATAATCCAGTACTCACCTTACCTTATCCTTACCTTGCCTTACCTCACCTTACCTTATCCTTACCTTGCCTTATCCTTACCTTACCTTACCTTACTCACCTCACCTACGTGGGCTGCCTAGCGCCTCGCGACCATCTCCTGTGCACAACCTCTCACACCACAACACCACCCGCCCCCCCGCAGCAACTACGACCTCAAGTCGTTCCGCAACGACCTGAAGGAGGTGATGCGGCGCGCGGGTGTGGAGGGCAAGCCCATCCTGCTCTTCCTGGGTGGGTCCTGCTTCCCAGCTGAGCCCTTCAGGGTTGCAGGGCTTAGGTTTAGGTTTAGGGTTTAGGCTTTTAGGGTTTATGCTGTTAAGGTTTAGTCTTCGCATAGATCCCATCCGGCGGCCCTTGCAGCATGCGATTGGGCACTCAACCCAGGCCGCCGCAGCGGCGACCAGCTGCAGAACAACTACTGCAAGTCACTGGCCTATGTCTGTGTGGCCAGGGGCATGCACGCGGCACCGTTTCCTGTACTGCTAGCTCTACCGCTGTTTGTACCGCTATTTGTGCTGCTGTTTGTACCGCTGCTTGTAATGCTTTTTGTACTGTTGTCTTTACCGCTGTCTATACTGCTGTCTGTACTGCTGCCTGTACCGCTTTTTGTATTGCAGAGGACCACCAGCTGGTCGAGGCCACGTTCCTGGAGATGGTCAACTCCCTGCTGTCAGGTGGTGAGGTGCCTGGCCTGTTCACCCCTGAGGAGCTGGCTAAGGTGGGTGTGGGGGTGGACGGAGGCTATCTTTTTGTTGTTGTTGTTGTTGTTGCTGCTGCTGTTGTTGTTGTTGTCGTTGTTGTTGTCGTTGTTGTTGTTGTTGTTGTTGTTGTTGTTGTTGTTGTTACACCGTAAGCCAGTCAGGGCTGCTAGGCTACCACACACCATGTGCGACAGGGAGCATAGACAGGGCACACCTCGTGGGTGCACACCAAAGCCGCAAAGGAAACGGTGTGGGGTGTTCCCATGGGGTGTACTCATGGGATACACTACACCCCTCAGTTTATCCCGTGAGGGTTGTACTCATGGGATAAAGTACATGAGGTTGACCACCTTGCCTGACCCATACCTGATCCACCCCATCCTCCAGCACCTGATCCGTGCGCACCCCTTGTGCTGGCATGCATGGCCATCTCATTACTTTTTCAAACAAAGTCATATTCCTGTGAAACACCGTGTTATTATTAATACTATTCCCGTGTATAAGTCCTGGGCAAATTATGTTGCAATTGTCGGTGTGCCAACCAATCCCACCACACAGGAGCTGGCCCCCTTGGAGCAGGCCAAGAATGATGACCAGACGTACACGGGGCCCCCGTCCACATACGCGTACTTCACATACAGGCAAGGGCACAATTCCATTCGGTGCAGTACCTGGCATAAAAGGATGATGCATTCCAAATCCACCAGACGTGGTCGACCGGATCACAGAGAGTTCAGGGTTTCAGAGAGTTTAGGGTTCAGAGTTCCAGGTGGCGTCCTGAGACCATACCAGCCACTACGTGTTCGGCCCTTGCACTGCGTGACTGCGTGTACTGCATGTACTGCGTGTACTGCATGTACTGCGTGTACTGCGTGTACTGCCGCTCCTTCTGCCCATCTCGCCAAGCGCTGGGCCGGTGCAGTTGACCAGCCTCGCGCATGCGCGCACCTGCACACCTCCTGTGCACCACCGCCTGAACTGCTGCCCAGTTTACGGCTTGTGCGGTGGCTCATCCCCGCCCCCACACCCCATTGCCCCCACACCCCGTCGCCGCTCACATGCCC
>QAXD01000143.1:19047-37599 GCA_004335575.1 Haematococcus sp. NG2 | reverse complement strand
GCGGGTGCGGGGGGTGGGCCCATGCCGGGCAGCGGCCCCTGCACCGAGGGAGGGGGCGGCAACGGCGCGCCCGCCGCAAACCCGGACACTGCATTGGCCACGGCGGGTGGGGGCCCGGGCTGTGGTGTCTGCTTGGGCCCCGTCGCGAACAGCGTGTGGGGGCGGCTCTGCTGCGCCTGCTTCGCGCGCATCTGCGCGGCCAGCAGACGCTCGGCGGGCGTGCCGTGACGCTCGCCTGCGGGTGGGCACGCGCGTGGCGCACCAGAGTTTTCCTTTTAGATTTTATACACGACTTTTATATTTTAAAGTTAACAAAGGGACAGCGCAGTGAGGGATGTCAGGCGCGTGGCACACAGGATATCATAACAGTGCGTAGCACGCGTCCCCACTGAGCTCGTAACAACTAATGAGTGACGTCAGGCGCGTGGCGCATGCCGGCACAGCGCAGCGCAGCCGAACCAAGGCGATCTGCGGCCTACCATGCTGAATTAGTACGGTTTACCGACGATACACGTACATCATTATTAAATATGGAAACGTAACAAGCCAGAGGATGAGTCACCGGTATGGTGCAACATGCTGCCATACTGCTGCCGGTGTGATAATTTGATGGTAGGTGTGTCCTGGTTCCAAGTCACACCTGCCATCAAATAATCACACACCGCAACCCAACCACAGCACATGACACCTTCACCTCCAGTGCACAGCCCCCATGGTCCAGGCAAACGCCTGCCACCCCCTGCAAGCCCTGCGCCCCCTGGCAGCTGCCCAACACCGCGTGGCCCCACACCCAGTCGCACCACACTGAGTCACACCCGCTGCCCGCCCAAACACTGCACCCGCCACCAGCCGCCCAAACACTGCACGCGCCACCAGCCGCCCGAACACTGCACCCACCCAACTACCGCACCAGCCCAACACTGCACCCCCCACCAGCCGCCCAACTCTGAGCCGCTCACCCTTGGTGTCCTTCTTGTACGCGTACGTCACGCTGATTTGCCGCCCGCACAGGAACTGGTTGTTCAGCGCCTCGATCGCTGCATCGCTGGCCTGCGTGGTGGGTGGCGGGTGCAGCACAGAAACATTGCAGCAGCAGGGGCATTGCAGCACAGGGGCGTTGCAGCAGCACGGGCATTGCAGCACAGGGATAATGCAGCAGCAGGGAGCACACCCCTTGCTCAGGGATTAGCCCTATCGACCCTTTGCTGTTGATAGCGGCAAAAGTGTGCCCCCGCGCTGCTGGTAGCACACATGTCGATGTATACCAGCGAGGCCGCAGCTGCGTGCATTGCGAGATGCCTGCACCATGCTGCACCATTCTGCACCATCCTGCACATGCATGCTGAGTCTGCATCGTGCTACCCTGCAGAGACCACCAGATGACCTGACTGGAGCAGTGGCGTGGCTCTCTGCTCCAGTCAGGTCCTCCCCAGTATGAGCTCCTTATCCCTACATATTCACATGCTGCTCCCATAGCAAGGCACCTCCCATGCTGACAGCCCCCATATCATCCAAAATGGCAGCTGCGCAGCAACGCCACTGCCACCAGCTGTGCGCTGCACGCCATCCCCACCGCCACTGTCTGCTGCTGCTGCTGCTCTCCACCCAAACGGCGCCGCTGCCTCCGGTGGCTTGCTGCATGCTGGTGCCACCTTGCCTGTGCCTGCAGCAGCCGCCAAGGGCCAGAGCCCTGCCAACCATAACCCATGCAAAGCAGGGCAGCAAGGTTCCTAACAACATCATGCAGCATGTTTACGCATGCCCCTTTGTGCGCACCTCGAAGCAGTCAAAGGAGACGAAGCCGAAGCCGCGCGAGTTGCCTGTCTCAGGGTCGCGCATGATCTTGGGGGTGGACACGATCACGCCAAACGCCGCAAACGTGTCGTACAGGAGCTGCGGGCGTGTGCATGCGTGCGCACATGGGCGTGCGTGAGCGGACACACCATGCATGCAGCGCTGTGTATGGCTCAGCATGCTGTGTAGACACATGCTGTGCAGGCGGAACGGAGAGGCGCCTTCACGCCCGCATGCTGCCCTTGTGCATGCACTGTGCAGCACAGCACAGTGCTGCATGAGTGCCATGCCCAGTGCTGCCCCGCAAGCAGAGGAGCATAACAACATGCAGTGCTGGACTGCACAGCTCTGTCGGGCATGCCCCCGCCATGCTGCTTGCCCAGAGGAGTGCCATGCACCCATGCGCCCCCACCTTCTCATCCACATCAGGGTCCAGATTGCCAATGAATAGGTTTGCCCCAACCTCCAGCTGCCTCTTGTCTTGTGCTGCCTTGTTCACGCGGATGGGCTTCCCATAGACCTTGATCATGTTCAGGATTTTAATGGCCTGCAGGAAAAACGACGTTGAACGTCAGCTTTCCCCCTTCCGCTAGAGCAAATGTTTCCATTGCAGGATCGCAAACCCACATAGTCTGCGTCCTCTTCACTCCTGAACTCCACGAAGCCGTAGCCTTGATGGGCATTCGTGACGCGGTCCTTGGGAAGGTACACGTTCACTGCAGTGATAGAGGGTGGACGATTCGTGCAGGCATGAGGGCTTGCATGGGGCATCATGCAGCCTGCATGGACGCACAAGAGGAACTCACCCACTGGCCCTGCCTGCGTAAACAGCTCCCATACGAGCTCCTCCGTCATCTGCATTCACAGAAACAACAGCCCAGTGTTGTTTCCAGATCATACATGCTGCACGATACGTGCGACGCAGACTGTGGTCCTCTGCCGACCTGTGGATCCAGGTTGCCAACATACACCGTGGCATCTTGGTTCCTGTCCTGTGCATGCTGGCCAATCAAGTTGGCGCCTACGCCAGCTGTGATGCGGCCACCAGCGACTGACATCGTTTTCTTGCTGGATGGTACAAGCTAGCTACACACACATCTTGGGAACCGACACTCAGGCGTGTTCCGCTTTCTACAAATTCCTCGCTGCCGTGCTCGTGAACTTTTAGGTTTTGGGAGAAATATGGCATCAAGCAACGGAGACGAAGGGACCATCACACTGGACACTGTCCCCCTGGAATTGACGTCGGACGTGACGCAGCACGGGTTTCAAACCTGGTCAGCGGCTTGAAGCAGGCGCCTGGGCCGTGCAAGCACACGCTTGAAGCCTGGCACGTTCAAAACGCAGACAAGCCCTAGTGTAGCCTCGGGCAGCTCGATTGGTAGATCCGCTCGGAAAACTTGAAACCATGGGCGCTGGTGGTGCAGCAACGCAGGAGTTCAAGCTTGTGGGGCACCAGAACTTTGTGCGCCACAACCCCCGTAGTGACCGCTTCCCCATCTACCGCTTCCATTCGGTGGAGTTCTGGTGCTCGGACGCCACAACTACGTACAAGAGGTGCGCACCAGCCGCATGGATCTCCACGGTACAGAAGTACACGGGAATGGTACTCTGGCCACATCTCTTTCCGACATGTGGGGCCGCTGCGCGGGCGCTGGATGCGCCGCGTCAGTGTGGAAGCGTGCAGCCTGGAGCTGGCAGCAGCTGGGGTGGCAGTGCCAGGCTGCAGTGCAGCTCATGGGCTGGCCTGGAGCTCCATGGAGAAGCACACTACACGCATGCACGCGCGCAAGCACATCCAGGGGCTGCATGCGCACCCCTCCACCTGTGACAGCTCTCTCACAGCTCAGTAAATAGCCTGTGCAGCGCCGTTTGCCATGCCTCCAGATAATAACGCTGGAGCACTGACATCACCATGACACGCGGACCGTCATCCCCATGACTTTTCAACTCCACTTCACCACATGCCGTAGCTCCCTGACAGTTGCACTCCAGCCCATGATCCCCTTCCATTTGCATACTCAGCCCTGCCCATGCACTGCGTCCTCCCCTGCAGGTTCCAGTATGGCCTGGGCATGGCGTTGGCAGCAAAGAGTGACCAGTCCACTGGGAACTCAGTGTTTGCTTCCTATGTCCTGCAGTCCCACGACCTTGTGTTCACCTTCACCGCACCCTACTCCAGGTACGGTGTGTATATGCTGAACAGCTGGATGTAAGTGCTGCAATGTGCACAGGGCCCAGAACGCAAGCCTGGATGCATGCACCATGCGAGGATGCATGCACCATGCCATGCGACAGCAGCATGCAGCGCCCCGCACACGAGGGGGACCGTGCGCTTCCCCATGCACACAGCTGATGCTGTGCTGGGCGGTGTTTGGCACAGGCTTGCATGTGGGCATGCGGCTGGCATGCCAACCTCTCTCATGCCAACCTCGCCCATGCTGTGTTGTTGGCCCAGTGTCGTGCTGCATGCACCGCTGTTTCCCCATGCAACTTCTCATGTGCTCAAACCCTAAACCCTGAACCCAAGCCCGTCACTCTCCCTGGCCGCACCTTACGCAACCCCCCTCAAACACACTCACCCTGCCCTCCCCCACCCTCCGCCCCTTGGGTAGTGCCAGGGCTGCTGCATGCGCCGAGCCATGCGGCCATGGCTCTCCGCATGGAGCTGACCCGCCGCGACCGCCGCGACCCACCCCCACCGCCACCCCCTGCACTGCTGCCCGCAGCACTGTGGCGGGCAACTCGGCGCCGGGCGCAGTGCCCCTGCAGCACTACAGCGCGACCGCTGCGCAGCAGTTCATCGCAAGCCACGGCCTGGCAGTGCGCGCGATGGGTGGGTGGCTGGGGCCTGCCGGCATGCTTTTGCTGTAATAATAATAATAGTAATAAGAGTACCAACACGGCGTTTCACAGATGTTTCTGCATGCCGGAGCCTGCTTTTGCTGTGCGGATTTATGTCAAGTACTCAAGTTATACTACGTGCACTGGGTGTGGATGCATGCGTATTACGGTGTTGTGCCCGCGCCTGCATGTGGATAGAGGCAGCACAGGCAGCACAGAGCAGATTGCACATTAATTACTGCAGTCAGAGCAGCGTACAGCCACGTACACTGAGTGGGCGTGGGGCCTTGGCAGTTCGGCTCAAACCTTTGTACATGACAACTGGCGTGCACAAGCTGTACTGCCCTGTATTGTTATTGCCAGGGGGTGTTCATTTGATCCTGTAATCAGTCACATGGCTTTCACCAGCTTTGTTCAGGCATGTACTCTTGAACCCTTCTGGGACCTTATAATGTTGCATCCCGTACGTCCTGCCGATCCTCGCGCAGGCCTGGTGGTGGCCGACGCCGCGGTTGCATTTGAGACATCTGTGAAGCACGGTGCCGTGCCTGTGCTGCCACCCACCACACTACCGGCAGGCTCCCCCAACCCCACACAGACCATTTCAGAGGTGCGGCCTGGTGTGGCGTGGGAGGGTGTAATGGGGGAGGTGCACTGTAGGTGCTCCTCAAGGGTTCAGATGGTTGATCATGGCCTATGGTTACCATGATCAAACTAGGTTTACCAGGATCAAACAAGATTTACCAGGGTGGACCGTGAATCCGGGGCTGCCGTGGGCGAGCTCTCTCTGTGAGGCCAGGCGGGGGTTTATGGTGTGTCAGGGCTTATTGGTGTGGGCGCAAGAAGGGGGTTGAGCGCCATCAGAGTGGTGCATTGGTATGGTGTGGGGCTGAGAAGATGTGGATTTGGCAGACACATATCCAGCAGCACCACTTCCATGCTCATGCAGAGATGATGCATGGTGCCAGTGCTCCCAGACATTCGCTCCGCCCTCACACATCTGTCCCGACCTCACACATCATTCCTGCCCCCACACGTCCGTCCCGCCCTCACACATCATCACTGTCCTCACATCATTCCTTTCCTCACATATTCACTCCGCATTCACACATCATTCCTTCCCTCACACGTCCGTCCCGCCTTCACACATCATTCCTGCCCTCACACACTTGTCCCGCCCTCTCATCACATCACTATTCTCACACATCCGTCCCGCCCTCTCACGCGTCTCACGCAGGTGAAGCTGTACGGTGATGTGGTCATCCGGTACATTTCGGGTGACGTCACCTCACAGCCCTACCTGGCTGGCTATGAGTCTGTGCCTGTGCCCCCCAACTTCTATGAGAGGCCCCAGCCAGGCCAGCTGGGTGGTGAGTGGGATGTGGGCTATGGGAGTACATACACACAAACAAAAGCTATCCAAAAAACCCAGTCAGACGCAGCCGGTGGTCAGGCCATGTCTGTAGCTCGCGGTCAGGCCAGCCTTACTGATCCTGTGCTCACGCAACAAACCTTCAACAGGCAGGGTGCAGAGGTGTCCATTAGTTGGGTTTTGTGGGGAACCGTTGTCATGGGGTGGGGAGGAACAGGTGAACGCCAACTGCCCCCAGGCCAGTACCATTGTTTTGCATGCGGCTGTGGCCTGGTGTGCATGGCCGGTGGCCATCGTTCCATCCGCGTGCATTACAACAGTGCATCACTACAGCATATGATATGCTATATATGGCACGCGCATAATGTTATTGATGATTGATTGATTGATTGATACGCCGCGTTGTTATTATTATTGATTGATTGATTGATTGATTGATTGATTGATTGACTGATTGATTGACTGATTGATTGTGCACCCCAGGCTTCAGCTTTGGCCTCAAGCGGCTGGACCACGCCGTGGGTAACGTGCACAAGCTGGGGGAGGCGGTGGCCTACATCATGGGCTTCACGGGTGAGGCGTGCGTAACTGCGCGCGCGTGTGTGTGGGGTGGGGGGTGGGGGGGAGGGCTGGTGCGTGTGCGCGTGCGCATGTTTGAGAGTTGTTCTGTTTTTGTTCGGGTGGGGAGGGAGAGTTGTTCTGCTTTTGTTTGGGGAGGAGGGAGGGGGTCAAAGGCGCGCGGCTCTTATGCGTGGATGGATGGATGGGTAAACAGGATTTGCCGGGGTTGGGTGGTTGGTTGAAAGTGTGAAGGAATGGTGTGAAGAAGGTGGGAGGTGGAACATGGTGCAGGGAGCTGCAGGAGCAACCACCCGTGCCGCCCGCTGTTGACCAGACAACACACAGGCCAGCAGCTAGTACGCACACACGTTCACACAAGTTCACACACGTTCGCGACCTGCCACCACACACCGCCACGCGCAGGCTTCCACGAGTTTGCTGAGTTTGTGGCGGAGGATGTGGGCACCCTGGACTCCGGCCTCAACTCCGTGGTGCTGGCCAACAACAACGAGTGAGTGGCGTGGCATAACCCCCAAACCCTAACCCCTAAACCCCAAATCCTAAACCCTAAACATGAGAACAATGCACCATCACGATGCACCATCCTTTTGCCCATGAGAGCAAACTGAGGACTGAACAATGTACCACCCTTCTTGGGTCAGTCCAGGCTGCTGCAGCTGCGGTGTTGGCGGGGGCTTGGTCTCTGCTCATGTACCGCCTGTCACACTATGTACTGCCTGAGCCTCTCACATGATGTACTGCCTGTCACTCACACGTGTGACATGGCGGCTGCAGGTATGTACTGCTGCCTGTGAACGAGCCCACGTTTGGGACACCACGCAAGAGCCAGATCCAGACGTTCCTGGAGCAGAATGAAGGGCCTGGGCTGCAGCACATGGCGCTCAAGACAGATGACATCTTCTTCACACTCAGGTGCGAGTGGCCCACCTCGCTGGCTCCTTTTCCTTTTCCTTTTCTGTTCCTTTTTTCCTTGTTCCTGCGGCTATTACAGCTACCCATCATACAGTATGCGCCATCGTGCTTGTGTTGTGGCTTTGATAGTCGCACGGCTATTGTGGGAGGTCGGGGAGCTGATGTGGAGTGTATCCGCTTCTGTTGTGTAGCTATTGTCTGCCAGCTCCCAGCCGTACTAGCACACACATACGCAATGAGAATGTTTGAGCTGCGTTGCCCTGCGTCCATCCTTCACCCTGTGGGCGGCTTGAAAGAACCTCACCTCTTCATAAGAACCATGTTGAAGAGGTGAACACGGGGCAGTGCAGCAACCTCTATGGGAGCAAGGCAGGCTGGCCAAGTAAAGCACAATGAGCTGAAGCAAGGGATCAGGGTTCGGGGATGCTAAGAAATAGAACGAAGATATCCATGAATCTCGTGGTGATTATGACTATGGTATACAGTAGTTGTGTACAGTGCCCATCGCTGGAATTAGAGTCCAGGATTGTCATATGTGAAATGATTGACAAAATGAGTTGAATGTTGTTTGTTGGCCACAGGGAGATGCGCGCGCGCAGCGAGTGCGGTGGGTTTGAGTTCATGCCCAAGCCGTCTGACAAGTATTACCGTGAGCTGCCCTCCAAGGTATGACCATGTGTGACCATGTGTGAAGGAACAGTAACAAATGTGTGAGCGAAGAGTGCGGGATGTTTGGAGTGTACAGTTCATGTCTCCAGTGGTGGGAGAATGAAGGGTAGTAAGCAGAAGCGCCGTGTTATTATTATTGTTATTATAAAACAGGCTGCGTCCATTTGCATGGCTTCTGCAACGCGCCTTGTTTTCTGATTCTCAAAGCACTCGGTGTGCTTCTTCAAGAGTGAGTGTCCCTCTTCACTCTCTCACTCCCCTCCACTGCCCTGTGTGCAGTACGCAAACGACCTCACACCCGAGCAGATCAAGGAGTGTGAGGAGCTCGGCATCCTGGTAGATAAGGATGACCAGGGGCTGCTGCTGCAGATCTTCACCAAGCCGCTGGGTGGGTTCCTCCCTGGTGTCCCTGCTGTGCCACTGCTGACTTGGAGCCTAAATGTTTTTTATGGTTTTGTTTGAACTCCCTGGAATCGTTTGTACCTTGTGGGATGTCATGGATCTTTTGGATCTTGTGTGCATGGATGGGAGTGGTGGCCAACATCATGCGTGCTGCGTCAGCGTGCGTGCCCGACCATGTCTCACGCCCATGCCCGTGCCCATACCCCATGTAATTCTGCACACGTTTGCACGTGCGTGCACACAGGCGACCGGCCCACAGTGTTCATTGAGATCATCCAGCGCGTGGGGTGCACACGCACCACAGATGCTGCGGTCGCCGCAGAGCCAGCAGCCCCTGACGCTACTGCCGCTACTGCCAGCACAACTGCTGCTGCGCCTGCTGTGGTGGAGGAGCACGGGCCTGTGGATGAGATGCAGACCGGCGGGTGTGGCGGCTTCGGCAAGGGCAACTTCTCAGAGCTGTTCAAGCGCATTGAGGACTACGAGCGCACGCTGAATGTGTAAACCTGTCCGAGCAAGACTGTCCCTTACTCCAAGCCTGCTCAGGATATGAGGTGTCACATGCTGCCACATGCGTCTGCCGCTCACACCACGCACTGAAGGTAGATCACTGCGCAGTTGGGTGAGGCTGGAGCATGCACAGCACATGAGCTTGAACTTGTGGCGCATTTATGGCGCTCTGAGAGTGTACATTCCAAAGGCTGGACGAGTGTCATAGGTTGGAGAGGCCAAGCACGCAGCCTTGGTGGAGCCTTGGTTTTAGGAGCCTGTGCACGTGAGGCTGATCAGTTAAGGTGTTGCAAATGTTACAGGAGTGCAGCTGCGCAGCAAGGCAGTGGCTGGTGCACATTGTGGCTGCGCGGCTGATTCACGATGATCCCCCATTTTGATGCCTGGCAGCAGGGGCTTCGACGTATGACACTGAATTTTGATTTTTACTGAGGCTGCCTCGGTCGTGTACATATATGCGGTTGTTGCAGAGCTGTAAGAGAGCCTGATGCAAAGACGCCCCTGTCGCTGAATCCACCCTTTTTGTTGAACAAATAGCAGTCGATGGTCACAGCGTTTACCAGTCCACAACCTGCGACGCACAATCTATCTATACAGGTCAGAAGCACCTGGTTCTTCAGTTCCTAAGCTGCTCAATAGCTTTGATGTGCAGCATAGGCCTGTTATTCCTCCAGCCACTTCTTAGGCTGCACCATCCATTTGAAGTGTCAGGCAGCGTCAGCTGTCCCGCTCCTCAACCAACACACGCACAGCTGTGTGGCCCTCTGCAGCCAGCGCCTGGGTCATGCTCTCAGCCCATGCAGCTGTCACCACCTGCGCAAGCCTGTGGCTGAAGGAGGGGGCGCAGCGCACACGCATGGTGCGCAGTGCCCCAGGCCGGGCTGCGCACAGCTGCAGCAGCCAGTCAAGCGCAGGAGGGTGGTCGATGGGGCCCAGCAGCAGGTAGACTGAATTGAGGTGGGTGAACTGCGTGGGGTCTTGCAGGGCTTCAGCCAGGTAGTTCAGGTGCTGCTTACAGCCGCGCAGGCGCAGCTGGCGCACGCTGCAGCCCAGGTCAGAGCTGCCCAACAATGCCATGTAGCCTGGGCCCATGATGCCTGCAGCCTTGAAGCCTAGCTCATGCGTGAAAGGCGCCAGGGGGCTGAGCCCCTGCAGCACTTGCAGCAGCTGGTCAGCAACCACAGCCCGTGACAGCCCCAGCTGAGGCCACTCGATTATCCTGATGCTCAGGACCTCATCCTCTGGCTGCACACGGTGCCCTTCATAATGCACCTTGAAGTGGTGGGTTGTAGCAGCCAGGGCTGCAACCAGAGTGTTGAATGCAGCTGCCCCATGCTCAGGGTGCAGCCCAAAGGGGCAGTTGAGGCAGCACTTGGCTGGCTTGACCAGGCTGTGCAGCGGAGGCAGGCCCAATGCAGGGCGCAGCATGACATACTGGTTGATCTGCAACTCCTTCAGCCAGCAAGTGCCCAGATCTGCAGGGTTCTGGTCACCTAGCGCTCTGCTGGCAGGTGCAGCACCTTGCAACGCCTCAGCTCCAGGCTCCAGCAGCTCCTGCTGCAGATCACAGGCCTCCAGACGGGTGAGGTGTGGCAGACGCCACAGCTCCGCAGGGCTGGAGTTGATGAGGATGGCATCTGCTGGTGGCCGGGTGTGTGACGTTCAAAAATTTGGTGTAATGTGATGCCTTGAGCCAGGCATCGAGGGTTGGAACCGCGTGATTGCCACATGCCTGTGCCTGTGTCTGCCATTTCCCAACACCACTGCAGGCATCGCAAACATCCACTTCTGCAGGCATCACAGGTGCACCGACCTGGCAGTTCCAGGCACTCCAGTGGCAGAACACCAGCCAGGGGTGAAATCACACTCTCATCCATGACCGGGCCAGGCCCGCGATCTTGCAGCAGCACCCGCAGGTGGCGCAGCTGTGTGTGGTGGGTGAGCGCAGCCAATAGTGCAAGCGTGCGCTGCGATGCTGCAGGTGCGTCCTGCCGCCGGCACCGTGCCTCAATCACCAGGTGCTGCAAGCTGGTGAGGCCACGGACGATCTGTACCAAGTCTGCATCACTCAGCTCCTCTTGTGAGGGGTTGTCCAAGGGTGCTGTTGAGCCCTGACTGTGGGTCTGGCATGCCCCTGCATCTGCCCCACTGTTTGACTGCCCAGCCCCAGCTGCAGATGATGTGTTGTCGGTGCTGCAGCCCTCGGGGACCAGCAGCGAGGGTGCAGCATCGTGCATGTCGATGCAGGTCAGGGAGGTCAGGGCCTGTAGCCTGGACAGTGCATTCATGGTGATCGCTGCGCCACCCTGCAGCTGCACATCACGCAGCTCCAGGCTCCTGAGCTTGGGCAGGCCTTGCGACAGGTGCAGGAAGGCCAGAGGACCTGTGATGCACACCCGGTGCAAGCTGAGGCGTGCCAGATGCTGCAGCCCCCATTCCCCCAAAGCGTCTGCTCCGGGCCCATTCAACAGTTGAGTCTGCAGAGGGCGCAAGAGTACAGTTGCGGTTGAGTTTGCACGCTTTGAACCTCAGCGCCGTGAATTGTTAGCCTGGCTGTTTTGATATCCTACGCGCTCATCAGTACTAATGTTCAGAGGCAACATGCATATGCCATTGAGGCCCACCTCGGCATGCAGCTCCTCTGCCCGCACAGCCCCAACGTTTTCTGCTGCTGCCTTGAAGAAGGCAGCCAGAGCTGCACCTCCTGCATTGCACACGCTAGTGCCCGTCATGCAAATGCGCAGCCGCTTGCCGCTCCAAAGCTTGGCTGATGCACCAAAGGCAGCTGCCCTCCTGGCTTCCTGCTCATCGTGCCTAAGCACGAGGACCAGGGTTTGCACGTGTTGCGCGGCTGCATCCCGTGTGAATCTGCTGGCTGCAAAGTAGCTCCGTAGGCTGCATGGATCAAGCAGACTGCACACTTGGTGATGGAGTGCATCTGGTAGCAGCAACAGTGGGCACCCAGATGGGTGATCTGGGCCGGAAGGCTCAGGGGCCTCCGTCATGTCGTAAAAAATGCAATCACGTCCACGCTTCAACCAACAACACCTTCTGCCTTCACGCTCAAGTGGGTCGCACACATTTCTCATGTGGGAAATTTCATGTGTCCGTTGATCCATGGCAGGAGATGTCAAGCTCTGGCTTGATGATTCATCGTTCTTTACATTTCCCGTGACATTTCCATACGTTGCATTCACAAGCCGCAAGCGGCAATCGACTGGGGAGAATGTTGTTGAATAAGCATAGCTGTTTTCATATGTCTGGCCTTCTTATAGGGTTCCTGCACTTTGGCCGTTGATGCAAGCACGCTGCAAAGAATCCCAAATGCAAGCGTGAGGTGAATACAACGTGCGAACCGTTGAGGACATGTCACAAGCAACGGTCGATGAAGTGCAGGGCCTGCCCAGCATGGCAGCATTGCAGGCATGGTGCCGGAAGAACAGGCGCGTGCATGGCATCAGTGGGTACAGCGTCTACCGCTCAGATGCGCGCCGTCTGGAAGAAGCAAAGCGGGCGTTGATCGCACAGCTGCAGCGCGGGCGTGGTGGTGCAAGCATGCCTCGTGCTGCTGCTCACGCCAGTTCTCAGGGCGCACAGCCTCCCCCTGCCCCTCAACAGCTGCAACTAACTGCCACAATGCGAGAGGTCCAGCACATCAAGAACATCACCGCCCTCAAGCGCTGGTGTCGTGCCCATGCGTGGCGCTGGGGGCTGCATGGCTACAGCAAGTTCAGGGCCGCACACCTGGCACAAGCGAAAGCGGAGGTCCTGGGACAGCTGGCGCAAGCACACGCTGGAGCAAGAGGCCTAGATCCATGCAAGCATGAGATGGAGGATATAGACGAAGGTGGTGCGGGTGGAGGAGCTGCACCGATGGCACTGATGCGCACCTCAGCAGCATGGGTGGCAGCACCATCAAGCCACCACCAACAGCTGCACAAGCATGCGTGCCACTGCCAGCAGCACTGGACCCACCACCAGCACCAGGGCCTGTGTCAGCTGAATCTGCTGCACAAGAACCAGCGGCACCTTCACCGACCACCACAGCACCCCACGTACGCACTGCAGCCCGTGCCTCTGCTGCAGCCGCTGCTGCTGAGCTGGCAGCAAGGAGGGGCCACAGTCGCTCCACGCAGCACACACCAGCACCACCTGCCAACCCACCACAACCTACTACACAGAGCATCCCTGGCATTTGCACACCCCCAGCAGATGCAGGACCACTGGCAACAGGAGCGACGGAGCCAATGGCCGGAAAACCCCCAACCATTTCATCAAGGCAGCCAGCCACGGTCCCAGCATGTGGTGCAGCCGCTCCCCCGGCGCCCTCCGCTGCTGTGGCTGCCCTAGTAGCTGCCCGCATCATCAGATCGCCATCTGTGCCGGATACGTCGGCTGCCTGCAGCAGCAAAAGGGAGTCACAGGCTCACTCTCTGATGGCAGCAGCCCATGTGCAGCAGGTGCGGGCGCTGAGGAACATCCACGCACTGCACCAGTGGTGCCGCACGCACAGGTGGCAGTACGGCCTGAAAGGGTACAGCCTGTACCGGGCACCTGACCTGGGATGGGCCAAAGCAGACGTTGAAAGGCAGGTGGGGCAGGCTGGGGGCTTGCCTGGGTACCACGAGCAGGAGCAGGCCTCAAGCTGCGGTGGTGCTGCATCAGCTGCCCAGGCGAGGCCGCGAGGGAGACCTCGTAGTGCCCCAGCTGCAGTACACTCACCACATGGGGTCAGTAGTACACACAGGACACTGGCTGACAGACCAGTCGCAGCCGCTGTGAGTCCCATCGGGCATCGTGAGGGGCACAAAGCTTGGGTTGCCTCCAGAAGTGTGCTGGATGGCGTGATGGCAGCGGCAGCACGGCTCGCAGCAGGCAAGGCCGCAGCCCCCGCTGGCGCTTCAGGTATCAACACGCTCCACGGATCTGCAACAGTCGTTGCTGATCATGGTGGCAGCGTTGTTGCTGCCAGGGCTGGTAATGCATCAGTCAGTTCCAGCAGGCCCAGTGCAAGCTGTGGACCCTTTCACAGCACTGTCTTTGCCAACCCAGCCTACAAGAGCACCCTCCATCACAACGAGGCATATGAACATGACAACCGGGGACTCTCAGACGACGGACATGATGTCAATGATGTGCAGTCCCAGCAGCCGGCAGCGGCGAAACGTGGGGAGTTGCAGGAGGACCAGAGTGAGTTCACATGTTCATCACACACAGGTGGCCTGAGCACAAAGCACTCGCTGGACCAACATGATGAGGCGGTAAAAGATGTGAGTGATGCGGAGAGTGACGCTGCTGCAACAGCCTTCTACGGCTCACCTGGTGGTCACTCGCTCAGTGGGTACGGGTCACCCTATGGTCCGGACCCATCACCTCAGCACACTGTGCGACGGCTGCCGGCAGCGTCTGGTAGAGCTAGCTCCACCACCTCCACCGGTTTGTTAAATGGGGCTGCAGCAGCTGAGACTCCTGTTAGATCTGCCAACAGGAGCACGAGCCATACCCCTTGGAATGCCTCTCCCAGCAGCACAGTAACAGCACCCAAGCGGCGACTTACAAGCCCAACCATGACCACGGCTGAAACAAACAGCAATGATGGCCACATCACTGCTGCCGAGCGCACCAGTGCCAGTGCACCTGGCCCCAAGCACGCCAGCAGCACAGCTGCTGACCGGGGAAGGACCAGCAGCACAGTACCTGGCAGCATTACGGCTTCAGGCAACACAGCACCTACTGGTGCCTCCACTGGTGTGCAGAAGCAGCGGGCCAAGAGGGACGGGCCCCCCACACCTTTGCCTTCACGTTTGGAGCCTTTGGAGCGTGCTGATTTCTTCAGGCGCAGCAACCTGAGGGCGCTGGAGGCCAGGGTGTGGGAGCTGAGGGGGGGCATGGATGTGTACAGTGGGTGGAGCCGCCAGCAGCTGAGGCGTGTGTATGGCGAGGTGTGTGGGGTAAAAGGATACTTGCATACTTCTTATCCAACAATGCTGACAGAATGAAATGGCAGCAGTGATGGTTGAGGTAAGCAGTAGCGGATGGAGTGCACACACAGCCGTTACACATCTGTCATACCATGTAACTGCTGTGCAGCTGACAGGCTGTGGTGCACATTGATTGTACTGATATGATGTGCTGCGCGTGCGTGTTAGGTGGGGTGTGAGGTGGACCACATCCTTGAGTGCCAGCTGGCTCCCATCCCTTGGGCCTTGGCGGTTGACAGTCACGGGCACTCGAAGCTGCAGGTAGGTGGATTGGGAGGGTTAAGAAGCACTGTACCTGCCATACTAGCAAGGGTCAGCCAGCTGCAAGCGTCGCTGCTTCACTTTCCTTCCTCGGCCCTCATTGTGCCCAACCATGGCTGCAGCCGATCCGCCATGATGTGTAACCCCGTGACGTTGCATCTGCCATACCGCACACGAGGTGTAACCTAGATGTTTGGCTAATGACGGTAAGGCTCCGGCATGCAGAATCGTCTGTGAAAAGCCGTGTTATTGTTAATATTTTTGATACTGCACATGAGCAGGCTGGGCGTGACCGCAATGAGCTGCGCATTGCTGCCGCACCTGTGGTGAGGGTGTGGAATGAACCCGACAACCTGAATGTCACTTCCCACACCATCAACCAGGCCAAGAAAGGTGCGGGAAGCAGCATAGCTGGAGTAGCCATTACTGGGAACACCGCAGTGCGGGATCCAGGCTCGAGGTGCATTGCTGTCAAGGAAAGCAGGAGGGACAGCAGTGGCACAGATGGTGGCGGTCTTGTGATGTGGCTGTGGTATGGTGCTCATGTGTGCTTATGTGTGCAAGTGTGTGATGTTGTGCAGATGTGCACCCCTCCGCATGTACCATTCTGCGATACTAGATGTGTGGTCTGCATGTGCTGCTGCGGCTGGATCACAGGTGCCTTCACACGCTTTGTCAACGCGTACAAGGGCGGCCGCTGCCTGCCCCTGTACCCGGATTGCCTGAGCAGCTGCCCCCTGCGTGGAGGTGAGGTGGCGCGCCGCATCTGTGCAGCAGTGTCCGGGGCTGCGGACGCGATGCAGCGTGCCCTTGACCGCCTGGATGGTCAGCCCTATTGTGCGCTGTACGCAGCTTTTGGGTGTGAGCTTGAGGCCATGGTGTGCTACATGGGGCTGGATGATGTGAGCCTGGACGCGGGTGATGTGTGATGGATGAATGAATGCCACCTGTGCGCTGTGGGCACACAGCATATTGAGCTTGGGTGGAGGGTAGTTGTCTCAGTGCTGTGGACTGCAGCTTGACGGGCAGCCCATGAGATGCCTCAGAGCAGCCTGCGAGAGCTGCACAGCCACCTTTTTGCGGACAGCTACCTGTTGGTTTCATAACCGAGTGATCCAATGAACGATCGCACTGAGCGAGTGGGTTGACCATGAATCATCGTAATATAATATCATGTTGCTCAATATGTAGTTTCGGGGACCATCAGAGGGGGGGTCAACATGGCAGCAGTGACCATTGTTGGCGTGTTGCTGTTAGCCCATGTCAGCGGCATGAATCATGAGTTGGCACGAAGCACGGTTGAAAGGATGCGGTTGCAGCATGTTAATGTGCGTGGGCAATTGATTGATCGGTGCTTCTGCCCTGTAAGCCTGAGCTAAAGTCAGCATCGATGCGTTTGGCTGCAGATATGGCAAACTGTAGACGGAACGCGTGAATTCAGACACCAACTGCGCGATATCCAGCGTGACGAGGGCTTTCTGCTGCCGCCTCCGTCGCCTGCATGGAACGAGGATTCTCAGGCGTACCTGCAAGGTGCATGGGTGATGGTGCATGTGCTTGCACAGAACAGCCCATGCAAGCATGGCGATCAGACAGCGCGCAGGCTGAATGCTGTACGCTGCATCTATGCGCAGCTGCAGCCTGCATGCAACTGCTGCGCCTAAAGCTGTCCAGCATCTGCAGCGCCCCAATAGTGCCTTTGCACGGGGCCAGACACCATGCATACTTACGGCGCAAACCCCTTGCACAACCAGCCGGTGACATGGTGTGCATCAATGAACGTTGTGTGGTTGCAGCACTTCACGAGGCCCTGACACCCGAGCTCTTGCAGCAGCTTAGGATGGACATGAGGCATGCCCAAGCAGCAGGGACGCCCCAGATCAGCAGCCAGCCCGCTGCAGCATGGCCCAGCCAAGGGGTGCGGCCAGGGCGCTGCGCGCTGTGCGTGGGCGGGTGGTGTGAGGGGTGGTGGGGCCAGGCGGCCGTCCCCTGGCACCCAGCCCCACGCGGCGCCAAGGACTGCCCCGGGGACTGCAACGGCGGGGTGGGGGTGTGCAACCACGACACAGGGGAGTGCTTGTGCCCCGCGGGCTGGGGCGGACCCCACTGCACCACGCCCGTCAAGCGCCCGTGCACCAACATGTGGGGCAGCTCCTGGAATGGCAAGAACTATACACCAAAGGTAACTGCACAGTGTACCTTAAAAGTAACAATGCACCAGACACCATGTAATCGTGCACCTGCAGCTCGGCATTGAATTGCACACATGGGTGTGCAAGGTACTTTGCTGCGATGGCTGCTTGAACTGGTGGTTGGGCGGTGTGAGCCTTTGAAGTGCCTTGGACACATGCACCAATGTACTGAGCTCAGCATGCAGGTAAAGGGTCAGTAGGGTAGGTTCAGGTGGGGCCCTGTTCCAGCTGGCTCGCAGCACCTGCATCTCTCAAACTGCAGAAAAACATTAAGTGTGTCATGTGCTGTTGTTACATTGGCTTGTACTGGCTCGAACCTCAGTCCCACATCCACCCCAAGACTCATGAGGACCTGGACTGGACTGCCTTCGGCTTTGTGGCATCGCGCTGCGGTGGTGGGTGGTGGGATGCAACCAGTATGGTCATGCAGGAAATGGATGGTGGCAGCGATGTGTGTTCGGTGCTGGTAAACACGCAGTGGTCGCGGATCGGCAGCCACACGGTGGTGGGTGGGTGGGCAGATGGGTGTCAGGACATTGCAGTAGCCCGAACCAGACGTGCTCTGCCAGCTCAGATAGGTAAAAGTACGCAGCCACTCCATGAGCCATGTCAGGGACCACCGCATGCAATGGCCCATGTACTGCCCCACGTGCGTGTACTGCCCCATGTGCGTGTACTGCCCCACGACCTGGCTGCTTTCACCAGACCCGCTACTCCATGTGCTCTGTGCCTGCCGCTGTACCTTCCACCCTGCAGCCAACCACCTTCCCTGAAACCAACCACCTGTACCGCCTGTGCTACAGGCTACTGCGATGACACCCTGGGGCTGTGCTACTGCGGCCGCCAGTCAAAGCACCGTCACATACCTGCCCCTGAGGGCTCGCCACCGGGGACACCACCCACACGCGTGGGCCGACCCATGAGCCACTACTGCCAGCCTAACACGGTGAGGAGTGGTCGAGGTGTGAGGGAGTGTGATGCTCCTGGTGCGTGCCTCATGCAGGGTGCGGCAGCGCTTGGGGTGGTGCGGGGG
>QAXD01000142.1:246177-261252 GCA_004335575.1 Haematococcus sp. NG2 | reverse complement strand
GGTGCGAGAGGTACCCAGTCCTCCCTTTCCCTCCAGTGTAACGTCTTTCATTCATTCCCGCCCCTGTTCAGTTCTTTATTTGTTGCTTGGCGGTACGGGAGGTACCCACTCCTCCCTTTCCCTCCAGTGAAATGACGTTCATTCATTCAAAGAGATGGTCAAATAAACCCATTCTCTCAGGTCCTTAGTAGTTTTGCACTCGAACGCCAGGTGGTACTCATCACCACCACCACCATCATCATCACCACCACTCACCTGAAGCGCTCCTGAAGTGGTCCTGTAAGGCTAGATGATGATTGGCGCCAATCATCATCTAGCCTTACAGGACCACTTCAGGAGCGCTTCAGGACCGCTTCAGGACCACCAGCCTCACACCGCTCACAGACACGAACCAAACACTTGATACCCTGGTACCTGCCTCTTTCCACCTGCGAGTTGTTGCTGCCAAGCTTGTATCTTGGCATGTCTAGGCACTTGAAATACGTGTTGTTGATGCGGCCTTCCCACTCAGATCAGGGTTCGTATCAAACAGAAGAAAATCCCTAGGGTTATCACCAACGACTACAGCAACCACATCGACTACAGGAAGACAGAGATAGATACTGGTGATTCAGCCCCCCAACCACCCACCTTCCAGCGCTCAGCCACATACAGCAACAGCCAGCAAGCCAGGTGCACGCCCCAGCTAGTCAGAATGCAGCCAGCCTGCCAGGCAGGCAGCAGGTCAGCCGCAGCCCCAGCCAGACAGGGCAGCGACCTCAAATGCAGCTTGGCGCAGGCCCCAGCCACAGCCAGACAGCAGTGCAACGGCCCGGACATAAGCAGGCACCAGCCACGCATACAGCATCAGTCATGGTCACAGCGGCCACCAACCACACCGTGCAGCTGGCCAGTGGCAACGGCGTACAGGTTAAGGATCAGTTCAGCTACCTTGGCAGCACGGTGCAGCATAACGGCGACCAAGACAAGGAGCTGCAGCGGCGCATGTGCGGGGCTGGGCATGCATTCCGACAGCCACGCCTTGCTCTGCGTGCGCACGGTGGCGCCACCCTCAGCACGAAGCTACAGCTGTGTCGTGCCCAAGCTGCTGTATGGCGGGCGCAAGTCGTGGGCCCTGGTGGAGCGGCAGCTACAGTCGCTCGATACGTTGCACACCACATATGCTGGGGTATGCTGTGGGCTTGTACGGGGTTAGGGTGGAGGCGCATGGGCAAGGCATATGATAGGTTGGCGCGCAGCCGGGCAAGTGCAGCAGCGCGCAATGTCACATACATTGCATATCTGTGAAACGCCGTCGGTGTTATACATTATGGCTTATACTATCGATTAGATGGCAGCGAACAGGGTATTCGTCAGTGCCTATGGGTAGGGACAAAAATCAGGGCTGGATGAGCCAGGCCATAGCATTCGTAAAAAGCACTCATGGAGCACCACCACTTATCACTGGCGCATCGCTTGCTTTAGTTGCTTACGATCTGAGCCTCTGCACTCACACTCCTTACTGCTTGGCAAGGCAACCCAGACCAGCTATGGGCACATCTGTTCCACATCTGTCACAACACAGCATCTGGTAAGCACTGTGTTGCTGTGCAGTGTGACTGTTCAAGTCTGCTGGGACTTTGTCTGCATGCATGACAGTTGATGATTGAAGGGCACTTTTGCCTGGAGCGGGCTGCCGCAGGTCTTGTCTTAGCTCATGTGTATGTGGCGAAGTTGGCAGCAGGACCTCAGTGATGCTGTAAAGCTCAGCTCACCTTGCAAGTGCCCTTGGCTGGTTCAGCATTCAAAACCAGCTGCCATCTTGCTTGCCGTCAGCAGACTCTCCAGCCAAAAGCTGGCTTGAATGTTTGAGGCTCACAAATCCCTGATGCAGCATGGAACAGCAGTTGGCCTCTTTAGTATACCATATGGCCCAGCCACTTTCACATTGTGTCCTTACACACCTGCTTTGTTGAGCAACTTCAGCACATTCTCATATACCACAAGTGTGACTGCTGACTGGGGCATTACGCGGATCAGGGCCGGTCCCAACCCCTTGTAAAACCCACGCAAACCCTCCCCGCGCCATGTGAGGCGGATGACCTCCAGCGCACTGCGGTACACACGCGTGCGCCCACTGTCAAAGCGTTGCTGCAGGCGCGACCTGCAGCCAAGAGTGGAACACGTATGCGTGAGCTTGGTGCCTGTTGGGCATGGCGTTTGCGGCTTCATGCCTGTCCTAACCATAGCTTGGCCAACCTTCCCGAACGACAAAAGTCTTGCATGCAGATACTGCGCACGAAACACAGGCAAGAAACCTGGGCTCACCTGACAACTTGCGACGGGTATGTGATGACTGAGGCAGCCAGCTTTGATCCTGCTGCATAAACCTACGATCACAACGTGATGACTGACTGGGATGAGAACCGCTCAACAGCGCATTTGCCAAGTTTGACTCGACAATGGCTTGATGGTCAGCAGTTTTGGTGCGCATGTGGCTGAGTGCTGCCTCTGAAGTAACAATCCAGGTTCTGTTCCATCCTGCATGTACTGCAGCTGCCCATTCTTGTATGCCTGCAAGTGTACATCATACACGGCTCAACTGTACAACCTACCGAGGTTTCAAATGATGTGATGCTCCTGTCTGGATCCGATGGAGATGAGGTGCCCCATCTAGCTGCTGCATGCTTCAGCTCCTCATACACGGTGAACTGAACAGCCCCGTGCGTGGTCTGCTGCAGGCATGTAAGAAAGTGATCAGAGCGTCAAGCATAGAACTGCAGTGAGCTCCGATGGTGGTGCAAACTGAGGCACGGGCGACGCCCACCAGCAACACTCTCACAAGACAAAACCACATAATCTTGTGGATGCACCCACATCATTGTTGTATGGAAGTGCTTCAAACCATTATCTTATCAAGCTGCCCAAGCAAAGGCACCACACACCAGCACAAGTGATGGTCCCAAGCCTTTGTAGTAACCTTTGACACCCTCCTCCCTCCCAATGCGGACAAGGGCATCCGCAAAGCCCTTGTATGGCCGTGGGGCTGCTGCTGATGTGCTGCCCGGCCCTGGCCCTGCACCTGCTGCAGATCTATTGGCCATCCTTGCACTGTAATTGTTGCTGACTGTTGAATTGTTGCTGACTGTTGCATTGCTGGTCGTGGTACTGCTGGTACTGTTTGTTGCTGCTGGTGCATCTCGTTGCCGCACGTCTTGGATTGAAAGGGACGGAAGTGTCTGGGCTGCTGTGTTGTGTACTCGGTTGCCTACTGCACTGGCTGAGGTGCATGCCGGTGCAGTTGCTGTGCTCCCTGTGCTGCTTGCTGAGGTGCTGGTTGGCTGTGCATCGCGCCGCTGCAGCTGCAGTCGTGTCTTGATGAGCCAAATGGGGTTCGTGAGCAGGCACACCTGTTTGCGCGCACATCAGTGAGCACAGCTCCACAGCTCATTTGATGGTTGTCATCAAGCAACACTAGCAGCCCATTCTCCAACTTAAGGAGGGCTGCACAGCTGCGCATGGTTTTCACGCTCGCTTCATGACGCCACGTGACCACCCAGCACATCAGTCAAACCCATGCTTACCATGGCTCCCGCCTGGGCTGCACTGGCTGTATGCCACTGCGGAGATAGGCGTTCAACGCCTTGCCACGAGGCGTGAAAAGACTTGATGGCCTCATAGATCGTGAAGTACGCAGACCACGCAACTCCTGCAGCACAGCACCATTCGGCGTGGAACGGTCCAGCATTGCAGCAGTGCTCACCCATGCGGACACCAGTAAGACAATACGCCTATGAGCACAGCACAACTGCTATTGATGTCACTGCTGCTGGGGCTGAGCTGGGCTGTGCTTGTAATGTGCCCACCTGAGCCCACCCATGCCGGTAAAAGGCCATTGTAAAATGCCCGCCAGCCTTCGCGTTTGTAAATGTTACGCACAGCATCCAGCGTGCCCCTGTAGGTGGCAGTCTGCACCTGATACCCGTCTTGCACTGCATGGCGGAGAGCAGCAGCATTCAACAGCATCACGCACATGGTGTTGCATGGGTGTTGTCCATGTCATGTGGGGGTATTTCTGCCTCATGAGCAATACCAACCCCGGAACTGAGCGCACCCTGCAGGCGCGTCTTGATCACGTCGAAAGGATGCAAAAACAGTGTCGCTGCAGATCCAGCCACCCCCCCAGCGATGGAATGGCTCCTGAAAAAAAGGTATATTGAAGGTCACTTGTGCATTGTGGGTTAGAACAAAGGAATCTGACGCGCGTCAGTGCGCATCATCAGGGTTTAGGCACACCAGCTCGAGGCCACTCCAGGGTGCGAACTCATATTCAACAAAACCGTCTATATCATCGCCAGCATGTACAGTGCTAGCTGAGTGTGGGCAGGTGAAAGGCGCTTATGTCTATACGCAGAAATGTTATGTAAAAAAGTAAGAAACCCAAGCTAGTGAAGAGGCAAGCTCGTACATAAAGCCTGTATGTGACCAAGTGACCACATGCAGAAGACGAACGGTCTTCTGGCGGCAAGAATGGCGTGGCATGATAGCATATACCTGCTTTTACGCGCTGTACGTGCCAGTTTCGCTGCCATGCACGATGCGCTGCTGCACGATGCGTGCGCCGTGGTGGATGCAAACATTGATGGTCCGGGCCAAATGGCGCGCATGCCATCCGTGTACCTGCTTGGCTGTTGCCTGATGCTGCCATTCAAGCAGAGCTCTCAAAACGGGTTTTAGATGCCACTATGATGCCTCTGCCCCCCACGTGTGTGCTGCTGTTCGGGTCACGCTTTGCCCCGCTACGTATTCTCCTGGTGCAGGGCCCCTCTGTGCAAGAGCTACCTGCTCTTAGTCCCACCGATGGCTGCTCAACATGCTGCCCTGATGATGCGCGTGCGCGCTGGACTGCCTCCATAAGGTACTGCAGTGAGCCCCGTGCGCAACTCACAGTCGAATCCAAGCAGAGCCAACACCTGGCTCTTGCGGAGCTGCTACAGATGGTTGGTTGGACGGTCAAGTCCATGGCTGCCGACCCTCCACACCTGGTGCACACCATATCCTTTGGCATCCTTGGCACTACTGTCATTGCTGTACTACCTAGTTTGCTGCGCGCCCTTCGTGTACCCTCTGATTCCATTCAGCCACGGATGTGCTTCTTATCGCGCTACGCAGCTCATTCTGCTGCAGGAATCCTTGCTGCCAACAGATCTGCTATTATCGACGGTGAAGGTGCTCGCCCTCCACAGCTTCCCACGCTACAGCAGAGGGGCGATGCGCAATGTGAGCTTGTCTCACACCCGTGGTCTCCCTCTTCTTCAAGTACAACCGTATGGCTTCTCTTACATTACATCCCCTATCATATATAGGATACACTGTGTGTCCCCTACATGTGCATAACTTCAACACAGAAACCCTTGCAAAAGCCCTTATCATTCCAAATGCAGTAACCATTCACCAAATGCTCTCTTGCTGCCAAGCCCCGCACCACACACGAAACAGCCGCATCTACAGCCAGGAGGCTTTGCTGAGCACTCAGATTGCTTGCCATGCAGCTCCTGAGCACTAACATTGCAAGATGATCTGCTCAATCTGAAGCTGGGGCTGCTCTGAGGCTGCTCCAAGGCTGCTCTAACGCTGCCCTAACGTTCAGCTGTTGGCGATGCTCCGGCAAAGGCCCCATCCAAGCCAGAGCACCTGAACCACATCTGGAGTCGATTTCTTGTCTAAAACATTGAAGATGACGATTTCCGCTTGCCTAGCAGCAGATCTTTTGCCTCGTTGACCTGTGTACACGTCAGTGCAGCAGTCAACCACTTTGTCAGCCGCCAGATCAATCGTGAATGACATCATTGAAACTTTGATAAAGCACTGGTGTTGGGGCTGGATGCGCATTGCCCCAATCTAGCACGAGATGTTGCACAGAAGGCACGGAATATACAACCCATAACCATCATCCTGCACCTGTGATCAGGCTGGCCGCATACCTTAGCTGCAATGTATGATGAGCCACCAGAGTCTGGGTGGTTCGCCACCATGATGCGCCGGTGTGCATCCTTAATGCGCTCTTCGTTTGCGCTCTCACGCAACCCCAGGATCAGTGCGGCCTCACGGCGTGTCATCTCAGGCAGGAAGCCACCCTACAGCAACATGCAGGTGTAGCAGGACCAGCCATGAACCCGGCGGCTGGCCACGTGGAGTGTTGTACAAGCCCAGGGCTCGACTGCTGTAGGGTGCACGAGCTAGTCTTTGCAGCCTGGTGCCGATGCACGTGCACACATGCATGCCATTGCATATAAACACGCGATAGGCACTGCTCATCAGCCCCTGACGTGTTGATGCACCCATCCCGCTTGTGCACCTTATAGAATGCCTTCATCATGGGCGGGGCTGCCTTCATCTTGACGTACATTTGAACCATCTGTTTGCCTGCAAACGCTGCAGCTGCAACGCCTAGTCCAGCCACTAGCGGGGACGCCTGCGCAGGGCAGTGCATGGAACATGGGTAAAAAAGCATAGCATGCTGGCATGCACAGCGGCATCAGGCAAGGTGGAAATTGTTGATCTGGGATCGACCCAACAGTTGTTAACTCACCATGGCTCCCTCCTCACGCGTGTCCGGAACCTACCCTACCTCAGGTCCGTAAATGCTGCAGTTGTGACTGTAGCAATTAGCTTCACTGTTTGGTGCTAGTACTGCGCCGGCACGCCTTCCAGGGAATCGCTGCGTCCCACTTGAGCTCCCTGGGGCAACCTAGGCTGTGTGCGTGTTTAGAGGGTTTCAGGCTCTTATTTTTGTGTCAGCCTGCTCGCACCTGGGGCGTTTATCACATGCTGGTCACTCCAGGTGGTTGTGCGACCTCTCGTGGTGCTGCTGGCATGTGCCTGATCACCTTAAAGCTACGCATCCCACATTTTGAATGCTCAGACCTAGGTCCACTCTCGGTCATGGTAAGCACAATATACGCCTGGATGGTTCAGTATAGGCCCCCTCCCGCCTTGGAGCCGGAGGAAGACGCAACTCATCAGGGTACTCAGACCATCAATCTGTTGACCAACAACGCAGAAGCACAAGCGTCAGGTAAGGGCAGCAGCTGGAGCTGGAGCTGCGTTTCCTCGCCAGTGCACGTCGTTACACATGGAGCTTGCTGTTTACATATTGTGTTGTGCTGTGCATGCTGTAGCCGCTCATGAAACAGCTGGGACGCAGACAACACCTGGACCAGCCACAGTGACACAGCACACGGTATGTGGTTTGCTCCTAAACGCAGCACAGCCTTGCGTATTAAGCATGCAGCGAGTCAAAATCCCATGCCACCAGAGCACGATGCCACACCCACACCTAGCTGCCCTTGCTGCCGCTGCGTAGCAAACAGAGGAGGCCCCAGCAGGCACCCAGCCGCGTCAGCATTCCACAGTGGAAACCCAGACTGAGGCAGTTGCGACACACGGTGCAGCAGCACAGACAAACGCACAGATAACAAAGGATGCCAGCACCTGATGTGCTCGACCAGGACGTGCTTGACTTGGGCCCAGCTGCAGGGCCTGCAAGCAGCACACACCCCAAACAGCAGCGTCGGCTGCTTAAACCTGATGGCAAAAACATGGCAGATGCACACATTGCACATTTGTTGGCCATGGGACCTGACGAGCGTAGGTCTGTGCTGGCAGTGCAAAAGTCAGCTTTGCTGGCAGATGTAGCTGCACTGGGGAGTGGATGCCAGCGTTGTGGGTTTGTGCAGCTGGTGGCCTCCGCCTTCATGCCATCAGAGGTGGCTGCAGGTGACCAGGCCACTTGCACATCACCTGCAGCTGCCCAGCTGGCTGCAGCACCACCCGTGAGCCTCACACAGCTGATGCACCTCCTGGCGCCCAAGCGTGTTGTCAACCTGCTGCAGTTTGTGTGGGGCAGTGGGATCACCAGCGCAGCCCCCAGCACGTCTGCTTGTGATCCCTCAATAGTTCAGGATGCGGCCACCTTAGAAGAATCAAGTCCGCAGACGGCCAGGCAACAGCGCCATGAGCATCAGAACAGCACTGCGCCCCTGGTCACGCTATCTGACAGTTTGCTCAAAGATGACAGGCTCCTGGTGGCTTTCATGCGTGAGGCGCTGCAAATTCTGCAGGATGGCAGCAGGGGCAAATGCTCAGGTCATGCCGACCTGCCCGGGCCAGCAGAGCTGGAAGCAACAGAATCCAGGCTGCTTGCGCAGCACCATACGCTTATGCACAAGCTGCAAGCACTGGGTGTGCTCAAGCACAAGGCCCAGACACAGGCCGCTGCTGAGGGCTGCGCTGCCAATGCTCCAGAAGAGGAGGGTTCGTCAGACCTCACAGATGCAGGCCTTGAAGCTGAAGCAGCTGCATGCCAGGAGGCGGAAGAGGCAGCAGCATCTGCGGCTGCAGCGGCAATAGGGCTGATGTATGACGATGATGCAGCAGCATTGGACGCCGCAGCCGTGGCGCCCAGGCAGATGTTGCCACTGCCACCTGGGCAACTGCTAGGGGCAGCCTGTGTCAGTGCACCAGGGCCTGCAGCTGCAGCGAGCAGCAATTTCGCACCGGCGGGCCACACACCGGTTGTTGCCATGGCCTCCCCCGCCCGCCGCATGCGCAGCCAACCAGTGGCAAGTGCACCAGCACAAGCAACGGCAGCTGCAGCACGGCAGCTGCGGCCTTCGCAACAGGGGTCAGCAGGGCCAGCAGCGTCTGATGAGGAGGAGAACAGTGCTCAGGTGCAGGTGCACAACGCAACCACAAGTGTGCAAGGGCACGTCACTGCGTTACCTGCGCTGGATGCGTTGGATCTCGCGTGCCCTCTGGAGATGGAACACATTGACGAGGACGTGGTTCAGGCGCTGCCACCTGAGATGCAGCAGCATACACGCAGCCTGCAACGAGAGATGCTGCATGTGAGTGTTGGTTGGGCGTCTGGGCGCATTGACAAGGATGCTCGTTCAGGCCATCCGCAGCTTGTGTGGTATGCTGGCATAATGTAGTACGCTGGAACCCATCAGCTGCCTTGCGCCTATGCTACACTGCATGCAATATTTCCGGCAAAGCACATCATGGCAACAGGTGGTGCTGCCATATCCTGCTCATTCTCTCCAGGTGCACCAGCGGAGGGCTAGGCTTGCGCGTGCCCGTGTGCATGGGCTGGAATCTGGAGCACGGCAGCTATTGTCCATGCTGCTGCATCGCATGTGGCGCGCGCTGGTGCAGCACAGGTGCCTGGCTTGTGTGGATGCCCAGCTTGCAGCCATGCTGTCCCCGCCAGGCCAGGTGGACACCCTAGGCACGTCAGATGCTGTCAGCAAGTCGGCGCCACGCGCAGCGGGCGCACTGCGGCAGACTCACCCTGCTGTCAGCGCCACTGGATGCATGGGGCTTCTAAGGGATCAGGAGCTGTGGCCGGCAGCAACAGCCACAGAGCGCCTGGCCAACACACGGTGGGGGGCAGAGATTGATGCTCTCCGCTCCAACGTCTTGGGCTCAGGGGTTCTTGGTGTGCAGGGCACAGATGGCTGCTGCTGCAGCCATGAGTGTGAAACGGAGCGTGCCATGATGCGCAGTAACCTGGACGAGTTGGTGCAGCAGCTGGCTGCATGCCAGGCGGCCCAGGTGCAGATGAGTGCTGAGCTGGTGCATGCCATGGAGCAGGCGAGTGCATCACATGAGCAGGCGGAGCAGGTATGGTTGCAGCCAAGGTGCATTGTGACGAGTACATGTGCACATCATCATCCTGCCTCATGATTGCCCAGACAGGTTGAGTGTTTCCCTCTGGTGTAGTTGACGCACGGCACACGACAACTCGTGCGTTGTGCATGAAACCTACCTTTCACCTTCTGGCATTCCCTGGCTTATGAACAGGCCGTGCAGGCAGCAGAGGCGCAAGTCGCACGCATGCGTGGTGAATTGACTGCCATCAGCAGCTGTTCCCCGGAGCAGCTTCAGCAGCTGGCATCTGAGCTGGAGGGTGCACTGGGCCGTGTGCGTGCAGCGCAAGCACAGGTGAGCAGACTGAGCACACATTCCAGAATAGGATGCCGAAGTAGCCTATGAGGCTGTGCCTTACACTGTGTGCATGCTGTCCTGCAGCAGGGGAAGCACTTGAAACTGCAGGCGTACCAAGTGCATTAGATAACCTGATCACGTTGCGACCAGGAGTGCATCCCGTGAACCAGGCTGTGTCTGTGCTTGCGGCTGATTCTGCAGGCGGTGGCTGAGCGGGAGCTGTTGTGTCCGATCTGCTGGGAAAAACGCAAGGACCTGGTGTTCCAGTGTGGTAAGTGGAGACCTGCTTGTCCTTCTAGGGATGATTAGACGAGGTCTCGCTACACGGTGCTCAGTTGTGTGTGTAGCTGCAGGTCAATGTACGGCTTATGCAATGATGAATGGGCCACATGCTTTGCTGCAGGCCATCAGACATGCTCGGCGTGCGGAGACAAGGTGTCAGCATGCCCCATCTGCCGCATTCAGATCCAGATCCGGATCAAGATGTACTGAACAACATTGAGCATCGGTGTCCAGCCACGTCTAGCTGTCTAGCTGACATTGCCTTGCACACGTGCAAGCTCAGTGCAGGCTGAGCACGGTGGTTGTTGGTTGTGCAGTGTTATTTGTGTGGGGCTGGAGGGGCTGACCATGGCTGTTCAGAGCTGCTGTGCAAGGGTGGAGGGGCTCCATGTGTGCCCCATTGATGACGTGACAGTGTGTCGAGAAGGCAATTTTTGCACGTGCTGTGCTGTCTGGTGTGCGGCAGATCCTGTTCAAATCTCATGTCACGTGTGCGCTGCATCATGCAAAGGTCGACGATATCAGGGCATTGACGAGGACCCTAGATAGCCGCTGCTCCAACCATCATTCAGCTGCATAGCTGAGCGAACCAGGCACAAAGTAGGTTTTAGGGCTTTTGGGATTTGTGGATACAAGGGGCGCGGAGAAGCTAACTAGTTTCTGGTTTCATCTACGTTTCTTGCAGCAGTTGCTTGGGCTCTGCGCCGGGGTGCCCAACGGTGCGCAGCGTGTTAGTCGACGGCTGCACAGTGCGGAACTCTGTCAGGATTAAACAACGATTACGCGGAGCGTTGTTGCATGCCACACCTTATGCTGGAGTTCAGACCCTCCAACATGAACTGTCTTGCAATTTGTATGCGTCACCACGCTTACCCGATTTCTGTGCGCAGGCGTTCGTGATGTGAAGGCCCAGGCACAGAAGCTGTGCCCTTAATACACGCGGCAGCGTCATCAGCTATGGCAAGCCAGGTCAGCATATTGCAGTGCATGCAAGCACACGGGCATGGACCGGCATGCAAGCAAGGATTTCAATGTGCGCTTTGTGCTTGGGCTATGTTGCTGCGTCCTCATAGCTATTGTCAGCATCTGTCTCACCCTTGCCAGCACGCGCTACTGCACACACTTCAAGGGCACGCGTTGTAGCAGCCACGGTCATATCAAGAATGGAGACGGAGCACCTTCAGTTCATGACAATACCTCGATGGGCACCACTTGCAGGGAGGGCCGGCGCCGGATGCCGGTTTTGTGCTGGGCCAGGTACTGAGGGAAGCCCTGGCACCCATGCTCGGGCATCGGGACGTGACTGCCCTGGCCCAGGCAGGCCCTGTGGGCCGTGACGTTGCAATTCAGATGGCGCATAAGTTTGCCTGCCAAGGCGCAGACGCATCCAGTTGCTCATTACTGCGTCGCGTGCTGTCCCAGCGGCACGCACCCCTGGCGCTGGAGCTTTTTGTGCCTGAGGGTGGCAGTGATTGCGTCGCACTTGCCCAGCTGCTGGCGCATGACGTGATGCGCATGAAGCAGCGCTGCCGTGTGACCAAGCTCAAGGTCCAGCCACGGGAAGTGAGGGGCTGGATAGGGGGCTGGGGCTTCGCTGACGGTGCAGCAGCAGCAGGAGCAGGAGGTGAAGGAGAAGCAGCATCATGGGGGGCAGAAGACGCACAGGGAGCAGCAAAAGCGATCAGCCAGGTGCTTCAGGATGGTATGCTGTCTCAACTTGGGCCTGTGTTCCCTGAACTGGAAGAGGTGCAGCTGGAGCTGAAATCTCGCTCACCCCCGCACAGCCTCTTTGCTGGACTGTCATGCTGCCATCAGCTGGTGTCTCTGTCAATTGAATATTATAGGGTCGGATATGGGGGATGGCAGGATGAGCACCCCAGAGAACAAGGCAAGGTGCAGGCGGCGGCCCTGCCAAATCTACTGCCGCATGTTCGCACTCTAGTGGTCAACGGAGGCCGGTGGCTTGCTCCAGAGTGGGAACCAGCCATCAAGTCCCCCCTGGCCCACGCCATTGTAGGGGCACTGGGGCCGCAGCTGACGTGCCTTACATTTCATGGGGCACCCGTGCAGGTGCACACCTTCACACGCCTCACGCATGTCACTCTGTCACGCAAGGGTGGCCTGTCTGCAGAGCTCCTGGACGGCCTGCTGGCTCTGCCAGCTCTCACGCACGCCACACTGCTGTGTGGGAATGAGCTGGCTTGGGAGTCAGAGGGAGAGCTGCGTGTGAGCTGCGCAGACGTGCCTTGCACCTGGCAGCAGCTGAACCTGTCAATGGTGTCCCTGGCCACCCTGTCACTGCTGCCGCGAGGTATTAGGCGTCTGCTGGTGCGTGGCCTGTGTGTGGAGCTGGGGCCAAGTGCAGAGCAAACAGCTGCTGCTGTGGCGACCGCGTGTGACACACTGGACGAACGCTTCGTGTGGGGAGATGCAACGTTGCCGCCTGTTGCGCCCGATGGAGGTGCATGCCAATGGGGTATGTGTGTCTTGCAATTCAGCATGAACGCAGCAGCAGAGTGGCAGTGGGCAGATGAGGACGATGCCACCAGCGCCATGGAAGCTGCTCTGGCTACGCTGGTGCCTGCATGCCGTGCTGCCCTGGCACGAGGCCAACCCCATGGCCACCTCCGCCACATGTGCGTCTCTGCTTTCGCCCTGCAACACGACCCCTGCGCCTCTGGCCAGGCGCTGCGGCACCTGCAGGCGCTGTTGGGGGACGTGGCTGTGGCGGAGCTGTGGCTCCAGGTCATGGGCATGTGGAAATGCACATGGAACGCGTTACACACTGTGCTGCCAGCCGTTGAGAAGATCGTCTTCAGGTGGCCCCCTGACTTTGACTGCCGGTGTGTGGCCGAGCTGGTCAACATGTGCTGCAACCGCCGGCACCCGCTGAAGCTGGTGCTGTCGATTGACGACGACGACGTTGGGGACGGGTTTGGCAAGACAGCAAATGACATGCTCTCAGGCATCATGCTCACCCTGCAGCATGTGCCTCACGCATGCGTGGAGCTCGAGGTGGACTGCAGTGCAGCGATATTTGGTTGGCCAACATGAGTACAATCCAGCGCTGCCTAAGGAATGCCAAACTGACGAACTCACTAGTCTGGCCCTGCCCTGCGCCCAGGCCACCGCACGGTGTGTGCTCATGTTTGAGGTCCCCCCCCCCCTTGTATGTGGCTCACCAAGGCCGCGGGCTGCCATCTGCATGGGGCCTGTGGCACGCAAGGCAGACTGCAGTACAGTCACGACAGTTTGTTGTGCCCAGGATTGTGCCTCGGGGGTTGTCAAAGGGATGTTTTGGATGTCTGCAATCTGTGCATTCGTTCTGCTGAGGATGATATCCAGCCCTTGGATCCATGCAGGTGCAGCTGCGGCATTGGTTGTTGAGAGGCTGGGTGAGGCCGATTGAGCACGCGCATGTGCCCAGCTTCACATAGTTTGATTTTAATACTAGAAATGTATGGTCCAATGGAGCTCGTGAATGGAGCTGTGCTCTGGGTTGGCTGCCATGCACGTTCTTGCACAGAAAATGTACATGAACGCACGAGTTGTGACTGCAGGCAAAGGGGTCAACACCACTTGCAGGGCGCTTGCATACCAACTGCAGGCCCTGCAATCCATGTGCATGCAATTATTGATTCCGACATCACCTGCTGTATTCCAAAATGCTCGTACAGATGTGTGCATGCACAGTGTCTGAATGCAGGTGCACAGCAGCACTTGTTAGTCAGTACAGGGTTCCTTGTGAAGGCTGGCTGCTGCTGTGTTGAGCTGGAGGGTGGGCATGGAGCTGTATCCCACTCTGATTGATTGTCAGCGAACCGGGATACCGAGATATACGTTGTTATCTGCAGTCTGCTGACGTTCGTTGCTGTAGGTGCGCTGAGGAAAAAGCATGGGCTGCGTTGTGGGACGTGAAGATGCAAGGGGCATCATGCATGAGGAGCTGTACATACTGCCCACATGATGCCACAGCGAGTGCCGTGGATGGCACCTCGGCTGTGTGCAACTGGGGCACCCGACCTCGCTCTGGGCACAGACCCAGTTTCTGTATGCAAGCCCTGTTCTTAAATGCTCGGCTTGGATGTCGCAAGAGCACTGATCAGGAGTGGCACGATTCGTGCATGAGAGCATGCAGCTGGTGGATGCTTTGCTCTCTGGCGGTGGGGGGAAAGGAGGATGCGGCTGGCAGGGATGCCATGAGTGGTTTCGGAGTGACCATGGCCTACATTAACTGATGACTGGTGATCGGGCTACATGGGAATTGACTGTCCCTGCGCATCTCCTGCACACCTGGACACGCTTCTAGCAAGCGCTGCTCACGTCTGACCACACCACCCATGTGCAAAACTTGGCTCACTCTTAACCTTACAGCGTACAGGTTGAGGATCAGTTCAGCTACCTTGGCAGCATGGTGCAGCATAGTGGCGACCAAGAGAAGGAGCTGCAGCGGCGCATGTGCGGGGCTGGGCATGCATTCCGGCAGCTGCGCCCAGTCCTGCGCGCGCACAGTGGCGCCACCCTCAGCACGAAGCTACAGCTGTACCGCACGTTTGTCATGCCCAAGCTGCTGTATGGCGGGCCCGAGTCGTGGGCCCTGGTGGAGCGGCAGCTGCAGTCGCTCGATTCGTTTCACACCACGTGCCTGCGCGCCATCACGGGCACACGCCGCGGCCCTGATGGCATCTCCAATGCGGATATGTTTGAGCTTACAAAGTCCACGCCTTTGAGACAGCAGTTTGCCGACAGACGCATGCGTTTTGCAGGTCATGTGGCACGCAGACATGACAGCCGGCTAGTAAA
>QAXD01000142.1:206006-245948 GCA_004335575.1 Haematococcus sp. NG2 | reverse complement strand
GGCTCCCGGGCCTGACGCCCGTCCCGCCGGCCCCGCATACGGTCTGCCCGCCGCCGTATGGCTCGGGTGCCCTGTGGCATCAGCTTGTTGCTGTTGACCACGGGTGGTGTGTCGGTTAGCTGTTGCCTTTGCGGTGTGTGCTCCTAACAGGTGCTAGGTGCTGTAGTGGGGCAGCTCGCAGTGTTCAGGGCTATTTTCTAGGCATATGGATGTTTGGCTTATTACATGACTGTCAGGCTCCGGCTTGCAGAAACATCTGTGAAACGCCGTGTTATTATTATTTATTATTACTCTTAACCTTCTCTGCTGGCTAGCCCGGTTGAAACTGGTTGCATGGTTGCAGTACAAGGCTGAGTGTCAGGAGGGCACCGACAAGTCTGGGATGCCAGATGTACATAAGGCGTGCAACAGCGCGCCCAATGTTGAAAAAGCCCGTGACTGGCTGAAGGCTTGTGTAACATGAACATGAACATTACATGTCAAGAACAGTCTTGCGATCCCTGCCGTTGGTATTCTTGTTTTTCAAACAGCACCCTTACAGCACACCAGCTGTTTGCAGTGCCAAGACCTGCCTGGTGGTCATTGGAGTCTCATTGTTGATGCGTGCCTGAGACAGGGCACACGCTTCAACTCACTGGCATGGGCCGGCCTTCTATCCCCATGTCAGCTGCGTGGTGGTGGCCGCCATTTGCTGAGGCCAACAATTACAGCAGCTGGCGGGGAAAGCTCTGCTCAGTCTGGCCCATCTGGCTGCTGGTCACAGAGCTGGCTTGCACATGCTGCATAGCTGTGACAGCAGCATCCAGGTGCTTGATCACCTGAATCACACGCTCTCAGCACAGGTGGTGTGGTGTGGTGCGGCGCAAACACTGCGCTGGGGCTCATGGCTCCTATGACACGCACCTAGGCCACCTACTGGTCCCACTGCTCCACATGGGGTGATTGAGTCCAGCTGTTAAGAGGCACATTCCAATGTACGGCTTTCGTGTGGTGAACCAGAGGAAGGCAGCCGGCTCAACAGCTCATCCATGCAGCTGTTCCACTCCACTTTGCATGTACACCAGCTGCTTCTGCCCAGGACACTTATGGCACATGTGCCATGTGTGTGCGCTGCATGCACAGAGGACTACAGCAGGGACACCCGGTACGAATGCAGTGTGTGGTGGCTGCAGTGGAGCCGCTCGTGCCCACGTCTGGTGAAGGCAGCGACTGTGCACCTTTGACCACTGTGTCTGTGCTGGGTCTCCCGCTTGAGGCCACCCCCACGTGTGGCGCTTGTCCTCGGGGACATCTGTTCAACGTACTTGGAAGCAGCGGTGGGGACTGTGCGGCAGGCTGTGCAGCTGGCCGGCACATGGCAGCCTCGTGACTGCAGCACTGGGTGGAGTGGCGCGCTTCACAAGCTCGTTGTACCCGCTGCCATACCTCTGGTCGTGCTTCGTGCTGCCCCTTAACTGCCTGGGCGTTTGCAGTGCGTGTCATGACGCACACCTGCCTGGTGCGAGTGCTCTGGGATTTGGCGGTGGCTCACCAAGCCGTACTAGCCCTCATGGACAGCCGCTGCACGTCATTTCCCATTCATGCCTGAACCCTGTGTGTCATGTGTGGCCTGCAGTGGTTGCTACATCTTGCAGTACACATGACTGCACCACAATAGTTCCAGTCCCGCACGGTACACTGGTCAGCATCTTCTACCTCATGGCATTATCATCGCAGCTACTCGGAAAGTGAGCCAGTAGTTGTAAAGTGTGCAGCAGCCAGCACTCAGACTTGAAGTTCAGCAGCAGCTGCGGCACAGCTCCTGTGCACAGGCCACTGTGCGGCCCATGCCCCCATTCCTGCTCCAACCCTCATAGCACCCCTGTTCCCTTGTTGTTAACAACACAGACATTCTGATAACCAGGAAAAACAGGCAACGAGCAACTGCTTTGAACATCTCTGGAGCAACACCATGTGCAGTAATCCAATGCAGTCCACCAATGCGGTCAACGCTGTGCCTATGTACAGCCAATCAAGCTCTGAGCCGGCCATGTACCTGGCCCAACACTAGCGTGTGGGAAGTCAGCAGCACTAGCGTTTGGTGTCTGGCATGAATCGATGGCGATTATCACTGCTTTGAAGGTTATCACGACACTAACCCTCCATGCTGTCACCGCATAGCTAGTCCCCTGCCATTCCCCCAATCTTGTGTTTGTGTTCGCAGCTGTGACGTACCCCCCACACCTGCCGCGGCCCAGACCCCACCTGCTTGCAACCCTTGCCGTGTTGCAGACAGCAGCACAGCTGGTGTTGTGGATCCCGCTGCCAGTGGCTGCACATATGGGTGCCCATGCCGCGCACTGAGCGGTGCCACGCTGACATTATGCCCCTGCACCTGCCTCGGCATGGATAGGGACTTGCTGCCTTGGCCCAAAAGAAGGGGAACCATCTCAAGGGCTGTGCTGCTGTTGTCTGCATTGCCTGCCTCAGCACATGGCTGGGCGGCTGTGCTGTGCTGACTTGCTGCTGGTGGTGGCATGTCCACCAGGCTTGATGCTTCTGCCTTCTGCCTGTCTGCTGCTGCCTTCGCAAGCGCCCGTTTGAGCACCACTGCCAGGTACACCAGGAATGCTGTGAACAGCAGCGCCGATGCCACAGAGAGGGCGATCTTGGTCCTTGCATCCCCCATACCCCCTCCGCCACGCATGGTCTGCGCGTGTTTGTATCCACAAGGCCCGATGAGAACACCACATGATCACAAGATGCGACGAAAACGCGCTTCAGCTAGTGCACCCAGGCATCCCCAGAGCCTCAAGAGGTCTTGAACCCTGCACAGGGCCCACAAAGCTGACATCATACGCGCAACAGCTGCAGGCACTAGTGTGCATTCGTGATCTCCAGTGATATGCATGTTGAGTACTGGACTGTTCGCTTCCCATCTGCCCATGATGGCCCTTGTGCATGCGTACCGCCCAGATATCTTTCGATGCCGCGCCCACGTAGCAGTACAGTGCAGTGTAGGGGATCATGGCACATGCCGTGGCAGTGGCAAAGAGCGAAAATCCGACACTGGTGAGGGCGAGCGCATAGTTCATCACACTGCATGGACCAAACGATGCGGGGTGCATTCGCGTTACCGCAACAGCATTATAAAACACATCATCGTTAGTATCATTGTGTTGCTGTGGCTGGCATGCAAATGGGGCGCACTGAGACTGGCAGGTCCTCTGTGACTCCCAAACTCCCAATCTGCAACCTGGCTTGTGTGGCAGCGACGCAGCCAGCTCATGGCACACCCATAGCGCGCTCTTACCACCACTACAGTACCAGGCCCTGCTGTGTTGCGCACAGCCAGCTGCTGCCGAGCGGTTCCTGTGATAAGGACGCCCAATCAACACACACACACACCTGTCTGGTAGCAAGGGCGACAGCCGTAGCAGGAACACCAGCTTAGCGCCATCCTGCTGGAACAGGGCTGTCTCAATGGTCGTCCAAGAAGGGAAGCGGCGCACCATCCACACTGCTAGGGCATCCCTGCGGGCGGCAGCACAGCCGCGGTGTGAGCTGTGTTTGGCATCAGCATTCTGCATGGCACCCCGGCTTTGGGCGTGGGTATGCTCACCTGAACATGTAGCGCCCCAGCAGGAAAGCTCCACACTGACCAGCAAACGTCCCTGCGACGATGCGGTGTGTGCATGTGCGCAAGTCCTCCCGCAACTCTGCATGGCCGCGCTCATGCATTAGGAACAACTGGTCAACGTCCTACCTGCGAACGAAGCCACGCTCCCGAGCCACGTCCCAAACACTGCGCAATGGTCAGCACCAGGAGAGGTGAGGGCTAAACCAGCATCCTCAGCACAACGCAAAGCAGATCTGCCCAAAGTAGCTCCTTCTTACCAGCTCCAGCTAGCATTCCAATGAGCGCTCCAGGGCAGAGGCACACCACGCTAATAGCGCTCAATAGAACGAATTGGGGCAGCACTTCCCATGGGTGCGATTGAGCGTATGTATACCACGCCTTAATCATGTGGATATCTACGTAATTGACAGCAAGGTAGGACGCTCCCACCAAGGAGCAGACCGTAAACAGCTTGCCCCATGTTGCGGGCCTTGAAAAGCTAGAGTACTCTTCTGCAACCTCTTCATAACTCGGGGCAGGGAGCTGCTGAGTGGTTGCCAGGATGGCTCGCGGTTGCCCCGAAACCGTCGCCCTGCGCCACGAGCGCATCGTGACATGCACAGGCTGGCAGGTGGACGCTTACGCCAGGCTGCAGTACTGCAGGTCCCTGACGTAAATGTGTGTTTTTGTACTGGACGGCACTGTACTGCTTTCAACCTGGAGCCACGGAAGCCGCAAATACGTGCATGTGGCGTCTCATAGCTTAGGGAAGCTGCGAGCCGTTACAGATGACGCAAACGGACCTGTTGACATGGATGTAGAACATGCTGCCATCTGCTAATGTGGATGGGCCCTCATCAAACCTCACAACGCTTGCAGCGCCAGGGCTGACCTACACCTTGAGAGGTGCTGCGCCGTGCCCCAATGGAGGAGATGTGTTCTGAACCACCACTGAACCACCAAACTGAACAGTGCAGAAATAAAGCAACATAGCACCCATTAAGATCCTTGCAACCAGGACAGCCTTGCATTGGCCATCATTGCATACAACCTTGACGAGGGCAGTGGGGACCCGTGCTACGCACTGGGGTACAGGTTGAATAATGGGACATGCTGTGTTGTATGTTACAGTGATATTGTCATACTCTTTCATAACACACCTTGCATAACATATTGCACATAGCTAGACCTTTAGGTCTGCACTCGCACACACTACCCCCTGAACACCTCGCCACGGAGAACACCACGTTGGCAGTTTGAGCACGGGCATGCTCCCTATCCTGGGGCCTGATACTGGAAGCAGGCACCACCATGATCTAGACCCCATCCGGGGAGCCCACACGTGAGCATGCCACATATAATTGGCCATGTGAGAAGCATGGCCGTGGCAAGTACACACCCACACTGTCAAAAGTCTGCCCCTGTGCTTTGTTGATGGTCATAGCCAAGGCTGGGCGGACGGGGAACTGGCGGCGGCTGAAAATGATGGGGAGGTTGGGGTCTGAAGGGGTGATGTTCATGCGCGGGATGAGCACATCTGTTCCCTTGTGCGTGCCAGTGAGCACACGGGCTTGAAGAGCGTGCTGAGTGATCCTTTGCACAATCAAACGTGTCCCGTTGGCCAAGCCCTGAGCTGTGTTGATGTTGCGTAGCAACATGATTGGCATGCCCACCTTCAGGCACAGGCGGTGGCTGGGCAACCCTTGCGGCTGCAGGGAGTTGAGGAACTCAGGGGTGTAGAGATGCGCATTTGCGTCCTCGTCTGACACTTTATCACAGCTGAGCAGCACATGCTCCTCCCCTGGCCATGACGCGGTCGCGACTTTGTTCACATCATCCACATCGTCGTTGCGCGGGCACAGGGCTGCCTAGCCAGTGAGGCTGTCTGGAGAGCGTGCAGCCTCACTGTTTGCCAGGTCTCCAAAAATCGCAGCAACCATGTCCGTGGCATTGTTTCCTGGGCAGCGCATATGCTCAGGAATGACGACCCCGGCGAAATCTCCCCGGGTGTGGGGGGGGCACAGCATTGACTCCCCACTCCACCATCAACATGGTGCACGTACGTAATAGTTGATCAGCAGCACTTGCAAAAGCTGCCATCTTGAACCAGTATCCATGTGGTGTGCGCACAACATGTTTAAAGAATGCCGATAGTTACTTCTCATGGTTGGAAGACGGTCAAAAGCTTCCAAGCATGCTGTGAGCCATCAGTGGAAAGACCGCGCACAGCAGCAAGCCGCAGCTTTGTTGAACGGCATGCCATCGCACGCTACGCAGGTCTACATCTTGCGAGCAAGATCCAGCGGCAGCAGGCGTTGTGCCACCCAAATAACATATTGTGTGCAGTGAACACACACCCAACAAGCATGAAAATACCATACCCAGATTGAACAGCTCAACTGCCTGTGATTAGTTGCAGGGAGTGCAGTGGCACATGCACTTATTCAAACCCTTTGCAACTGATGTGGGCAGCACTGCATGCCGTCATCGACTGTGGCACTGAGACCTTCAGGCAAACCATGCCGGTGCAGACATCGCCGAATCACAGAGGTCGCCAACCCTGAGTAACGGTTGTCAGCGCAGCCCCTTTGTAACGTCCATCTCAACGCTTGGCCGCCGCACCCTGCCAGTGGGCACCACTGGTGCACCTCCAGGCCCGGGCTTGGCTGGCCCTTTGCCCTTCCCATGTGGTGGTGAGGCACCAAACAGAGCCTCAAGTAAGTGCTCCTTCTCCCTGTTTTCCATCATCTCAGCCGCACCTGCCATGCGAGCCCCACTGGAAAGGGAGATGAAGCCTGCGGCAGCTGCTGCAGCCCCCACCTCTGACAGGAAGGCGCTGCCGATGCTGATGCTAGCAGCGGGGCCGGGGGCTGCTGACGTGGTGTGCCCACCTGCTGAGCCAGAGGCGAACAGGTACGCGGCGGTTGAGTGGCGTCGTGTGCGTGCAGCTGCAGCACCACCAATGGGTGGCAGCAGGGCGTTGCTGCCTGATGCCAGGGACGTGTTGCTGCTGCCACTGTCATACAAAGCCTCCGAGTTGCGCCTCGAGCCTCCGAGCGCACCCCCAGGCACTGGCGTCACCGGCTGGCGACCACGCATGGGGGTCATGGGGAATGCCCCTTCTAGCCCGTCCGTGTCTGGGCCTGAAGGCAAACGCCCCAGGAATGCCTCCACACCAGCAGAGTGCTGCACGTTGCTGTGGGCGCTGCCGTTAGGGCTCAACGGGAACAGCCCAGCGTTTTGCTGCGACGATGGGGGGAGGGTTGACGCGGGCCGCCGGGTGTACATTGCCGCGCGCTGCTGCGGTGTCATGGGCATGTCGCGCGGCTGGTTGGGCACGGGTGTGGGCCGCGTTGCCCCCATCGCATCTCCACTGCCTATGGCTGACTGCAGGCCAGCCGTAGCATTAGACTTGGGGCGCATCACCCCTCCTGAGCCGGCAAGCATCCAAGGGTCCTCAGGGCCATCCGTACTCATGAACACATGCGGCTCAGGTATGAGGGCGGCTGTCGGGGAGGATGAGGGCAGGAGCACCGTCATAGACGCACGGCGGCGCTGCAAGCGGGTGCCCTGGACACGTGCATGCGACGTGGGGGGGACAGGCGTCATGCTTGCAGTTGGCAAAGAGCCGCTCAGCTGCCCGTGTGGCAGTGGGAGGGGCATGCCAAAGGGTGTGGCCGCTAGCGCTGCTGCCAGCAGAGGGGCCTTGGAGGGCTGGCTTGGAGGCTCCGCTGGCAGCCGGAACAAGTAAGCGCCATCTGCATCCTCCCCATCTCCCCTACCCTGGGCTGCCACCATGGCCGCCACATCACCAGATGTGGTGGGGCTGAGCAGCTTCTGGGGAGCCACCAGCCCCCCTTGCACCAGACTGCCTGATGGCTGCCTGCCATGGGTGGAAGGAGACTGTGGAGCCTCCTGTGCCTGGAGTACACCCGCCCCAAACGGCACGCGCAATGCTTCTGGCCGCAACCGTGATGCGCGCCTTTGCACCATGGCTCTGTGCGCAGGGCTCAGTGGCCCAGCAGGGCCTGTCGAGCTGCTGCCAACGCCGCCAGGAGCGGCTGTGCCCCCAGCCCCGTTCCCGTGGCCGCTGGTATTCAGTATGATGGGCACGTTGCTTGCCATGAGGCTGGCAAGCTGCTCGGCCAGGGCCAGTGTGTCTACTTCTGCGCCAGGTACACCTACCCCCGATGCCAGCCCAGCTGCTTCTGCCCCCTCCTCACCCCCATCAAGTTCCTGGGATGAGGAGCGTGACACGGGCAAGCTATCTGCCTTCAAGCGGCTGGAGGAGCGTGCCTTGTTGCCCAGCAGTGACAGCACCTGGGGCGCGCTATCTGTGGTGAGGCGGCCATGTGCACGGCCAGCATGACTCATTGGGGACGTCCCATCTGAATCCACAACACTGCTCACCCCACTGGTCCTTCGTGTGGTGCTGCTGCTGCTGGCCGCACTGCTGGCCGCGATGGACTGGGCGGTTGCGCTCACAGCTGACACCAGGCGCAACTGGGGTGTGCCCACACTGCCCAGCGTACTGCTTGCATCACTGCTTTGTGTGTCAATGCCGCCAAACTTCACGGCCCCACCAGCAGCAACACGCTGGGCAGCGCTTCTTGGGCCGGTGTCAAGGTCCTGCACAGCATGCCGCGTGCATCACGCAACAGATACAACTCATGGCAAGATTGACGCTGAGCTTGCAGCAAGTCAAAACTCAACACGTTGTAAAGAAGCAACCCGCAGTAAGGCTGTGGCACATGGTTTCATTAGTTTGGCTGCGCCCTGTAGTCTGCGTCTGCTGTATGGCGGCATCCCCTCCCTCGCACCATGCCAGCGACACCGTTGCCAGACGAGGTGGCAGCTTGTGGGTCTGCCACAAACAGCAGGGACTCCACTGCAGCACCCTCGCTGGGCAGGCTTGACTGACGGGGGGGTTGCAGGAAGGTCCCAGAGCAGAAACGTGGTACAGGTTCTGCATACAGTATGGGAATGGTGGTTGATAAGAATCAGCTGGCACGCTGTACATGGTCAGCGCGCTGCCGTCTGGTGAACATGTTGTGCAAGTGCTGTTTGCCCATCACCACAGCTGGACAACATGCAGGTGATGTGCTGCAACTGGACACTGCACCTGTTGGCTCGTCCGCACTCTCTGATTCCTCCTCTTCTTCACCATCCTTCTTGTCTTTATCCTTCAGCAGTGTTGCAGCACTTGGCAGCTGTGCACAGGACAAGCAGCACAGCATACAGCCAGCGTGTCTGGCAGATGGTTATCAAGGCAGTGCATGACGCGCGAGCCGCTCAGCAATTTGGCTGCTTCCAAGCCCAACAGCCACAGACGTGCCTGCGCACGGAATGCAGTCGCAGGCATGCTCGCGCGCCGATAGCGTATGCCCTTGACAGACTTGACAGCAGCCAGTGTGTGCTCCTGCACATAGACTTTGGGTTCGTGATCCCCGTGCTCGTCCACTTCTTCACTGCGCAACGCTGCCTGCTGAGCTGCAAATGCTGCTGCCAACAAGGGTGGCAGCACCCGCGATGGCCCCAGGAGCTTTGGCCTTCCTTCTGCGCACATGTGCAAGTTGCAGTGCCGCTAAGGTCATGACCCATGTCTGCAAACGCAAGAGCCATGCAAGTCCATCCTGCCATGTCATCCACGCATGTCATCTTTGGTGCCGCACCTTGCCCATCACGCAGCTCTTTGAACAGCGCTTCCCGTGCCTGGCTTAACAGCTGGTTTGCGCTCGGGCCCTGGTGCTCTTCAGCCTGTCGAGCCTTTATGTCTGTTTCTCGCAGCTTTTGCAGCTCCTGCAGCGTGTACATGCGCAGGGCATGGCGACTCCCCGCATTCGTACCCCCAATGAAGCACGGTGAAATTGCACACTGAAAACCCAAAGGCGCACCAGCTTTGCACGTTCGTGCGTTGTGAGCTTGCGCTCATGGCGTCCACGCTTGTCTTTTTGCGCATGATTTGCGCCCTCGTCGTCAGCCCCAAATGTAGGCGGTGCCATCACCCCTCCCGTTAATAATGGAAATCGTTCATGTTGACTGCCGCAATAGATTGGCAGCGTCTGCCCCAGCACAACCACAACAAGAGCAACAGTTCAGGGCAAGAAGCTGCTGCAACCCAAGAAACTCAGTATTTTACCATTGCGCAAAGCCACAGCGAAGGGGTCGGCGATGGGAAACTTTAGTTGTACCGCACTATCTCGTAAGTACCGTTGAACGCAGGCTGCGTCGATTAACGCTAGAAAGGCATTCACCCGTGGTAAATCTTCATGTCGGACGCTTATGCACCCACTGCTGAAAATCAGTCGTCATCAGGACCCCAGCTGATGAGCCCCCTGGGCTTGCAACAGCTTTAGACACTGCCATAAGACTGCCTTGTGGCAAGTGCGTGCACGCACAGCTGCTTGTACACGCACAGCCAGCAGGTCAGCATGTTGAAGCAGCTGCGTGTCGTGCTGCATGGAGGTCCCAGCAGAGGACAGCACACGCTGCAGATGCACTTGCCACGCACCCAGCGCCTGGCCTGCAGGCAGCGACATCCTTTTTGGCCTCTTGCATGCTGCAAGCTCAAGGCTGTTCATGGCCGCCAGCAGCACTGGACTGGATGGCCCAAACTCAGGAGTGGATGCTAGCATCCTGGCTGCTGTATGCAGATTCAGCTCTGGCAGAGGTGGCAGGGGCTGCGCGGCTCCTGCCATTAGGTCCACAATGTCATGAGGGTTATTTTCTGGCACAAACCTGGCACCGCAGGCAGCGATGTAGAATTAGTATCGGCTCCATCAGCCACATACACCAGATGACCAGATGACCATATGTATGCATAAGCCGATGTGAAGCGATATGCACAAGCAACAGGAGCAAGCAAAGTGCAGCCTCTAACAACTGCAAACTCACCCATAGTCCACCATGAAATCCAGATTTGTGCGTGCGCCATAATCAAGCGTCAGCTCCTGGCCAGCTGCAGCCTTCGAGGTGGGCTGCAGCAGTACCCTGCAAGACACATGATCCCATAGTCAACATGTTGCACCACACATCATGCTTGGGCAAGACGAACGAAACACCTGATTACGGGATGCCTTCTGCAAGCGCTCATGAGCTGCGCTCACGAGTACCCTGGGTTGATCAGCACCACAACATGTGTAACGACCTTCATTCAACATGTACTGGCCCACCCTGCCCACACACACGCAGCACCCATGCATGCACTCACCTGCGTTCATTGGCACTCAAGGAAACCTGACAGTGTGCTGCAGCACGTTCACATGTGCCCTGTCCACCTAATGCACCTGATGCTGGCTGCTGGTGGTTGGCCAGGTCAATGAGAGGCACCAAGGCTGTGATACGGACACCAGACTGCAGCTGGAATGTGAAGGAGCGGCTTCGTACCTACAGGTGTGTTCGGCAGCAGTTTAGGGATAGGGGGGCTAGGGTTGCAGGTGTGTTCAGCAGGTAAACCCTAAACCCTAAATCCAAAGGTACAGGTGTGTTCGGCAGCACAGTGCAGAGGGTGTGTGCATGCAAAAGCGGCTCGTGATTAAAGGGTACTCTTCCTTAACAGCTGCTCCTCACCGCGCTCACACCCCTGACGATGGCTGGAGCATTTACTTCAGCACAGAAAGACAGCTGGGCACTGCAAGAACATCCATGATGGCAGAAGCCAGCGGCGAGTTGCCATATGTTAACGCCTTGGCAGCCCTCAGCCAGGCACCAAAGACCCCATACACCCACAAACCCAGTCCGCACGCACAAGTCCTAAAGCCCACGCCGTGTCCTCCATGCTTCTCGCCAAGCCACTGGGTCGAAGCAGCTGGTGATGGCACTGCTCCGCCCAGCCACGCTGCCTAGCTGCCTCCGCCTGGGATGCATCCAAGGTTGTTATGCTATGCATTTCACTTCCAGCATGCATGCACCCATGCCTCACTGCTACAACGCTGTCGCTTGACCATGGATACCGAGGAGCGTGCGCATCGGCTGGCACCTCAAACTGGCCTCACCGTGAGTTCCGACAGCTGTAGCTGTGCAGCATCCTCTTCGTTGAAGTTCAGCAAGCACGTGAGCTGCTGCTCTCTTGGCAGCACATCCTGAACGTAGTGCTGCCATGCGCGCCGCACTGTGGTTGCAGCTGCAGCTGTTGGCTGATCCCGCAGCCACAAGAGGCTTGCAGCTAGCTGCACAAACTGGTGACCAGGCACCCGCACATCCCCTGCAGGCAGCATGCGCTTGATTACGGCATGCAGGCAAAGCATGCATCACGGCTCCATGGGTACATTATGCCATGCAATCGCCGCACCGAGCAGAGACAGGCAGTCCTGGGCTGGTCCCATGAGTGCACGTCCATCCGTCACCAGGCAACTGGAAAGGGGCACTGCAACAAGAGGAGCTGAGCTGTCCTCAGCTGATACAAGGCCGCGACCGCATGTAACTTCCCCAACGCTGGCATACAGTTCTGCGTCTAATCCATCTGCGATCAGCTCGAGGTCCCTGTGCGACAAGCGAACACGACATGGCTTGCGTCGAAGCTCTTGCCGCAGGCGATATGATCTATGTAAAGCTGCCACTTTACTGCTGATCAGCATTGCTAGTTGCCATCATCGGCCGAGAGGCATGAAGGTACAAGGAGTACAACTCAATGGTCACACATAGCGCGATGCGGATCTGGTGGCTGCGTGTTCCGTCCCTGCATCACTGCTGAAGCCCAGCCCCATCCGCCATCTGGTCACCCTGCATGTTTTTGCTTCCAAACCCAACTCCACATCAAGACCTGCTACAACCACAGCACAACCCTACGACTGCTTTTTGTCCATGCTACCCACCCGCACCTCTGCATCTGCTGCAGCGCTGTCGCCTGTGCGCTCACGCAGGGCGCATAGATGCTCGTTCAGCCACTGCACCATGCGCGCAATGCATTGTGGTGTCTCCGGGTCGTGCGCCAGGTCGTGGTATGCCCCCTGAACCTCCAGGTAAGTAACGTCACGGCTGCCAAACCTTGGGAGCAGGCGGCGGAGGGACACGACGCTGCATGTTGCATCATGTGTACCCTGTTGTAGGTAGATGGGCTCACGCATCTTGCGCAGGCCAGCCTTGATGACCAGTGTCGCGTTGATGCAGCTCACAACCGTCCCTGTCTTGATTGGCTCCCGGTACCTGTATGTGCATTCAGCACATGTATTTGAAGGGTGCATAATGTATGCATTGTTTGTTGTACTTCGCCACACCTGGCAAAGCATGCACAATGTGACAACAAGACCCGTCTGACCACACGACCCGTCTGTGCAGTTGGTTTGCACACACCATAAGGGGTCATTGAGGCACTCCTCCACGCCTGCAGGATCCCGGATTCCCACTGAGGGAGGTTTCCGTGGCAGGAAGGGGACAGCGGGGATGAACCAGCTCAGCATGCGCAGCACCTGGCGGATGAAGGAGAAGCAACATGACCAAACCGTGGAAGGAAGGTCTAGTTGGAGAACAAGGGAATGGATGTAAACAATTTGCATCATGTCTTCATGTGTTGTGGGCGCCATGTGGCACCTGCACGAACTATGAGTCACGATCTCATTAATGTGCACTGACGTAATGTGTGATGTTGTGAGTTCCAAGCACCGAAGCCTGAGCCATGGCAATCAAGATGCAGTAGTCTACCTTTCAACATGCCCCGCCGTGCAAATATGCCGCACCTGGATCTGCATCCACTCGCCCCAAGACTGGTTGGGCTGCACACATACCAGTGGCGATGATAGCAGCAGGCCTGAAGACGGCAGGACCACGAGGCACAACTTTGCTTGACTGTACCTTCAAGTTTACGGTCACAACTCCAAGCAGCTCACAGTCCATCTCCCTACCACCTCACTGGGCCCCAGCTTTGATTCACCACGCAGCAGCAATGAGTACTTCCCGATGTGCCAGTGCTGCAGTTGTGCCAGCACCAACCTGCGTACATGCCGGGCCGGTGCTGTGCAACCAGCAGAGATGTGAGACCGCCCATGGAGTGGCCGCCGATGAATGTGTGCTCCTTGGGAATGCCCCGCTGTACTGCTGCCGGTACCACCACATCATCCAGTACATCTTCCAGGTCATCCCTCAGGTCGTGCCATGTGCGGATGAAAGCCCTGCACGAGATGGTGCAGGATGCACAGTGTGGACCTCGCGTACACTCCAATCCTGCCAACACAGAAGCTTTGTGAGCAGCACTGCCCATCCCCTTGGCAGCCAGGCAGACAAGGTGAGGCAGGCAGGGGCAGGAAGTCAAGTAGGAAGCTTTTGTGAGACCAGCTGATGCCCTGCTGTGCCAAGCCCAGCACACCTTTCTGCCGGGTTTGTTGGCCCTGAACGTCCATGACCATGGCAGTCATAGGTAACCACCAAGAGCTTGCACTGCGTGCAACGGCATGCTTATCCGCACCTTGTGCCCTGGGGGTTGAGTCATGCTGCTGATATAGCTGCAAGCAGTTTGCTGAGTGGATGCGATGATAGGCTGGCTGCCAAGTTGGCGACAGTATGAGCACTAACGCATGGAACAAATGTCTTCATTACAGCACATGATGATATATACATGGTACTGCTTGAGGCAAGACCACCCACCTGCCGCGCAAGCTCCTGCAGCACATGTGTGTGCCGACTGCAGTGCTCACTAAACCCATGGTGCCTGCAGGTGTGAGATTGAATCCTGGCGTCATTGTTGATATCGATGCAACAGTAGGTATATACCTCCAGATGCAACAGCATGACCTGAGCATGTACTTATAATAATGCAAATATACTACACACAAACAGCACCTTTCTAATGAACCCCAGCTATGGTGCGCAAAACCCATGGGCTGTCACTCCCTCAGGCTCTGAGTCTCGTGCATGTGCGCATGGGACAAGGCTCATTGTACTAAAGCTATGTAGGACTGCTGCGAATGAGGCTGTTACTTACCACAGTAGTACACCCTGTAGCTGCTCCGTCTTTGGCTCCAGCGTCTGCACGAAAAGTTTGTATTTACGCCTGCACTGATACTCGCTCTCCGTGACGAGCACATCCTCATGGATCGTTTTGTTTCCCATGCTGTCTCGTGAAATGAGTCCTTAATGCAGGTTCTGGGACATTCTCTCGCCGTGAGGAATAGCAGCTGCGCAGCTGACACAATTACGCGCTGATCACTTCAGCACATTGGTGAAGAGATCAGAAAATTGCTGGATCCAAATCCTTGAACCCTGAAAACCCTTGTTCGTTCTGGGAATGTCAGTGCGCATTGCCTGTTCACCTAAGTATGTATTATCACCCCTAACAATGCTCCCATCTGCGGACAAACGGCCCTTCGTTTCTCATCTCGGTCAAGGCGCGTTCCTATGCAGCTCCACACCCTGTTGTTGCATAGCTACCAGCTTACGTGTGAGGGCCGCAACATGTGCGTCTCCTGCTGATGGATCAAGCACTGCCTTTGACAGTTCATCCCACAAGTCCCTCATCTGCAGATGCAGCACAGCCCTGCAGAAGATGAGCCGGACCAAATGGAGAGGTGAAGAGAGGCAGTGAGACAAGACAGCGATAGTGGTGGTCCTGGCACAACGTCACATGTGATTGCGGTATGCCCTGGCACTGGCGGCCACTAACCCCCACAGTACAATTCAGAACATAACAGTCCACGTGAATCAGGGGGGTGACACTAGCCCCGCACACCCACCTTCGCAGCGCTGGGTGGTACCCCTCGCCCTGCACAATCTCCTCAGCTTTAGCCCATTTCATATCATCGTACTCTTCAGTGTCGTACTTGATGCTGGCACGCTCGTTAGAGCTGATATCCGCGCTCTGAACAGCCACGATGTCTGCTGTGCCATTGCCTGTGGCACAAGGGGAAGCAGCAGTACACCTGGTTGCAGCCAGTGTTCCAGCGTCCCCAGCCGGAGCTTGCAGCCAGCAGATGATGTGGGTATGGGTGGAATGCTCGCGATGCTGGGGCCCAGAATGACTCTGTGTCTCCCCGGCGTCCTCACCTGATGGCTCCTGCTTCCTGAACTGCCACAGGTAGGATGCGTAGCACACGCCACGGAACCGCGAGGGATCGATGATGAGAGTTGTCTCACGTTTGACATTCTTGTGTGCCGATTGCGCTGGTGTCTCCCCGGCCTGCAGCAACATGTTGCATCTCACCGCAATGTTTGTAGGCCATTGATGAGCTTCAGCCTATTCAGTGTTTGCACCACTGAACAGCTGTGGCTTTCCTGTGCAGCATTGTTTCTTACTGGGATTAACTATTCACATACCCGCATGCGTCCACCAAGGAACCACCAGTCCGGCTGTGGGTGCACCTTCCTTTTCATGATGAGAATTTCACCGGTTTGTGAGTCACGGAGGAGCACGTCTGCACAGCCTGCGCACTCAAGGACAGATAGGCACTGGGCCAAGTTGGTTTTTTTTTTACACGATCATGTCAATAGCTGTTTGCAGCGGTCCCACCATGGCAGCAGCAGCAGCCAGCATGCACCTTTCACGAACGTGTCAAGGGCCCGCGAGTACTCTACATCTTCAAGGAAGGTGCTGTTCTTCTGTGCGTGATGAATTGGAGTAGGATTGGACAGCTGAGCTTGCATTGCGCGGCATGTCCCAAGCACGCCCATAGTGCATGCACCAAGCACCATGCCGATTGGGGTGATGTTCATAATACAGCAGTTATCGTTTGTGGTGCACACATGCAAGCGCGTTGCACCTCTGAGTAACATACCTGATACTCCCCTGTTTCATGATGTGCAATTGCAAATATATCATCCATCACTGCTGCTCACGTTGTGCTTGCCCCTGAACAGTGCAAGACGATCTGCTCGATAATGCACGAGTCGCGGTGAGTTGCAGTTATGCACCTAGTCAGCAGAAAAAAAAACAAACAGCGTCGCAAGCCCAACAAGGCCTGAAACTTGGGTGAGTGACAGTGAGGTACTGTGTCATGTCAGCGCCCATGTGTTCCTCCATAGGCTGCTTTAGGCGGGAGGAGTTCGTAAACATGGTGCGCACCGTATGAGTAGTTGATACTGCAGTCGAGGCGCCTATTGTCAGGCCGTGAGCGAGTGCTGCCAAGCTGCTTCAAAGAACCCACATGTAGTAGGGTGATCCACGAGTAGTGCAGCGCTCTTGTATCTCGTGTGGCAGGGCAGCTGCTGCCTCGTGGCCATACCACCATTAGGCCTGACGCCTGTGGCGTTGTCCCCTCCCACCTCCAGGCGTCCAAGCGCATTCAGAAGGAGTTGGCAGACTTGCAAAAGGACCCTCCCCCGAACTGCAGTGCGGGGCCCGCGGGAGATGACCTGTTCCACTGGCAGGTTGGTACCCGTCGTGTATAGGACAGCACGTATGGGTGTCGGCGGGGATTGGTGCGCGATCTGGAGCCAAACCGTGCACAGCATGTGGGTTCATGGGTTCATGAAGGTTCACCTGTGCCCATGCTCTGCATGGTGTCATGCACACAGGCGACCATTATGGGCCCTGCTGACAGCCCATTCGCAGGCGGTGTGTTCTTCGTCAGGTGCGTCGCTGTGCAACACATGCCTTCTTGCCAGGCTGTCCAATCGCAGCCTTAAAGAGCGAGCAGTAAACCCTTGACCACCCTTGACTGGCCCTCGTGCAGTATCCACTTTCCTCCTGACTATCCTTTCAAGCCCCCGAAGGTTGCGTTCCAGACCAAGGTGCGTCAGAGTCGGTTGACGCCGGATCGTTAGATCACAAACTCATGGAGTTCGCCGAGCAGCTACCCCTAGCGCAGCGCGCTTCATTGAGCTGGACGGTGATGCGACCGCAGGTGTACCACCCCAACATCAACTCGCAAGGTGCTATTTGCCTGGACATCCTGAAGGATCAGTGGTCACCTGCTCTCACCGTGTCAAAGGTATGTATGCACAGATGTGGCATGCACAGTAAGTGTGTATAGATGACAATGTACTGTGTGCAGCCATGACGCACTGCCCCATGCACATTGTAATGGGGCCATACTGTTGGTCCATGTTCCATGTGTACAGGTGCTGCTGTCCATCTGCTCACTGCTGACGGACCCTAACCCCGATGACCCTCTGGTTCCCGAGATCGCACACGTGCGTACATGGGTGCTTGCGTGCCTGCGTGTGGATGTTGTGCAGTTGCGTCTGTGCGGCACAGGAACAATGTGCGGTGGGGCTGGTGGTGAGCACATGAGCATTATGCATGTGGATTGCATCCGCAGATCATTAAGACAGACAGGCGCCGGTATGAGGAGACAGCCAGGGAATGGACCCGCAAGTAAGTATCTTAACCATGGCAAGGGGCAGCTGTGCTGTGCTGTACTTGCTGGCTTTGTATTGGGCATTGCGCAGTACATATGCCGCACACTGTTCAAGGGTGCATAGCTGCTTTTGCATGGTAAGGATCTGATTGCTTGTGTATCGCTCAAGATGAAGCGCTGTGAGGGATTGACTGCAGTAACTGAACAGCGCTATACAGCATCATCTCGGCCAGGCATACCATTCCATATGCTGACCTACCTGTCATGCTGGTTTTAATGGGGAGCTCACTGCTGCCTGCTTGTTGCTGCAGGTATGCCATGGGCTGAGTGCCCTGTCATCATTCAGTCAGCAAAAGCAACCCGCAGGCTTTTTGTAGGAAGCCCAGGTTGGTGGTGTATGTCGGGTGGGGTAGGCACATTGCCGCACCAGCCCAGCATGTGGAGGAGAGACAGCATGGCATGTCAGCTCACTGGGCTGTTGTGGGGTTTGTAGTGGTAAGTTCCAAGGACCCAGGACTTGTCTTCTTCTTTTTCTCATTCCTGCTTAAAGCTGCAGCCAACCTGTTGAGGCTGCGCATAATTTGTAATGACACGCCTGAGATTGGCCGTGGTGCCCAGCCTGCGAGTGCAGCCAAGCCACTGTGCATTTGACAGCAGCAGGAGGTGCAGACACTGGGCAGGCAGTCAGATCAGTGTTATGATGCCTGTAGCAGTGGGCTCTGACCTCAGCAGCTGAATGGTCCGGCCATTGTGGCCATAATGTGAGAACATATGCCCAAGGTAATGTCCAGTGACCATCAGTAAAGCGTCGTGTGGGCTTCATAGGATGCTGCGGTGCCGACACTTGTGCCCGCACTCACAGCAACTGAACCGCCTGTTTGTTGGTGTACATGCTCCGGCCTTGATCAGGGCGACGAAGAAGATGTCAGCGCCAGATGGGGTGCTTTCACAGGAGGAAATCTGGGCTGGAGTGCGGACGACGTGTCAGGATGCACATAATTCAGGAGCGTCGACTATGACAGACACTCAAGTACGTCGTGATTGTTGTGAAGAATGAAATAATCCTGGTCAGTGCAGGTTGCTTCGTCAACATGCATGTGTTGCATTGTGCAGAGGCACATGGTTGACACTGATTGCTGTTGCACACCATGCACTGACACTGGAGCAATGCTACCAGCATGCCAATAGCGCAGCAACAGGTTGTTACAACACACTAATGAGCTTGCTTGTGCATGATGGCACCGCAAATGACCCAATCGCATGCAGGTGAAGCTGGTGCATTGCAGCAAGATGGGCATTGACTTTGTGGTGCGGTTGGCGTCCTCACTCAAAGCCAAGCCCAGAGCACCAATACCAGAAGCCAACACAAGCCAGGGCAGTGGTGAGAAGCCAAAATGGCGGAACCCCTTCCTGCCACCTGAGCCCGAGCTCACAGTGGGCCACCTGTCAGAGACACACACGCTTGTCCTGAACAAGTTCAATGTGGTGAGACACCACAGCTTGCATGCCAGCTTGCATACATCCGACACATGCTGATGGCTGTTTGCAGGGCCATGCATCTGCCTTTGTTCATCGGAGTAATGGCCCATGTGGAATGGAACATGTTATCGTAAAGCTCGTGGTATCCGTGCTCCCTGACGTTCCTGCACTGCTGATGTGCGCCTCAGGTGCCACACCACTGCCTGGTTATCACGCGTGAGTTTGAGTCGCAGACAGATCCGTTGAATGCACGGGACCTGGGGGCAACATGGAGGGTGCTGCAGGTGGGTTGCAGGTTGAAGCGGTTCGCATCTTCTTTGCCATACAGGCAGTAGCATTGCAACAGTGTACCAGCCACTGTGTTGTGATGCCCTTGTGGCTTGGCTCTACCAGCAAACATGCTGCACTGCACACCCTGACTGCGCATATGCTGTGCATCCAACATGAAGCTGTGCAGGCAATGCCATCTGGTGGCCTGGCCTTCTACAACTGTGGGGAGCACAGTGGGCGAAGCCAACCACACAAACATCTTCAGGCGAGGCCTCATAGCATATTGCAGTTATCACAAGCTTCAAAACATTACCAAGCAGTGAACCTGTACTGTGCTAGCGGCCATGACTTATCACAGTATCAGTATGCAATTGAGGCATATGAAACCATGCCAATTGGAATATGACTACTGCGTCCCAGGCCTGTGCTGGCACCCAATCGCTCATTTGTCACGCCTGCAGGTTGTGCCGCTGCCATTCCATGACAGTGCAGCTCCTGTTCCTCCAGTCCAGCTGCTGGTGGACACAGCCGCATCTGCATCTCAAACGCAGCCGTACACGATCTTTGAGGTGAGCTGTTGTGGTCGATGGCACTTGCCCATGCAGCACATTTTGTAGCAAACAGCATTAGACCCACTTGGTTGCACTCCATGGGCCACAGTACATGCAGCAAACCTTAGGGTCCCCACACTTAGGGCCCCATACCTCATGGCCCAAGCCTGTCTGCAGGTGCATGGTATGCCATGCCAGGCATATGCCAGCCTGCTGCAGCCAGATGCCACGCCGGCCCAGCTGGAGCACGTCATTCAGCAGCTGATGGCGCGCTTATTGCCAGGTGCAAGCTACAACGTGGTCATGACCAGGGCGTTCATCATGCTGTGCCCGAGGCGGGCAGAGATGTCAGGGCCTTGTGCTCTCAAGTGCGTGGATGGTGAACTTGGTTGTGGCGTGCACACTGCACATTGCAGTGGTATACAAAAATGTTGAGCAGAGGGCAGCCAGTTGGTCTGGGTGGGCAAACAGCCTACCTTCTTGAATTGCATCCAGCAGCGTGCTTGCTGTGCAGTGCGCCAATGTAGTGGGCTACACACATGTGCACCTGTATCTCGCCCCTGCGCCCCCCCCCCCCCCCGGCAACCGAACCCTGCTTTCTTGCCCTTGCATGACTGCATGCAGCTCCCTGGCCTTTGCCGGCACGGTGTTGGTGAGATCTCAGGAGGAGATGGAGTACGTCGAGCAGCAGGGGCCAGCAGCACTGCTGGCACAAGTGGGACAGCCATGGCCTTAATGCTTTGCTGTGGCTGCTGATGAAGCCTGCTGGCACAGGTGATTGTTGTACTGCTTCTGCCTGTGCCTGTGCTGCGCTTCTTGCAAGTGGAACATGAACCAGAGGTAGAGAAACCAAGGTAGATAACTAAGATAAACCATGGGTACTGAAGGGCCGGGTTGTGTTCAGCATATAACCTGTCAGGGGCCTGCAAATGCTGGCAGCACACATGGCGCTTCATGCTCCGCTCAGTTTGGCTGCGCGATGACCATAGTGTCAGAGGCCACCCTGTGCCTGCAGGTGTAACCTGCTGCGACATCACCTGGTGCTGAAATGATGAGGATCAACAGCAGTTGCGCAGTGCATGCGATGGTTTGTCTAGCACTGCTCGCAGTCATTGAACCTCAACATTGTCGTACCTGTGATGTTCCCTGGCACCTGCTGTTTACAGCTCTGCAGCTTCTGACACCTATGTCGGATATGTGAGCAATACAAGCAGACTTTGCTGATCAAGCGCTGACTTTCAATGATGATTACTCAACTCCTGCCGCTGGAATGAGTGTGCACTGAAAGTGGGCAGCATCTGTGCTGTGTACTTCGTCCTGTTTTCGTAGCTGTTCTGCTCATCGCATGAACCACGCGCGCATGTTCAGAGGTGTATTACACACCTCGGCCCTTGGAGGGGATGGTATCATAGGGAAAGGTTGTGCTCAGGGAGCCAACACGGATCGCAAACGCCAACCTACATAACACACCACACATGCAAGCAATCAAGGTGGGACTTGCACACCCCAGCACCTTGTGCCACCAAGGACGGGGCCCCAAGTGCAGCGACAGGGGAGCACAACAGCCACACGCATCAACTAGAACCTGCCAAAACAATACCAGCGAACGGACCGGAAGCGCAAGAGCTTTGCCTATACTGTATGATGAATATCCACAGCGCAAAATGCGCCCGAAGGCCGCGTTTATCGCGCAGCAAGACACAAGCTGGGCCGCATCTTGCGTATTCGCACGGGAAGACCTCCAGCTTCCTAAGCTACCGCCTCACTCCACCTCTTGTCATCGCCAGGACCACAGATGCAGCACCCAACCAACACCCGACCACTCCACGCATCTACCAAAAACATGAACGAGCACATCCTCTGCATTTCCCTTGAGCCTCCATTGACCCCTATGGTTACGATTAAGTTTCCAAACCATTTTTCAAATCATGGAACAACCATTCAGGCCACCCCCATCACTCGTACGCCCTCACACCTCCTCTTGGGGGAAAGCAATGACCACTCATGACCAATGCTCTGTACACTGCATGTGCAGCAACCCAAATACGCACACATTCACATGCGACACAAATTTAACACACACCAACTGCAGCCAGGGTTCCCAAACGGCTGGCCTGCATGAACAGCATGGCCAGTGTGGAAAAAGTGCTAAACCCTGGACAAGCAGCTACAAACCCCCCGCTGTGTTGGTCCCCCGCAACAGCTAAGGCCCGCAAGCTGCTCCCACGCGGGAAAACACAGCATCACCATCAACACCACCGCAAGGAGCCTGCCACACGCTGCGCTGCCGTCACAAAACGCCGCACTGGAACTAGGTTGCAGCTCCAAGATGGTATGGCTGCAAAAATGGAATCAAAACCGCAATGCCACCAAATGTAGGAGACTGCTCGGTTCCCTGCAGGGAAGCCAAGCCCGCTGCGATGCAACACACTGTGCTTGTCATTCACTCATGCCAGTGCCCGATGATTTGGGGGCTGCATGGCCCTTGCAAAAACCGCGTCCAAAGGACACGGCACAGCTGCAGCATGCTTCAACTGCACACTGCAACCCTTTTGGATACTGTTTAGTAGTGGGTAGACGTCAAGGAGAGTAGTGCTAGCGCCACTCTCAGCACCTCTAATTGGTCGAGCCCCCACAATGGTCACTGCCCTCACTGGCCAGCCCAACATGGTGGCACTCACTGCTGCCTGTTAGCTCTGTGGTCAGCTCAAGCGGCCCTCAAGCAGCCCCCCTGGAAGAGGCTGCTGCTTATGTCGTCCGCATCCAGCGCCCCACACCTCGCCTGCTGCCAGCTCAATGCTGCTGGTACTTGACCTTGTGGATGGTCATGCTGGTGGGGGTGCCAGGAACCAGGGACACCACTGCTGATGCCGTGCCTTGCTGGCCAGCGGTTGCAGCAGGCGCCTGCTTTGCTTGCACTGCAGGGAAGGTGCCGCCCAGCTGCGCTGACAGCAGTGAGATGGAGGCCTGACGGTTGATGCTGAGCGGAGGCTCGCTGTTCCTGTTGAAGTTGGCCTGCTGCTGCTGGGCCTGCCAGGCAGCGGATGCAATGGGAGGCAGGGAGGTGCGCTTGAAAGGTTCGGCGACAAAGCCCAGCACCGGCCCCTGCTGCTGCGCAACCGCCTGTACTGCAAACAGGGCCTCTGAGGACTCCGGGCTCGCCGCGATCTGCAGCGTGAGGGTGGGTGACGCCTGCTGCTGGTTATGTGCAGCCAGGTTGGCAAACTGCAGCTGCAGGTCGCGCATGATCGCGTCCTCCTCGCGCCGCAGCTGCTGCTCCTGCAGCCATGCAGGGATGTGCGGCTGCTGCTGCTGCTGTTGTGGCTGGATGTTGCTGTTGGTTGGGGAGGAGGGGGTTGAGCTCATCGGGCTTGCACCATTGCGGCTGGTGCCCTGAGGGCTGGGCTGCCCTGAGCTGCCGCCACTGCTACTGGCCTGAACCACCACATCCTGCGCCCGTGCAGGCATCCACTTGCTCAGCATTGATTGCGTCCGGCGCCATGGGGGCAGTGTGAGCTGCATCTCTTCGAAGGACCGCGCCATCTCATTGCACAGCAGCTGCACCACTTGTACCAGCCGCGCATGCATGCCCACAAATACTGCAGGCACAAGCTCCAGCAGCGCCTTGTACTCCTTTGTAGGGTGTGGCACAGTGAACTGCTCACAGAACAAGGGATCAACCTGCAATGCGCATGGGTCCAAGTGCACCCCACATCAGCATTGGATTGCGAGGCCTTGCAGCTCACCACACATTGCGGACAAGCAACCCGCGCCCCTGTCCCTTCACTCCTACCAGGCTGTCTGCTACCCTGCATATGCTCACCAGGAACTCTGCGCCTGCATAGTCGGTCCCAGCTGGGGCCACCAGTTGTAAAAATTCATGCCTCAGGTTGCGGAAGCATGAGCCTGGCACTGAATTTGCCCCTGCACTGGCACCTCCAGTTGCTCTGCGGACACGCACATTATACCTGCAATGCACACGGGAGCACGAATCATGTGGAGATTAGGTAACAGGGAAGCTTCACCCTTTATCCTAACTGACACACAGATATTTGCGCAATGGCAACATCACCATACGAAATGATTGCGGGCATTCATAAGTCGCCATATGCTGCTCGCTGCTGGTGGTTGATGTGCGCTGAGCCGGCCGTCGGCAGACCAGACATGACCGGAGCCCTTCAGCACCACTTGACCACAAGCCGTCGATTCGTGGGAATGAGGCTGCGCATGCAGCACGCCTACGCAAAATAGTGGCCGAACCTACCCGAGGCTTGCAAGCTTGGCAGCCAGGGCGACAGTATCTATCTCCCCCTCGCGAGCCAGCGCACGTGTTGCGGCTTGTGCATCTTGAAGCAGCTGCAGGCGTGTAAACTGGGTAGAACGCATGCTGGGACGTGAACTGTGGATATTTTGCGTATCTGTCCTTTCACCCTTGCCCAGCACGAGGGCCTAGTGCCCATAGCACTCCCTACAATGCATTCCTGCAGCTTCTCCCCTCGCATCCTTCTGCCACAATATGCCCAATGCCGACCTCCCATACCACACGCCTACCTGCTCCGCAAAGCTCCCCAGGGGCTGCGCCAGGAGCGCCTTCAGCACCCGCGGAGCCTGAGGCTCCTCCGCCTTTGCAGCCGCCCTTGACCGCAGGATGGCATCTTCGACCTGCAGACCAGAATCACAGATGAATCGCCACCAGCCTCCAACCGCAGCAGCAGCGGCAACGCCAGTGGCAGCAGCTCCTCACCTCCATGCTGAACTGCAGAGACCCTGGGTGGACAGGCAGGCTGTCCCCACCCTGACGCATTGTGAGCAGCGCCATATGCAGTGTTCCAACGGCTACTGGTCGATTGCACGCGCGGCTTCCATCACGGTGGTCGAAATTTTCTTCTGGAGGGCACCTTGGCGAACCTGCGGTATCATTCCATGGACATGTAACTAAGGTGAGGTGACATCGTCCAGTTTCCTCACGGTGCAGGCCCAGGCCCCTTGCTACCCTTAAATGCATCAGCGATGCTGCACGTTCTGCTCTGGAGGTACCCACCGGAAGCGCTGGGCTTCGGATCCTGCTGACGTCTACCGGCAATACCTGAATGTGCCGCCAGGATTCTGCTGCATGGCTACTCAACATCCCGTTTTGCATGAAGTTGTGACAATCAATCCAAAGCGCTGCGTTCCGCTCTCTCCCCTCGCTCGCTGTGAATTTCCAGCTCCATGTACAAACTGGTGATGCTGTTGCTTTGCTCTGTAAATTGCATATCTCTGCCCACTGCCATTACCAATACTGCATCTGCAAGCAAGCGTTATCTCTGACCACTGGTGTACTACACAGTTGCTCCCCCTAGGTTCGTTGTGCATATGATGTTGGCCCCTGTGTCAAGACTGCACCGCATATGGTAGATGTTACAGCTGAGTACTGACCTAGAAGTGGCATGCCAATGGAGTATGTAGCCCCGAGCAGCAGGGCACCATCAAGGCTGCCGCTTGCGCGTGGCTGTGACGGCTGCCCACGTCCCATCTGTACGCACATGAAAGTCCTTGAAGAATGGCTCGTATGCTGACTTGACATCAGGCACCTGCTCCTCAAGAATGCCTGACAGCACTAGCATGCCTCCTGGCCGGGTGTAGAAGGCCAAACGGCCAGAGAGCTCCAGCAAGGGCCCCTGCCAGCAATGCAGCCATCAGCAATGTGAGTCACTCAACAGAAAACACCTGGACCTGCACCACGACACACAAAACACAACCCTGCATGCCGTGTCATGCCATGCCAAGCCGGATGACATGTCCAATGGAAGTGTGACTAAAAAAAAGTGTGACACCGACTATTCAAAGGCGTCACATGTGCTGTTTGCCCCACCACCCACCCGCAGGATGTTTGCCATGACCACATCAAAAGCACCGGCTGCAGGCAGCCCCGCCTGCGTGCAACAACCCATATGGCAGTGCAAAATGCTAGTCATGTGTGTATGTCATGCAAGTTGCAAGAGTTCCGAGCTTTGGCACAACAGCCAACCCATCATGAGCAATGGCTATGAAATGCATTGTTCAGTCACCTACATGAAAGGACATTCCAATCAAGCTCCTGGCCCTCCAGCAGCCCCTACCTGCGCCACAGGCTCGGGGTCACACGAACTTGGTCCGCACTGCAGCACAGTCATCACAGCTGCCTCCACGCCATTCAGCTCCGCATTCCGTGCAGCAGCCCGCACAGCGAGGGGGTCGGTGTCAGTCCCAACCGCAGACCGTGCCCCCAGCTTCAGAGCAGCCAATGCGAGCACGCCTGAGCCTGCCCCGTAGTCCATGACACGAGCGCCCTGCAGCTGTTGCACATGATCCTCCAGCGCCGCCAGGCACATGCGTGTTGTGGGGTGCTCGCCAGTGCCAAAGGCTACACCAGGAGTAAGAATGATGTTGATGGCATCAGGCGCCTGGTCCTGGGGTGGGGTGTCCCACTCGGGCACAATGTACATGCGCTGGCTCAGGCGCAGCGGCACATACGAGGCCTGCGAGCAGAGTTGGTGCAACTGACGTGCAGATGCAGACACAAGCAGCCAGTAGCGAACAGCTGACATTATCATAAACTAACAGCCAGCATCACAGTTGGACATCTTGACATCTGCTTCATAATGCACTCACTGGAGAATCACCCACAAAATCCAGGCCGCTGCCAGGGCACCAGCCCTTTTTAAATAACCCTGGGCGACAAGAGTACATGGCCAACCATTGCTGATTGCGTCCCCACCTTGATCTGGTTCACCCACTGCTCGTTGGCCACCCCCTCCACCACGATGCTTCCAAGCTCAATATCCACCTCACATATCTCAGCTGCCTGGCCAATGACGCCCAACACGTCCTGTTCCTCCATGGGGAAATGCGCTGCAGCAGGCAGCGACGAGTCATGCAACAGACATCCATGAGAGCAACCAGCATCCTTCCATCAGGTGAGCCCACCGCAACCCAGGAACACACCTAGAGCTGATGGGGCCATATCATCCCTGGCTGGTATGCGCATTGACAGGAGTGGGGGGCATCTCAAGCATGATCAGAATCACTGAACATGCACTACACCCTCACCTACAACATCGCACTGGTCCCACAGTTGTAGCGCCTCATCGTTGCCTGGCTCTGCAAAAATTTCCTGCATCCAGGATCATGCTTACAAGGCGTACAGTCAGCGTGTTGCCTGTCTGCTGGCTTTCTCCGATGCGCAGCGTCTGGACTTCTGCTGCTGATGAAGCTCTAGCACACGGTGATGGTCATGGATTACATGAACGCAAACTGACCTGTTCTGGTGCGCCTGGCGGCCGGTGCTCTTGGACACTGTGAGTGCATGCATTGGATAACCAAAGGTATACCAGGAACCACGTGCAGTTATGTTGTTAGCACGACAGCAGGTGCTTTAATGATCAGGCAATTTGACACCCACATCCCAGACATACCACATACATCGGCTGCAGACCAGTCAGGATAAACACCACTACGAATCTGTAATGCCAACCGTCAGGTGTGTTGACCATCGGAGCACTTACACGACAGACTGTGCGCCCATCCCAAGCAGAGCATCACACAGCAGCTCCGCCTGAGTGCCCGGCACATGTGGCACGATGGCTCTGATGCATGTGGCCTCTCCCTCACCGCTGCCCTCCCTGCAGCATGCAGATGACAGCAAGCCGCAGCAGGCTGAGAGCCGAGCCGCACTTGGCAGTGCAGTCCAGAGTGCATGGTCAGCTGCATACACGACACCCACCCCGGCTGAAGAGGGAAATCCATGGCAGATACTCCAGTGCCAGCTGCTCTGCACATGGTACGCCGGCAATGTCTGGAAGCATGCTGAGGTGGCTGCGAGCTCATGGACAGAGCTGGCACATGACACGTCTCCTGTGCATTAACCGCATGACGCAGCGGCAGCACGCTTGCAAGTGGCTGTGGCATGGTCAGGAGCTGAACTGCTGTTGGTGTACGCGCAGTGCGGATGGTGTTGACCAGCATGCGGCGCAGCATGCTGTGGGCTACCATGCTGATGGACCGGAGTATTTGGCAATCCCGAAATGATTCTCAGCCACGTTCAGATGATAAACAATGCTGACTCTAGCCTGCGTGAATGAAGTGCGTCTGCGTCGAATGAACCAAGGCAAGATTGTGAAGGGGCTTAATTCATCAATGTTGCGGTGATAACGCGAATTGGTTATTGCTGCCGCCAAAAGCATAGCATCTGGCAGTACATCTGCAGGAGGCAGTACAGCTTGCGGTGTGTTCAAGACCAAGCCTGGGTGATGGTGGTGGTGGTGGTGATGGTGGTGATGGTGCGTTCCGTGTGGTGTTGATGAGGAGAGCACCTGCGACAGGTGGTGGGGAGGTCAGGTGGAATGAAGGTAGGTCACTCGGCAAAGAAAGGGAGGGGCACGTGTGTCTGCCGTGGCACGAAGGCTGTGTGATGACTTGCAAGGAACTCAGTTGAAAGTACGCAGAGTGGTGCGCGGCTAACAACGACGTACATGTGTACATTGTGTAGCCACCTGCCGCCATCATCTGCAGCCGTCGGCGGCCAACACGATCCTGGCTGCATGACTGCTGTGTGCTGTTGCTGCGCACGCCTTACATTCCTGACGTGGAAATCTGGAACCCTTAAACCCTCATGGCCCCAGCCCCCCAGATTTCCAAGTGTCCAGAAATCTGGGGGGCTGGGTACATGAGGGTTTGAGGGTTGCATCATTGTACATTGTTTAACAAACCCCGTACTGGGTAGTGAGTGCTTTCCTTGATCCAATCACTGTTCTTGGGCTGCTGAGATGCAAAGGCAACCAAGAGCGTCGGCTGACTGTCCAGTTGTCATCTGTCGTTCTTGCAGGCTTACAACAGTGCATCATGTTGCATGCGCAACTGGATCCAACTGCACGGCACCAGCTTCGAGCACAGATACCATCAGCCAACTGTTCGCAAATACACCAGATTCCACCACAGGTTCTCAGTTGCCTGCGTTGTTTTGTGAACCTTATGATTATATTATCTTGCTGTTTCCTGCCCTGTTACATACAGGCGGGCAATCACGCACTGCGCAGGTATTTCACGATGATGACCACACGGCATGCAGGATATACCAACGAGCAGGGCAGCAGGAAAGGGTGTCATGCATGTACTTTCACCATCTGGTTGCAGCACGCACTGCAGCACGATGCAGTGTGCAGCTTGCCGCAGTGCGCAGCAGCTTATCTCACAGCTTGACCAGCTCGACGTAGTGGAAGAAGCTGGGCATCTGTAGCTCTGGATTCTTGCACAGCCCACCCCGCTGCCGGCAGGCCGCCCCACCACCAGCCGACACATCACGCGCTGACTGCTGCTGGGCGCCGCACCCTGTTCCCACTGTGTCGAGTTGTGCAGCCACCAGAGTTGCGTCAGCGTGCACCTGTACCTCAGGCAGTGCTGCCCGGGTGTTGCCACCCGCAGGCTTCATCTCTGACAGTGCTTGTGATGGGCCACTGGCCGGGCAGCAGCTGTGGCGGCCACAGCCAGGTGATGGTGCTGCAGCATGATTGCGCACTGGCAGGGACATGACATGCCGTGCCAAGCTGTCGCAGTCGTACAGCTGACGCAGGGCCACACCGTGCGGGGACACCACCTGTACACGCGTTTGGGTGCACAGTGTTTGGTCGCATCTGTGAGTCAGTCATGAACGTCAGTCATGAATGTGAGCAGTCCTGCATGCGCACTGGTATGTTCAAGGCTTTCATGATAGATGCATCACGCCATGCCCACAACATGTGTACATGTGAGATTCAAAGTTTAGTCATCGATCAGCCATGCAGACATCCTCCAAACGCTGTGTTGTTGATATGCTTCCGAGCATCCAGCAGCCACTTCAGCAACCAGGCGCATTGGTTACCTGGGACAGTGCAGTGCGAGTTGCAGGTAGGCCAGACAACAGCTTCTCTCCCTTGTTCTGGACAGTCTGCACATGCAAGGTAGTAATGCTGTCACTGCCAATGCCACAACCGAACAGCCAGGCACCCGTATCATCTGAACAGCTGCCACAGCCTAAATCCATCTGCCAACCGCCCCATTGCTTCAAGCTGTGGTCAGACTGATAGTAAATATTCTTCAACTGCTGTCACGTCGCATGAGATACGACATCTGATCGTACCATGCCAAGCAACCACAGCACATACGTACCAGACAGAATGTGTCATATCCACGCGCCCACACTTCCCCTGACCACACCTCCTGGTCCAGCAGATCGAAAGCCACAATGCTGCCTGCACGCGCAAAACCATCGTGATGACTTCATCATAGTCGGCTAACACATGCATGGCTCAGGTGCTGATGTGTTTCTTGACCGCACTTGACCGCCGCCACAGTGGTCACAATGCAGGTAATTTCATGCTATGGAGATGCTGTACTATTCAGCAGCTGCAACACAGACCGGCCCAGCACCGCATATGTTGACACAACACAAACGCCGTACCTGGTGCGCTCAGGCGGCCCACGCTGGCCAGCAGCTGGTGCACAGCAGCCTGTGGCAGGTAGTACGTGAGGCCCTCGATGATGAACAGCGTGCGATCTGCACAGTTGAATTGTGGTGGCTTGCCACCAGATATGCTGCAGCTGCTGCTGCCGCTGCCACTGCCACTGCTTCTGCCATCGCCGCCGCCGCAAGTCACTGCTGGTGCGTTCGTGATGATGCCAGCACCTTCAAAGCCTGCTGATGTGGTGCCAATGCTGGCACACCCATGAAATGGGTGCGCTGGGTGCTTCAGCTGGTCTGGAGCACAGTCAGACCCAGTGCCAGACTGGTGCGACAGGGAGGAGGATGTCTGTCCTGCTGAAGCACATGCCAGTGACAGGTCCAGGGTCACATCATGCACATCTGGCATACAGCTGCCCTGCAGCACTGCAGCCTCCAAAGAAACCTTGGACAGATCTGCTGCAATGTACACAGTTACAGGGGAGCCACACGCAGCGCATGCAGACCCGTTGCACTGAGAGCAGGTGCTGCCACGGATGCCAGGGCGCAGTTGTGCCATCAGTTGGCGTTTGCGCGTGGATGCATGGGGCAGGTCAATCTGCAGTGTGTGCAGATGGACGTGGTTTGTGATAATAGCCAAATGGGATCATGGTCATGCACAGAATGGGCCAAGTGGAAGGACTTCAACAGCGTCCAAGCATTGTGTCACAGCAGCTGCTACTGTTGGCCGACAGGCATGTGCAGAATGCTGTTTCAAAACGGGCATGTGTAAGCACGTATACACGCTGCATGTCCAGACAGCCCCATAGCAATTCACCTCAAAGAACACAGGCAGCTTGGTGCCAGGTGGCAGCACAGATGCCACACGGTGTGCGCGAGTGCAGAATCCAGCCGCAACGACCACCACCTGCGGCCAGAGATACAAGGTTTCACTACACCGCAAGCAGCTGTCAGCTGGTCCACACTGATGCAAGGCGTGGACAACTGGTGCGGAGTGGTGTGAACGGGATCTGGTCCTAACAAGATGCTTGCGCTGGCATGTGACAGTCACATGGTGTGTAGCATTGCACCATCCCTGTGGCTGCACGGGGTCTGTCAGATGGCACTACAGGCGACGCACCTGTGTAACACCTGATGCAATCGCCTGCAGGGTCAGCTCGTCCAGCCACACAGCACGCGCCACCACGAAGTCCATGATGCCGGGGCAGCCGAAGATTGGGCTCTGGAACAGCAGCTGCGAGCACATCATCCAAGAATGGCCGCAGCAGCAGGCGAGCACCTTGCATCATGCACATGATGTGCACATCAAAGGCTAACCAGGTGTGCGTTCAGTAATAGTTGCCTGCATCTGTGGTAGGGTGCGTGGTGTGAAAGATGCTCGTGATAGGCCATCAATGGTATCAAATGCGGCAGTGGCCCTACACCACATCTGTACAACCTCCCATCTGCTTCGTGCCCCTGCGCCTGGTGCGCACTCGCCCACGATGCGCCTGATCTCCTTTTGTGCAGCTGCGTTGGAGCCCATGCCAGCAGCTCTCACCCGGTGGCCTCGCAGCAGCCAAATGCAGTAGGTGTGGAAGAGGGCAGAGCGCAGAGGCAAGAGTGCGGTGCGCAGCTCCTGAGCCAGAGGATCTGGGATCGCGCGCAAGCCCCAGGGCAGCTCCATCTCACACGCCCCTGTCCTGAAACACAGCTGCGCGCATGTTGCATGTCCCCACCCAGGCTATCTGTCACCAAGGTCATCATGGCAAGTGGCGGAGCACAACAGCCACACAAAGCGCAGGCGAACCAGTTGTTGCGACAGTGCAGTGTCTCTTCAATGCATCTATTCCCTGCCTCTTTCCAACCACCAAACCACACATCGCTTACATACCATGCAAAGGTTGGTCTTGAGCCAGCATGTGACCGGGAACAGCCATATTTGCTGAACAGGGGACAGAGAACGCCGAAGGCGCTCAATGAGTTGCATCTGGACCAAGAGCACTTCTGCGGCTTGAGCCCCCTCACATAAATTGGCACCTGAAAAGTTACTCACAAAAACGCCTCACATAAATTCGCACCTGTCAAAGACCGCTTGGCCGCGCACGCTCGTGCGTCGCCACCATGGACCGGGGATGCGGTTCCCGCTTCACCTATGACGGTCTTCCCCGTCGTCTCGCACTTGGAACCACATGCAGGGCCGTTCGACTCCTGGGCCACCGTTTGCGTCTGCAACATGAAGCCCACATGGACGAATAATGACAGCACCCGAATTATTACAGAGCAGCATACAGGCAGCTATTCTTCGGCAAACCAACCACCATTCTTTCTTGGTCCTTTTGGCACGTGATCGCTCATCAGCCTTCATGCCAACACAACCGCAAAATCACCAGCATAAGAACCACTGGTTGCACTTGCACCTGTCGCCAATGCTCAGGACAAAGGTCAGGACATAATGCACTGCCATATGATAACACATGGTGCTGATGCCCACAAAGAGAAAGAATGCACGCATGATGAATGTTCTGCAACAAATGGTTTGAGAGGTCCAACTGGCTGCGTTGTCATGATTATGTGCAGAACTGCCATCGTGCGTGCAGCTGCAGGCTGAATTGCGCAGCAGTCGTCAACATCATCTGCTCGTATACATATTCTTGCTGCTGGCTGATGACCTGTATCTGTACAGATGGTTGCATTCCCATGTCCGCGTGCATGTCAGCACGGCTGCTTAGGTCAGCATTCGCAGAGCGAAATATCTGCATGTGCATGACAGTGGCAGATAAGGCTCTTGGGCTCATGAAGCCAGCACGCCGCAGCCGGCCACAATATCTTTGAATTTGCTTGATCTCTCGCGAAGCCATGTCACATGGCCATGCATGTGCCCACATCATGTGCGCAAATACAAGCACAAGATGCCCAGCTTTTCAATAAGGGATGTGCTACTGATTATGCCAACAACGCTGGAGGCTTAGAAAATCAAGCCCACGTTCCTGCGCAGCACTTACTGCAAACAAATGACGAGGGTGGTGGCCTCGCCTGATAGCCAGCCAGAAAAGAAAGCTGACAGTGCGGCAGCAACAATTATGCAAGCTGAAACGAACCATACGCGCTTCCTGCCCTGTGGCAGGGTCAACGTAACCATATTCGATTAACCGGTCTGACTATGAACAACGTCAAACAGAGGAGGGAGGGAGGGAGCGAAGCCAACCCCACACTTGGGGGTCACAGTATGGAAGTGCTTGCTGACGGCCGACATGTCCATTGTAGAACATCATGCTAACTCCTTTTGAAGCCAGCTGTAGAGCAGTGCGGGTGTGTGCGCCAGGTGCACTCATGTATTGTCAGATCGACAGTCGGTGTTGACCCTAGTTAGTGCATCTTTCACATGCAGGATGCTCTGAGCCAAAACCTTGGCGTGGATCAGAGCTTAGCGTCAATCACCCTAGCTTCAATAAATGCGGCATTCCCGTCGGCAGGCTTGTATATAACGGTGGGATGATGAGTTTTGCAGCCACGCGCAACGCAATCGCTATGTCACATTAAACCCTGCCCCATGCGAAACATACCTGCGCCATGCAGGCAGATGGATTGATAGGCAAGCAGGCGTTCGCAGAGCATGACCGCCAGGTCCTTGATGAAGCACTGCGCCAGTTTGCCATGCAGCTGGTGTCTCAGGTGCGCAGCTGCCTGTACATCAGAATATCACGCAGCCACATCTATGTGCTGCCCATGCTGCCACCAAGTCTGCACATGTTACACTGCATCTTGTTGTCTGTGGGCATGCAATCAGGCCGTGGCCGCTGGGAAGCCCCTCATGTCTTACATCAGCCCAAGCTCCCAGATCAAGGCCGCCACATTGCCCCGATTCCTTCGGGCAGTGCAATGGCTGTCAGAAACGCAGCTGCAGGAGCCCATCACGCTGCCAGCTGGGCCCAGTGGTGAGCCTACCTGCTCTTACTATTGCCTTGCACCTGTTGCATAACATACGTCTGAGTTCATGCACCTACCAACCCACCCAGCCTCCCGACTTTGTGCGCGCGCTCTGCAGGCCAGGCACAGGCAGTGTCCAAGCTCGTGGATGTTGCGGCCTTCTGCCGCCTGCTGGAGGATGTGCTGGAGCTTGGCACGATTCAAGATGGGGAGGACACGTTTGCATTCATGGAGTCTGCCCTGGTTGAGGTGTGTGCACAGCGGCATCTGGCTGCGATGTGCACCTCTGTGCACCAGTGGGTGGCACCATGCAGAGCGCACGTTATAAGAATGCTTTGGTTGCCAGGGCGAGAAGGTCCTCTCTACATCATGATGCTGAACATATCTGCATTCACGTGCTGTGTCTGGATACGAATAATTTATCTTGCTGCTTATCCATGCAGCTAATGGCCAAGGAAGCAAGCACCACAAGCGCTGCCAAGCTGTGCGTGCTGCGCTCCTGCAACAATCTGCTCAAGCGCCTGTCAAAGTCCCAAGACCTACAGGTCAGTTGGGGTGGTCGTGGTGTTCACCTGTTGAACTTCTTGTGGAGACAGCTTGAACAGCGTTCTGCTGCCAAATGCTCCTGGCTCTCATTGACAAGCTGCTCTTTGGTGCATATACTGCTGCAGCTATGTGGCCGCATTTTGATCTTCATTGCCCGCATCTATCCGCTGGGTGACAAGTCTGGTGTCAACCTGCATGGCGCAGTGAGTAAGCTCAGTAAAGCACAGTAGATTGTACGTGTGGCTTCTTGATAGCAGTTCGATGCAATCATTTCTTGCACTGTTGTGGGCAACTTCATGTGTGGCTTGCCACTTTTCGCTATCGTGATTGTGTTCTCTTTCCTGGCTGCAGATCAACACAAACCTGGTGCTGCCCATTGACGAGGTGGCTGCTGGTGATGTGGACAGCAGTGGCGAGCCGATCGACACCAAGCTGTATTCCACATTTTGGGGTTTGCAGGCGCTGTTCAAGGTGCAGTGACATAAACGATTGCGAGGCTGTTGAAGGACCACACAGCCTTAGATTGTTTGAACCATGGGATCGCTGCTCCCCACTCACTTGTCAAGCATGTAGCTTGCAGCTGCTGTCAACTTGATGCACAGTACGTGCATACCACCAAGGTGCTCTTGGTCTTCATGTGGCTGCATGGTGCAGGAGCCCAGCAAGTTGCTGGCACAGTCAATGTGGGGCAAGTTTGTGGTGGACCTAAACACCATCCTGGATGAGCTGGACAAGCGAAAGCTAACCGTGAAGGCAGGCCACTCCTTCGCTACAGGCAGCTCAGATCGGCAAGGCAGTGCACAGCCCATGAATGTGGATGGCGGCCAGGCGAGCCAGAACATGTCAGTCAAGTACCTGTCATCAAGCAAGCTGTTTGGGCTGCAGGCAAGTGGGCTCGTACAGCAGGGCCAGGTGGTAGCTGAGGTGCAAACGGGGACACATAGAGAAGAACTCATTACATGCAATGGGCATTCTATGGGGCCCACACCCATCTTTGGCATGTGTGCCCCATGAGTTGTAGTTGCTGTATCTCCACCGCTTGCCAAGCCCACTGGGGCTGACCATTTGCATGCGTACCAATTTCGTGCATGCAGTTGCGCGATGCCGGCTTCAGGCGGCAGTTCCTTGTGCAGTGTGCAGCTGCGCTGCATGCAGTTGGCAAGCTTGGCAAGAACGACAAGGTGGCAGTGGGCACCAAGTTTGAGGGTCGTGAAGAGTTGGCAGCACGGGTAAGTGGTTTCTGCAGGTGGCGCCTGGTTGGATTGCGTTACCGCACGACCACCCTCACCAGCAAAGATGTGCTTGAACTCCATACACGTGCGGGGCTGGAGTGGCATGCACGTCCCTTGCCTCCGGTAAATGCAGCGTGCTGCATGCTCTTACACGCACGCTGCAGCTGTATGCCGCAATGACGAAGACAGAGGATGGCGGTGCAGAGTTTTCTGCAGCTGTAAAGCACGTCCTGGAGCGTGAGTCTGAGTGGGTGGATTGGAAGAACTCTGGCTGCCCGCCCTTTGACCGCCCACCGCTGGAGCCATTAGCAGCGAGTGCAGGTACATCAGGGGCAGCCGGCGCCGCTGGTGATGCACCGACTGGGCAGCCGGCAAAGAAGCGGCGTGTGGGTGGCCGGGCTGCAACTACAGGCACGACTGCTGCATTCCTGCGGCAGATCAGCGTGCCAGCAGACCAGATGGCTGGGCTGACAGCAGCTGACCGGAAGTTGATGCCCACACTGCGGGTACGTGGTGGCAGCTGCACTGCCAGTCAATTTTGAGGGCTCTGGCATTATGCTCGTAATGCGTGCTTTGAGCAAACAGCATAGGCATGTGTTGCGTGTGCGAATCGTATGCTTTAGGCTAGGCAGGGGTGCTCACTGGCTCATGTGTCGTCTGTTCCTGCATTGTGCAGGAGTTTGCTGCGCCGATTATTGAAGACATGGACCCTGAGTCATGCATCGATGAGGAGTACCGGCGGCTGCGTGGTGACAAGGTGTGATCCTGGCTCACTGCTACGTTGGACCTCCCTGCCAATGCCTGCCCAGGCTTTCCATTATCTGCTGCTTGAAGATTTGCTTGGCGCAAAGTGTGCCGTGCTCAACCCATTTACCCTGGCTGCAGGTTTTCCTGTGGAAGACGCTGCGCATGCTGTCGCGCTCGCACCTTTCGCACCTCGCCATGTTCAAGGTGCGCAAGTTTTCTGATCAAGCGTGCCTCTGATGACCTGATTTGTTGTGTGTGTGTGTGTGGGATGGGGGCAGTTCGCACCGTTGCATGAAGCAATTGTCACTCATGCTCTGTCATGCTGTGCCCTGCTCAACAACCTGCAGAGCAGCCAGAGCTCAAACAATACACCTGAGCAGGTGGAGCGGGACATTGAGACCGCCATCCAGGCAATTTTTCCTGATGTGAAGGAGCGGTTTGAGGCATACCGCAAGCAGCAAGAAGCAGAGGCAGCTGAACGGGCAGCAGCAGAAGCAGCAGAGGCAGGGGCAAATGGAGATGCTGTGCAAAATGGGGGGCATGCTGGTGCAGGAGAGGGCGGGGAGGACGAGGAGGGTGGGGCAGGTGGGACTGTCAGTGAAGGTGGGGCGCATGGCATGGAGGCAGAGCAAGGCCTTAAGAATTTCTAGCACGGGACTATAACAGCCCAAGTGGCTTCTGCACCAAGTACGGAGGATGTTTAGGAATCGATGCGCGCGAAATCACTTGCACGTCGTGCGTGTCTTACATAGTGATCTTCCAACCAGCTGATCGCTCGCTCCGTTTAGCATAGTAACTGGGAGCAGGATCGATAAGCTGAACCCTCACGGACGCAGCTGGGTCGTTAGTGTTGGCAGTTGGCACCGTGAAGATTGGGCAGCAAGTCAAGGCACAAGCTGCGCAGCCCCATAGCTAAATAACAATACGTCACTACATATGTTACAATGCAGCGACTGATGCGTTGCGCAGGCTGAACTTGGCCATAACATGGCTGACAAGCCTCACGATCTTGATGGAGTGTTGAGCATATGTGATTGCCGCCGCTGCACCAGGCTGTCGTGAAATGCAGGCCCATACGTGCACGAGTCCGAGCGCGACCGAATGATAAAAAGACGGCCTGAAATCTACTTCTTGCTGTTATCTCTGCTGCTTCAGCAAGGTTCGTGCACACCGATAGCAGCTCACCGTCCATGTCCATCCAAGAGTAGTCCGCATACGAACCTAACTATGCTGAACATTTTACAAACGATGCCTAGTGCCAGATGGTCTTGCAAGGGTTTGTTGCGAAAATTGCTTTCTTGTTGCAGAAGAGGTGGTCTCCGAGCGGAGTCTGATGGGCGGAGGTAAACAGCTGCGGCCATCAGCGGTGTCATTGCCTTTTCATGCAGTATTTTATCACAGGCACAGGTCCTCGGGCACCTTGCATGGGTTTGCTGCATCACAGGCTGCCGGAAGACTGCGCACGCAGCAGAAAGCTCAACTGGCATGTGTTTGCACCTGGCCGTCAGTGTGTGCCCTGTGCATGTGCCCTGAAATCAGTATGATCATGAGTATGCGATTTGCATGTTTCAGCACCCGCCCAGCTGTGTTACATGCACACCAAGCATACACACAGTGTCTTGGCTGCCTGCAGGCGGAGGGGGGACATACGCCTGTCATGAGTACACTGCCGCAGAGCAGGTGCTGCTGGCCAGCCGCTCGGAGTCCCAAGTTTGCAACGGCGCAGGGTGGGTTTGGAGGTGGTTAAGTGTGTGGTGTCCGTAGCAGTATTGTCCCAACCCATGCCCCACCTACAGTGACTGGGGTTGCATGCGCCGCATCAAACTGGCAAACCAGTCAAGTACGCTAGATTCCTAATGCAGTCATGATTTGATTTGCATGCTTGTGCCTTGTTTCTTCCTGCAGCTGCAGCCTGCAGCTTCTGCTTTGGATCAGTGCATGTCACTCACAACCAACAATCTGCCTTTCCTGACCTGCAGGTATCACTACACAGGTTCCAACCCCAACAACTGCTTGGGATGCAGATGCTGTGCACAAACAGGTGAGCAGTGCTGTACCAAATGTCAGGTGCAGGCATGTTGCAGGCAACGTGCAGATTTGGATGAGAAGATGGCACATGTTGTTGTGGACCTGAGCTGAGTGTAGGGACCGCACCCGAGGGTTTGGGTGACATGGGTGCAACAGCAGCACCACACACCAGGAGGGGCAAGGGGGTTGTATGTGAGTGGTGTGATGCAGTCGCATGACTGAACATGTGCCTGGTGCAAGATTATCTGCTTGGCTCAACTGCTGCATGCAGTCACACCCTACGTTGGCATCCCTCTGGCTAATGCCTACCAGTCCAGCACATACAGCACGACTGCGGCATGGGTGGCCTCACTCGCCATCAACAATGACACCTCAACCAACTTCTATGACGGCTCATGCACACACACCACTGCTGAGAACCAGCCGTGGTGGGCTGTCCAGCTACCAGGGGGGCCATGGTCAGTGGCTGGGGTCAAGATCTACAACCGAAATGACTGCTGCACTGATCGGCTGAAGCTGATTCAGATCAGAGTCGGCAACACGCAGCCCACCACAGCCACCCCTCCTGATGCCACAGGCAACACGCTGTGCTACAGCCAGTCCAGTGCCCTGCCCGCTGGCCTGTCAACACTGTACTGCACGGCCGTCTCCACTGGCCAGTGGCTGAGTATCCAGCTCATGTACGCCCCTGCGTATCTCACATTGTGTGAGGTGCAGGTCATTGCAGCAACCTCGTTTGACGTCACAGTGATGCCTCCGTCACCCTCCCCACTACCACCCTCCCCATCTCCGCCACTACCACCTCCACCACCACCTTCACCACCCTTACCATCACCCCCCTCGCCTTCACCACCTGGGCCCCCACTGCCCTCTCCCCCACTCCCACCGCCCCCTTCCCCCT
>QAXD01000142.1:181752-205860 GCA_004335575.1 Haematococcus sp. NG2 | reverse complement strand
CTTCTCCGCCCCCTCCTTCACCGCCCCCTCCGCCACCTCCCCCTCCCTCACCTCCCCCTCCTTCACCCTCACCCTCACCCTCTCCCTCACCCTCCCCGTCTCCAACCCCTTCTCCCTCGCCCTCCCCATCCCCATCTCCACCGCCATCCCCCTCAACCCCCTTGTCCCCTGATGTCCTGCTGCCTGCAGCTGCCAGCCCACCGCCACCGTCCCCTAAGCTCTCCCATCCTCCTCCCCCTGATCCAAGCCCGTCACCATCTCCTGTTCTGCCATCACCACTGGCCCCTGCTGCATCCCCGCCCCCGCCGGCAACGCCCCCGCCGGTGCCTCACCCGCTGCCGCTGTTCCCTGAGCCACCTGCAGCACCTGCAGCACCCGCAGCACCGCTGCCCTCTCCCCCGCCCCCTCCTCCTGAAGACGACCAAGCCGCTGTGGAGGTGGCTACAGCGGCTGTGCCAGAAGTAAAGGTTTCCGGGTCCCTGGTGCTCAGGCTCCCTGTGAAGGCCAGCTCCGTGTATGCTGCATGTGACACGACCACGTACCTTGGGTGTGACCCTGGTGCAACAGCGGTCCTTCCGGCAACTGGCGCTGACCTGGCAGATCAGGTGGTGGCATGCGCAGACAAAGTGCCAGCTGGAAAGGCAGCCCGGCCGTACGTGTCGGTTGGCCTGTTGTACTGCGCAGTGAACATGTCACTTCCTGGTGTGTACAACGTGACATACAGCGTGCTTGGCTACAACAGCCCACCCGCAACCCGCTTCGTGGTGGTGCAGCAGCAGTGCCAGCCTGGCCAATACCAGTGCGAGGATGGAACATGTGTGGAGGGTACGTTGATCAAATTGGATGCTTGCGGGCTGCTGCACAGTGTCAGGAGCGCTGCATGTTAGTCAAGATGCTGTGTTTTTTGGTCTCTTCCCTGCGTAAACCATGCACTTCTGTATGCTCGCAACATGCCAAGAGGCAGGCTGTGCTCTGTTGCTGCTGCTGTGTCCAGCAAGCAGTACCACTGGAAGCCACAGCTTCCACTGACACTTACCAGCTCACATCATTGGGTCTGATCACTCTGTGCGCGCAGGCTCGCCTGTCCTGTGTAGCCCGCTGCCCTTCACACTGCCTCAAGACCCCGCCAATGCTGCACCCACAGTCTCCCTGGTGACCACCTCAGTGCTGCCTTCTGTGGTCAAGGTTAGGGAGGGCACCCTGTACGATGTGTGCGACCCAGCATCTGGCCAACAGCCAATGATGAGCGTGCCCTGCGAGCCAGGGGCAACAGGGTTTGATGCTGAAGAAGGGAACATCACCGGCCGCCTGCTGCTGTGCCCACCAGACGATTGTGCAGCAGTTGGCACCTGTGGTGGCCACCTGGCCAGCCAGAAGAGTGTGTTGGACTGTGGCATCAATACCACAGCGCTGCCTGTGGGCTCTGTGCAACAGCTGCGCTACGTGGTGTATGACAGGTGGATGGCAGTTGCAAGCGCAGAGCGGCTGATCCTTGTGGTGCCCTTCTGTGATGATGGGCTGTACCGTTGCGGCAACGAGTGCCTGCAAGTGGAGTGCAGCACAGTAGATCAGCTGGCAGCGCTGCAGGCTGCAGCACAGCCAGTTAATATGCCGCGTCTGGTGCTGCTCCTTCCTGAAATGGATGCACGCCTGCTGGTTGATCCTGCAGCCAACGCCACATACTACATCCCGTTTGGGTCTCCTAGTGCGCTCACGTTGCAGCCATGTGCGAGCGCAGCACAGGCGCAGCAGCAGCCTGTGTCGTGTGGGGTGACAGCTTCAGATCCGGTAGAAGGCGACATCTCACAGTTCATCACTTTGGATGATGTCACACCCTGTGCGTCATCCACATGCATGCGCTGCACAGCTGGGATGGTGACGGACGGGTCCTGCCTTCCTGGCAGCTACCTGCTGAGGTGAGCCTTGTGCTGCGTGTGGGATTGAACACTAGCCACAGGCTGGTGCTCTGCATGAGGCAGGTGCTGGTGTGACCCTACTCGTTTGAATGGTGAGGTGTCTTTTGTTGACCACACGCAAACACATAATGCTGTGCACCTCGCAGCAAACACCATTCTGTCGTCCCATCATGTGTTGGGCCCTTGCAATGCTGGCCTTCTCGTGTCCAGCTGCTTGTCAATTGCTTAGTAAGACATGCGCCAAATGCCTGTTTTCAGGTACCTCGTTCAAAGTAACAAAGGCCTGACAGACCAAGCACTTGTCAGGCTGTATGTGGAAGAGCGTATCACCATCAACATTGCTGCCGTGGTCAACAGTGGGAGGACTGGGGATGACCAAGTGAGCATCATGCTGCTTGTGTTGTGAACAACTCAGGGATAGCAGCTGTAGCTCTGGTATATCACCAGTGCCATCACTGCGGGGTTGGTTTGCTTTCTAGTCTCAGCTGCGGCCCAACTCTCATCATTCCTAGTTGCAAGTATTCTCACTGAAAAGCTGTTTCACCCGCTTGGCATGCAATCGTCTCGACCAATGCTGCAGGTCGCTCAGTGGGCAGACTCACTCATCACGAACTTCAGCGCTGCTTGGGAAGTGGCACGGTCTGTGGTTGGGCAGGGCGTTATCGGAGCGGAGCCATCGCATGTGCGGTCTGTAGTGATCACGCTTGCAGTGCCCACTGCTGCTGCACCACAACAGGAGGGGCCGGTGCAGCTGGTCATGGTAATACAGCTGGCTGTGCCGGTGATCGCAGCCGCACAGGAGGTGCAGGCACAGCGCCGCCTGCTGCAGACTGCCACAGCTGCCGACAGTGCCAGCGCCTGCGATAGGATCGTGGTTCGAGGGCCTTCAACACCTGGGATCTCCGCAGGCGCCGTGGTATCGGTCATGCCTGTCAGACCTGTTGCAGACTCATGCAGCAATGTGACACGCCTAGTGGGGAGCTTGGATGTGGAGCTGGCCAATGTGGCTCGCACCCTGCTTGATCTGGCTTCCAGGTGACTGCACAGGGTGGGGCTGGGCAGTCGCCGATGTTGGGAGCCTCGTACCCTCAGCGCAGCTCTACCGCATAACAACCTGCTGTGCAGCATGTGCCACTCTTAGTTGATGGCCAATCTCAATCCGTGCATTGTGTCTGAGCTGATCTTAGTTGAGATGCCCACAGTAGATTTCATGACTGCATGTTTTGTCTTGCTGTGTGCTGCGCAGCATCAAGAATGTGTCTGACCAGGCTACTGCCATGGTCAATGCCATTGAGGTGCGGCCGAACAAGATGGATGCCAGAGTTGAACAAGCATCATCAGAGGTGAGCTAGAATTGGCTCTACCAGCCTTTTGGCTGCCTGTACGACATCCACGGTGCATCTGTTCCTGCTCTGGTATGGCCCCATTTGATGGCTGACACCATCTTTTCTGCGAGCTGAGATGGTTACAGTGTGCTTGTAGTACCGATGAGCATGCCTCGCTTTGGTTTGCCTTTCAATCTGCACAACAGTTCACCCAGTTGATGGATACAGCAAAGGCGGCCAATACCAGTGAGCTTGACAAGCTGGACACTGCAATCAGCCTGTTTGATGCCACGCTTGCAGCGCAAGCCGCAGCTGCCCAGCTCATTGCCAACATTCAACAGCTGCAGGGGGATATCACACAGGTTTTCCAGAGCACAGAGGCATTGGAGCAGGACACAATGGAGATGAATGCGTTGTTCAACATCCTGGGGCTTGAGAGGACGGACAGCTCATATGCTGCAGATCAAGCTGACTACCAACAGTATGCAGCTTGCCTGGGGATGCATACTACAGACACCTCATATGCCTTCACCATCGGGGATACAGAGGCATCCGGCAGCAGCGACAGTGTGTCGAACACAACAGGCGCAGCACGCAGATCCCTCCTGAAGGGGTCCACCTCAACTCAAAGCGGCCAGAACAGCAACACACAGCAGGACAACACAACATGGCTGTGGGATGATGTGCAAGCCAGCCTCAACTGGCAGGGCTATTTCCTACCAGTGATGGACGCTGGCACGTACATGGACATGTTGAATGCACTGGTGCGCCGCACTTTGCCTAAGTTGCCCATGCTTTTGGCTGCCATGGTGATGTCATGCCGTGCCACATGCATTACAACCCCATGCTGCATGCATGTCTGTGGGCAGCAATCACCAAGACAGGTCACAGAAGGAAAAGCATGCGGCACATGCGCAGGAACAGGGCCACCACGACCGGCGGCTGGGCAGCGCACAGTCTACAAACCATCTGGTGGGAGGCTTGCTGTTGCACCAAACCAGGCGGCTGGGGGCAGGCGGCAACACCTGCTCAGCCGCGGCCCGCTTTTCACACCTGTGGGGGGGCTGCTGGAGCAGCAGCACACTGCCCGGTGTGTTCACATCCAGTGGGCAGACGCAAGGCTTGGGAGGCATCGGGAATGACCCGGTCTTCAACCAGCAGAGCAGCCTGTACGATGAAACGCTGGGAAAGCTGGGTCCAAGTGGCTTCTACAACACCACACAAGACTCAGGGGATGTATCGATCTCAGGCGTGCCATACGGCTTCTTCCATGAGGCCATGCCTGGCTATGCGCCCGGCTGGCCGCTATTCTTTGGACGTGACCTCTCAGGGCAGCGTGCAATTGACCTGCTGCGCTTCGTGCGTGAGGGCCGATACTTGGACGCGGATGCTACGGCGCACATGACGGGCGAGGTGTGTGTGGTCCACTGCGATCACAACACATTCACCAGCCGCTTGGTGGCTTGATTTGTTTGGGTGCTCCTTTGTATACCTGCTGTAAATCTGCAGCATCACGTCCAACGCACTGCTTGATGTCCTCCATGTTCATCTGTACCCAAACCTGGGCTGCACTCCGGTCATCTCACGCGACAAGTACACAGCAGTGCGGTCACTTTGTGCACGCAGATGGTGGCATACAACCCGGAGCAGGCAGTGTTTGGTTACGTGCGGCTGCAGTTTGACTGGGATGAGAGCGGCTTCATCGACCTGTCCATCAGCCTGGCAGGGCTGCCGGCAGTAGCATACGAGGTGCGTGCGTGCCATGAGCAGCAGGGCGATGCTAGCATTCGCCTGTGCAAGTATTTTGGATGATGGCTGGCTTCACTACGTACAGCCCAAGTTGTTGCATGCGCTATCATCCAGTCTTCAATTGTGCTACTTGCATGCTCCTGAGCCTGTGCAGGGCAAGATCAATACAACAAACTGGAGGCAATTCGTGCCAGATCTGCTGTTGCTACTGACAACGCTGGTGTACATTCCCATGGTCATCTATGACCTGGTGATCGCCATCCATTTTGAGGCACGCAAGCACAACCTCGAGAAGCAGTATGGTCAGTATGGTTCGTGCACAAGCAGTCACGCCCATTATACAATTCCATAATGTCCCTCAGTGTGTCTGCTGACCGCTCTCCTTGTGCCTACATGCTTTGCAGCTGTTGCATTTGGCTGGCAGGTTGGTATAGCTCAGTCAACTCAGCTCTGGTGCTCATGCTGGTTGCATGCTTCATTGCTGCAGGCTGGTTGGAAGAGGAGGCAGAGGACGACGACCTTGACGAGTCACAGCAGTTGATGAGGCGCATGGTGGGACATGGCCGGAAAAGTAACTTCTGGCTCCTTTTTGAGTGCATCGAGTGCGCTCTGATGATCTCTGCTATGACCATCCTCTATGTGTACGTCTTCAAGATGTCACGGTCAGCTCGCTTCAAGAAAGAGTGAGTCAAGTGCATGAGACCTCTCCACTGTTACAGCGATCTGTGCCTGCATTGTGCTGCTCAGCTCAAGCTAGGACAGTGGTTGGAAGGCTGCTTCATATGAAACATCGTGTGTACTTACCTCTGATTGTTACACATGCCATGATTGCTGATCTAATACTGCAGGAGCAGCGCCCCAACACCTATAACTTATTGTGCCGGCCCGACCCCTGTCCCTGCTGCAGGTTCGATGTATACGATGCGGCAGGTATTGCCCCTGCACGGCCCTTCCTAACCACACGCGATGACAGCAGCCCAGGGTCCAGCACAGCTGTTCCCCTGCCTGGCCAACCTGGGCGCTGGGAGCTACCAGCTCAGCAGCCCTCAGGGTTGGTGGAGGTGGCCCACATGATGGCAGATGTACACTTTATGTACACCCTGTTCATCACATATGGCATGCTGCAGGCTATTATCCTGCTCATGCTCATGGGCCGGCTACTGAGCCACCTTTCTTTTCAACCAAAGCTGGGACTGATAGCAAACTCACTGAGCCTGGCGCTGCCAGATCTGGTTCACTTCGCCGTGGTATGTGATTGAGTATGACCTTGCAGGAGGCGGGTGTTCACTCTGCCACTTTGCACATGCATTTTTGAACGCTTGTGCTGCAGGATGAATGGTTCATATGGCATCAGCCGCAATTCAACGCATAAGGTCGCGGAGTGATTCCGTTGCTGTGTGAGGAAGTAAATGTATGCCACAGCACCTTCTATCTGCTGTCCCCTGTTGTGCTGCAGGTCATAGTCACCACCATCTTCATGCTGGCTGTGGGTGCACTTGTTGTTTTTGGGCCAGAGTACGAGCCTTACTCTTCCTTCAAATGGTGCTTGACCTACCTCTTCCAGCTGCCGGTAGACGGCGATGAAGGAAAGACCGCCATACGTGGCCTGCCAGATTTTGCATTTAACCAGCGCATGAACGGGGCTGGTACATTCCTGGCCTGGGTCTACTGGATTGGAGGTGGCCTGGCGCTTGATTTTCTGCTGCTGCAGTACCTCGTCGGTGTTCTGCTGGTACCATTCAAAGTGCTCAAGTACGTGCCGACATGGAGTTTGCAGTGGTTGGTTACTTCACGCAGATTGTGAGATGTGCTTGCACCGGCGGTATTCGTTCGTCCTCCAGCTCTTACTCTGCACGCATGGTGCATCATGCGCTCGTGTAGATGTGCTGTGCACCGATGCGTGGCTGTATGTTCATGAGCACATCGGTGTGACTGCCTGCGATCACAGGCGCTCAACCATCAAGTCCACAACACTTTTTGAAGATCTTGGGGATCGTTGTGTGTGGTTGTGGCAAGTGCTGGGCAAGCGGGCGCCGTCAAACCCACACATCATCCAGCTGCACCAGCTGCTGGCTGTGCAGTCAACATCCGGGTCCAAGAATGCATCCAGCCGGTTTGCTCAGCTGAGCTCCAAGCTGCTGCACACACCAGCCAGCAGTGCGAGATCTCTTCAGAAATTCATCACGGTGCGTGATGAATTTACGCATTGGCATGCGCATTGCTTGCGAAGGTCTGTGCTGTTTTGAACGGGGGCTGCTGCTCAGAATGGCGTTAAGATAAGAGCAGCTGCAGTATGCACCACGAGTATGCACATTTAACCAGCACTAACATGGTGCTGTCCTGGCCTGAATGACCTTTTCTTAGCCAATGGCATGATATGATTGTGCGGCTTTGTGTGACCTCACAGGCGCGCCACACGCTGTCCAGATCATTCCGCATCGCTACCAAGGACATCCACATACAGAGCGCCAACCATGCCACAGGCGACGGGCAGGATGCTGAAGCCAACCTGATGCCAGAGCTGCCCTTCTTCTCAAACTACATGATCAAGGTACTGTGCTGTAAGAAGTGCCCAGAGCAGAGGCATCATGCCTTGCTGAGTGACATGGGCAATAATGGATGAGCCAGTGGATGTGACCGTTGTGGTACATGGTGGTCAACTGTGCATGCAGATGGACAATGGCAGCGCCCTTGACTTCAAGGAGCTCCAGAAGCTGCTGCTGCTCTCAGCACGTGTGCACACACGGAGGCAGCTGCGGGCAGAGCGTGCCAAGGCGGAGCAGCGCGCGGCGCGGAAAGCTGAGCGTGCTGCACGGCGCGGGCGCACCTCCACTGCAACCACCCTGCACGATCATATGTGCGACCCAACCCCTCGTGGCCACAGCACACCTGAGGGCCCGAGTACACCATGTGGTCTCAGCAAAGCCCCATCCACCCTGATAGCAATGATGGCTGATGGTGGGGACGTCAGCCATGATCTGCACTCTGTGGGGCTCAAGTTCAGCCAGGAGGTGCTGGGCTTGACTAGCCCCGGCGGCACCAACACCGCAGCCACGCGCCCTGATCAAGCCGATTCCAGCAAGAGCATCACCAGCGAGCTGGAGCGCATCACGCGCGTGGGCCGCCCCCCTCGCATCCAACCTGCAGCTGACGCTGCTGGGCCTTCGGTAGGCATTGTGCTGTGGCAGGAAAATCCTCTGGGGGAGGAGCGTGCCACCGGCTCCGTCTTCTCCCTCATGCGTGGCACAGACACGATGCTGTCCGATGAACACAGTGAGAGACCAACACCCAGCCTGGTGCCATCTGGCCTCCAGTCTGACAACGGCTCAGGGCTGACAACACCAAACCTGTCAATCAACCCGAACGATTCCCTGTCCCCTAAGAGCCCACTGGCTGGCCAAGCACGGGCTCCGCTGCTCCAAGCAGGCTCATCAGCTGCAGGCACGAAACCCAGTTGTCAAGATGTGCCCGGCCTGGGCGCGGACGCGTTGCGAATGCAGCCAGGCAGGAACAAGTCGCATCCAGGCCATGTGGAAACACCGCGCAGCGAGCTGAAGGTATCAGGGGAATCCAGCCCTGTGACACAGGGCCAGGTGCAGGTGCGCGCGCGATCACAGGCAGGACTTATAGAGGAAGCCACTGATGAGGGCAGCGCTACAGCACAGCCCTCCACAAGCGCAGCCGTCAATGCGAGTCCTGTCAAGTCACCCAAAGCAACCGACCTGCGATCCGCTGGCAAGGGTGCTGTGCGTGTTCCAGGTTCGCCCAGGCCAAAGACATTCTCTGGTGCCTGGCACCAGCTTGGTGTGGAGGCACACAATGCAGTGGTTGTGCAACATGGCATAGCATCGGGCGCCCTCACAACCTTTCCTCAACCTCCGGTCACGTCCATGTCTGGCCTGTTCATGCTGGAGCCCGTGTCACATGCTTCTTCAGTGTTCCCATCACGCCACACAGTGGATGGACGGCCGTCGCCATCGATAAGCAAGTGGCATCAACAGCAGCAGCTGGATGCAGAGTCTGGGACCGTGCAGCCAACGACTAGGGCCAGTGGCCTCTCAGGCCTTGCTGGGGACAAGTCCATGACAGGCCGCTTCTCCCAGCTCAGTGCATTTGAACGCGCGAGTGGGGCACAGACGCCCACCCCCCGCAACCAGTCTCTCTCTGGTGTGAGGGAGCATCTTGCATCTCGCATGGCATCCATGCAGCGTACCGCAAGCGTTGCAGGCCGCCGCATCCGCTCCATCGCGCACTCTCTGGTGGGCGGTGCTGCCAAGCCACCTGGCTGGCACCGCAAGATGGCGCTGGCCTCCGCTGTGATGCTCATGTCCCGCCTGGCGCGGCCACCCATGGAAGCCATCTCCTACCCTTTGCACGACCCTGTGCGAGAGCCATTTGCTGGTGCGTATGTGTGTCCAATTGATTATCCTTGCCGCGGCCTCCCTACTGTGATCCACTGATGTCCATGCTGATGCACCTGCTTGGGAACGACATTGAGGACTTGCAGAGGTGCCGACAAACGGTGACGCCAGCGTAAGCAAGTGAGCGCAGACTGGCCGCATGAGTGCTCGCGACTTTGCACGTGTTTGCAGTGCTGCCCAGTCTGACCAAGGCGGAGGCGAACCGTCGCCGGGCCGCTGACAAACGCCTCAAACGCGAGCGTTTCCTGGCCAGCCTGGGGCTGACAGCGAAGGGCATCATAGAAGAGAGCAAGAAGAGGCACATGACGAAGGAGGCAGGGTGCGTGAGGCGGACTTGTTGCACGCGTGCCTGACTATCATATGATAGAGAAGCCATGCATGGAGAAGCCGGTCGCTGCTGTGACAGCAAGCTTCGAGCTGCTGCACCATGAGGGATATACAACGCCAACTTCTTGACCTGTTCTGCAGGGATCATGTGGAGCTGAGGCACACTGCATTTGTGGACCAGTCCGAGCGTGCATGGGAGCAGCTGCTGCAGTCGCGCACATCTCGCACCTGCATCACCCGCCCCTCAGCGTCGGTCAAACTGCGGGTGGACCCTGGATCTGGGCGGCAGCTGCTGGTGGCAGCCTCCTTCAAGGCCCCACGCGCGCTGACTCAGCCATCTTCGTTCTCCAACAGCCTTGGGGCCGGCGGCAGGGCAGACGTCAACGGGGAGCGGCCCGGCCGGCCAAGTGTGCATGCACCTGTCATGAGCCGGTTGGGGAAACCCATGAGCGAGGACGGACGCACAGGGCTGCTGTGGCCTGTAGGGGGCGAAGGTGCTGCCAAGCCAGTTGCTGCTGATCACACCTCTCCATCGCAGGCCACACTGCGTGGGGCAGTCGGCAAGGTGTCAGCAGTGATGCGTGCTGTTCCTGGCCAACGGCTCACAGGCGCAAGTCCTTCGCATGGGCCTTCCTCCAACAGGAGCACCCCTTCCATGCCTGGGCCTGTCTCACCCTCATGGCCCGGTCTGCCATCCCCTGGCCTGCCTCTCGTGCCTGCTGGTGGGCCGTACCCAACCATCTCACCGGTGCACATGGACGGCCGGTCCTCAAGGAATGGACCAGGGCACAGGCCCAGCTTGTCATCGGTCATCTCCACGTCGCTGATCGCCCGCCGGCTTGTGCCAGCCATGCCTGCACACCCAGATGCTGGCACTGGTGGTGATCAGGGCGGGGAGGAGCAGGACCGGCTGAGCCCTCTGGGGCCACATTTGGCAGGGGCCTTCAGCTCTGTGCCTGGCCCAGCTGGCACCACAACGGGCAGCCTCCAGCATCATGCTGGGTCTGGGCCCATGCCGTCGGCCGTGATGCTGGCGAATGCCAGAGGCTCTATGGATTCGCTGCGCAAGCATCCCTCTGCCCGGCTGATCGCTGAGCAGAAGCTGCTGGCGCTGCATGACAGGACGTCGGATCCAAAAGAGCGCTCCCTCCAAGCTGCTTTGTCCTGGGTCCAGAACAAGCGCACCTCCAAGCCGCGTCTGTCTGCACCCGGCACTGCGGGTGGCTCTGTGGCAGCTGCAGGCACACCCCTGGTAAACCCAGCGGTGCAGCACAAGCCCAGCAGTACTGTACCTGCTGAGCCACAGGCGGGTGGCAGAACTTTTCGGAAGCCGCCGCCTTTGCATATCAGCTCTGGGCCTTTGACCTCCCAACCCTCCACCTCCAGCTCTGCACTGATTAGCGTAACCGACACAACCCCGACGAGCTCTGTGGCTGCATTGAAAGGTGGACTGGCGCTGCCAGGGGCAACTGTCGCTCCACCTGCAACTGCTGCTGCAGCTCCCAACCTACATGTCAAGCCCAAGCTGCATGGGGCGATGTTTGCAGTTGATGCGCTCAGGGCCGAACACCTGGCCAATTCATGCAGCACAAACTTCAGCTCAACAACTCTGTTCAACCCATCGGCAGAATCCTTGGGAGCTGTATCTCCGGTGGCCATACCCTCAGCAGCTGGAACAGGCTCCATCGCTTCGCTTGGCCCTGACAGCACAGGCCGTCTGCCTCTGCTCCAGCAGAAAATCAGGCTGATTGACCTGCTGCAAGCCGGCAACACAAGCTCAGACTCAGCTACGCCACATAGTATGGGCATGGGTGTGCACGGTACACAGCTCTCATCGCAGACACTACATCAGATCCATGCGGCAGCAGAGCCACAGGGCAGTGCCACAATACATGCTCCTGCTGGCGCTGCCCCTGCTGCCCCTGCTGCCCGCATGTCTACAGCAGGCACAAGCACAGATGCTGCAGGTGCCAGCACCAGCGCTGCTCCTGCTGCACCTCCTGCTGCATCGGGTATGTCTGCCATTGAGCGTGCAGCTCTTGCAGCAATAGCAGCAGCTGACACACGGGCAGGTTTGACCAGGTCAGTCCTGAACCTTGTCTTGGAAGCGGAGTCCATGCTGCGGGAGCTGAAGGTGGGTTGTACAGCTCAAGTTTGGTCCATTTCTCACACCCTGTCCACCGCAATCTGAACATGGTTTGCACAAGACTCATATGCAACTTACTTGCAGTCTGACCCATGTTTTTCGGTTATGACAAGTGAGCTGTAACGCTGAAGCTACGGTGCTGCAATGTGCTGCAGGCAATGCAGGCAGCGGTCGCTGCGCAGTTGAGCAATGCGCAGCGCCCCGTGAGTGCCCCGCACAGCCCCAACTGCAGCACGCCTGCGGCACTGAGCCCAATTGGATCACCTGGGGGTGTGCTGCCACAACAGCGCAAGGAGCTGGATCTGCAGCGGTCGGGTGTAGGAGATGCTCCGGGCTTGCAGCAGCTGGATCTTTTCCTTCATTCTCCTGGACATACCCCAGCAGCGCTGACACCAGAAGCCGGCGCCACACCTGCACAGCTGACGCCCGACGGCAGTGATGATGATGATGAGCCTGTGGCGCATGCGCTGCATACAGCACGGCATCGGTTCCTGAATGCTATTGGTGCAACGGCAACTGCAACATCAGGGAACGCCAGAATGCAGCAGCTGGCTGCACCCAGTAGTGCAACACACACACAGGCACCCTCCAGCACCGGCGTGACGGCTTTGCCAGTCAGCCTGGCCGCAATGGTGCAGGACGGCACGCAGAGCAATGCACGCAGTACCGAGCCTGTGTCCTCTCAGAGCCAAGCAGGTTCCACAGGCACCGAAGATGTATTCAAGGAATGGAGCAGGTACCAGTCATCCATGCCAGAGCATGGACCACCACCTTCGAGCTTGCAGCTCTCTCCTTCTCAGGTGCCAGAAGATACGTGCACCACGACAACTGCGGCACAAGCAGCATCAGGCAAGGACGCAGATCACCAGGCCCCCGACAGTGCAATGCTTGCTGCAGCCACCACTGCAGCTGTGCAAGAATGCGGGAGGGAGGGACCCCTTTTCCGGGAGCCTACGCTCTCGCCGCAATCGCGCGCAGAGGTGCACAGCTTCCTGGAGCACATGCGCACCAGCGGCAAAGCTGCAGCCATAGCAGCAGGGCAAGGGGAGTTACAGCAGCCAACAGGGCACGTGCTGGACCTGGTGCAGAAAGAGGTGAACGAGCAGCCACCTTCAGGCGCCAGGGACCAGAAACCAGGCGATGTACAGCCCCAGGACCTCCTCCCTGGCCGCCTGATGCAACTGGGCGGGCATGGGCAAGATCCGCGTGAGTGCGAGCTATCGCTGGCTGCTTCTGGGCACATTGAGCCATCACTGGCATCTTCAGGGCGGCAGAATGTGGCCTCTGACCTCGCCTCCCGCCCTGGCCATAACCATGAGGCTTCACTGAGCGAGGAGGAGCTGACTGTGCGGCTGGAGGCTGTGCACCTGCATATGGACACCCAGAGGTCGTTGGGGGCTGGGCGGTTGTCTGGCCGCATTCCAGTGTCGGGCATGTTTGCCAGTGTTGGAGCTGCTCAGTCAAGCAACCCCACGCCGCGGCTGCTCATTGACACGGGCCACCTGCATGATTCAGGTCCTGCTTCCACCGCTCATGATCGTTGCTGAGGCCAACAGGAGCAGGGAACGCAGCAGGAGCAGCTCAGCCACACTGGCAGGAGGCGCTCAAGCACCTCCATTCGCTGATGTGCACTCAGATGGGGTGTGCTCTGGGGAGGTGCTGTCAGACAGCGTGCCACCAGGACAGGACCATAGTAGCGGAGCTGTCCAGTCGCCAGCAGCAAGTTCCGCCAACAACACCTAGATCTTCTGAAAAGCAGGTGGAAAAGAATGAAGTAAACCACGTCACAGCTCCAACTGAGCTGATATAGACTGATTTGTATGGTTTTTAATGCAGCATCAGAGCTGCTGCGGGGCCAGGGTTAGTTTGGGGTTGATAAATGATCATCGACTAGCAGCCATCTGGCTACTATTTGGTGTTTGGCCTATTCTGGCCTCACCTTTGGCGGCCACTGTCACACGATGCTTCCCATCACAAAGCTTGTTCTATTGCCAGCATGGCTGGTGTGCAACGGCCTGATTCATTCTGCCAAAGCTTTGTCGACATTCTGCGCCCGTGGCCGCGACCATGCGTATGCCTGGTGGCGCGCCCACCCTGTATTGATTTGATTGTGGTGGATCGTGCATATCATCTTGGGAATGAGTGTCGTGCATGGCTGGGATGCACGGGGTCTGGGACCAGGTTTAACATACTAGTTGCATACAGAACACTACTTCAGTGGTGATCAGCTGCAGGCTCGGTGGGCATGCAGACATGTTTGCACAAGCCCCTCCAAGCTCCTTCAACTATGTGCCTCTCGTACCACATGCTGAGACAGCATGAGTAGCTTTAACAGATTCAGATGGGCAGATTAATTTCGGGGGCAGATTGATTGCATGCATTGGGGTTCCTTGGAGAGCAGTGTTGTTCATGTCCAAGGGTCTTTTTCATTCGGTTGAGTTGCCGTTTCATTGTAAGGTCGATGGCTGGGACATACAGGACTGCAGGACAAAAGAGTGCGGGGAGTAAGGGTTGCAGAACAATCTAGCACATGGATGGGTGGGTGCGCATCGCAATTATCGCATCCATTGGAGCTCGTTGTAATATGGCATAGAAACTCCAGGCCATGGATTCAAAGGAGGGTTGTCAGAGCGGTGTAAATGACGCCCATTTCAATAGCATTTTCAGTGCGTGTAGCCACAGGGCTGACCTGGGGCTCAGGTAGCTGTGCCATGCGGTCACCAGAGCCAGGCGGCATGCACCAGCCACTGAAGGAGGCCAACACGTCAGCAAGCTGCAAACCACTGCAAACAGAGAACGGAGTGCCTGGGAACTGCGTGGCAGATCTTGGGGGCCAAGAGCTCCTCAAGCGCCTGCCAAGCAGCAAGACCATGTTAGGTACCGCCGTACTGCTGGTGTGGTGCAGGTTCGCAGTGCAGGTGGCAACGCATATGTAAAAACCAATGCATTTACTCGATCGTGTTGGAGGTGGAGGAGGGGCATAAGTATGCTTGAATGGGGCGGCTGACAGATGAAGAAAAGGCTGCTCGCAAAGCTGCGAAGAAGGCGCTGAAAGAACAAACTCGTCTGAAACGGCAAGGGCTGGACCCTGACGCCTCACGCAAGGAGTGCTCGTTGTGCCATCGCCCTCGAGACCTACTTGTAAGGTGTGCTATAAATGCTTTCAGAAGGCTTTCACGGAACGTCCTTCACATATGATGACCAACAAGCGTGTTTCAATGCGATGTGTAGGTGCCAAATCGACGCTTCAGGTGTCTGGCACATGCTTTGTGGTACGTTTCTGCGTCTCCTGCCAGCACATACATCAGCCACACGTCAGAAATGCTCTTCATGTGGAATGAAAGGCCCTTGCGGTATGCAGCTTGGACGGCTGGAGCCACATGCCTGGCCCTCCATGTGGTGCATCTACATGCATGCAGGTAGATGCTGGCAAGTTCACAGTGGGGGCGTGGCAGATGGCACCACAGACAAGCCTCACTACCGGTGAGCAGTTTGTGCACCTTGTGTTGGACCACGGTCTTGTGGAATGCTGCAGTGAAAGGCCTGTTCAGGAGCTCTGCCTCAGTTCACCTCCTTACTCGGACCTCGCGTGCATACACAGGTATGGCGGCCTCTGGAAAAACCATGCAGCGAATGTGTCCGGGAAGCACAAGGTGCCAGCAGCTCATGTCAACCAAGCATCTACTACGCTCCTCACACTAGCACCCGCAGCCAGCTGCAGCCATGATGCTGATGAGACAGGCTCAGAGACTGCTGCTGCCACTGCTTCATCTGGAGGCCATGCACTGTCAATTGCAGACTTGCGTCAGCTTTTGGCTGAGGACGATAATGCTGCAAGTGAAGATGATGGGAACCCCTGACGTGTGCCTTACTCCAAGCAGCTATATGTTTTGTAGTTGCATCTGTGCAACTCATGTTAGTGCTTACAGCAGCTGTGTGGCAACGACCGCGCTGGTTGCAGTGCCAGCAGTGTGGGCAACGCGCGCAGATGCTTTGGCTCGCAAAATTGTGGCTGTGTGCTGGGCCACACTGCTGATGAACGCGGTGTTGCTGGCTGCTCAGGTCAGTCAGTCAGTCATGCCAGCCAAGAACCCGCTAAAACACCCTTGCAAGTGAACTCGTTGCAAGTGCGATCAGACTGTCACGAAGGGGGTGCAGGCCCCGCACCACCTCCGCTGGGTTCAGGGGTGGTGCGCTGCGAGGGCCGCTCAGATGCCACGCCAGATGTGGCGGTCTGGAAGGACTGCTCCACATCCACAAGTGCGTGGGAGGGTGTGCTCTCCTCCCCCTTTCCCAGCCCCACCACCACTGCCGCAGCTGCAGCAGCAGGCGCGGGGCCACTGCCTTGCGAGCCCACAGACATGCGGCCGTCAATGGCCCCCTCACCGTGGGTGCTGCTGCTGCCGCGAACACTGGGCCCGTCCGGTGAGAACAGGCCCCGACGGAGTGAGCTGGCCAGGGAGGATGCGCCGGATGCTCCCGCAGGGGTCGCACCGAACGGCACCTGTGCGCAAACCGCACAGCAGGCAACGGCAGGACGTCGGCCACAAAGGTGCACCATACATGGTGTTGGGTAAGGACAGAGTACGTCATAATAGAGACTGACAGCCGGCACTATTGTGATGCAGCAGGCACATGTCCTGATGCCATGTGCACGTCCACCTTACCTGTGGGGGCGTCTTGTTGCGCGCGGAGTGGGCCATGAGGTTGACGATGTCGGAGGGAGAGGGTGCAGAGGATGGTGCAATGGGCATAGGGATGTACTCCATCTGGGTGATGGGACACGCACACAGCGTGTTGGTGATGCATCCAACGATCCAAAAAGCAGAAGGGAAGAGAGGGTTATGGATGCCATGCTCAAACGTGGGAATGCAGGCTTGAACCCATCATGTACCAGCCTGTAAATTGCAAGGCACATGCAAACACAAGCTGCAGGAGGATTAGGTGCTCACATAGTACCGGTATGCCACACATCACAGCACAACCTATGTAACAACTGTAACGCATGCACAGCACGACACTGTTCGGTGGTCCTGCACCTGCATCGTGCCATCTGGCCGCGGCTTAAGCTCAATGAGTGTGTGAAGTGGGATCTCTAGCACTGGGATCTTGTCCAGAGGCACAGCCATAAAGTAGCCGTAGCTGCGCAAGCGAGGCGGGTGAGTGTAGGGCAGAGCATAAGGCAGCAGTGTGGCGTAGCACAAGGTGCACACAGGACAGTGAAAGAGCTAGCAGCATAAGCATGATGCAGTGGGTGTATGGAACAGCACCTTAAAATAGCTGCTAGTGAAATGTTCATGCAAACCGCTCAAGTAGCAGCTCTTGATTGGGCCTGTGTGTCGTGCACTCACAGGGCACGCAGCACGGCCTGGTGCGCCACAACGCACACACACTCCTTCTCACGCTCAATCTCAATGATGGCTGGCTCCAGTCGCTGGATCACATCCAGGTACGACTCGCCCGCCGGGTACCTGTCAAATCACGGTTCAGACAAGGGGTGGTGGTGGGCTGCTGGGCTGCTGGCAGCCTGTGCACTCTCACTCCGAACTGGCTGCAGCAGCTTGCATGCCAATGGGAGCTGCAGCACCTTATGCATGAGTCCGCCAAGCAACTGCCGCAGCCCCGAATACCATCAACAGCTGTGTTTTGAGGCATTCATCCAGGGTGCATCTATACTCATGATGCATGTGTCGCACCGGTAACGTAGTTTGTCATGCTGGCGTGCCTCAAACTCCTCTGGGTGCCGCTCCGAGATCTGCTCATACCTGCAGTGGCGGCACGTCCCATCAAACACATACGCATACAAGACGGTGTAAGGCATGCAACAGGTGGTGGTGCACACACATGGTGAAGGCTGGAGCAAGTGGCATGATGTCTCCTGTGTGAACTTTTTGGCTGCACACCAGCAGCTGTTGTGCGCTGCTGCCTCCAGCCACTCACGTCAGCCCATCACATGAACCTGCATGGATCTCGTCCAGGGCCTTCCACCTCAGCTTGGGGAATGGCAGGTAGGCAGCTGTCTGGATTGTGCGCTTGAGTGTGGATGTCCACACAGACACAGGAATTGGCTGGTCCTCTCGGCTCAAGGGCAGCCGGTCAATGATGAGGGCAGGCAATGCACGCGCATATGCTTCTCCACGAGGTGCCAAGTTGGAGTCTCCTCCAATCTTGCCTTCCAGGTTGTAGATGCTGCATGTACCGCCATGTGCAGCAATGTTGATGCTCAGAGAGGGCGAATGGCGACCGCACACAACAGGCGAACATGCGTACTTGAAAAAGCGACGTGCTAATGATGTCAAACTGGGTGATGGTGATGTGGGTTCAGTAACGGCTTGTAGTAACCTGCTGAACGACAACCACGGCCCCATCATATGGTGGCGGCAAGCAGCAACCTCAGAGGAAACAATGCATGGCATGCCATATTCACCTCTCCCCGTGTCGTGTTAGCCAGATCTTGCGCTCCTGAGCCATGCCGGCCTTGCATACCTGCATTGATTGCACTCGCTCACAAGTGCAAGTATGTTCTCAAAAGTCGGATGCCTGGTACAGTGCTTGCAGACTGTGCATGGTCATGATCACTTCAGCAGCTTTGCACGACCATGTGATGGGCTACATCTGTCCTGTCCTACCACAAAAGGCAGAAATGCACTGCAGCACACACACCTGCATGAGGAAGAACACAATCTTGCCAGGGATGTAGCCTGATATGCGATTGATGTCCATGTGCCCACGCCCAGTCACCATGTCGATCAGCTGCATGTGCAAGATTCATGGTCCAAGTTGAACAAGTCACGTGCAGACAGCATGGCATTCACCATTCTTGTAGGACGATCAAGCCAGCTCGTATCAGGCCAGAGTGTGGGATAGTAGGGACACATAACAATGATGCTACCCTGTACTACAGCAACCTGCGGTGTCCATGTGACCGTGTTACACCTCCCTTTCCCCATGAAACATGTGAGGGCTCTGCATGCCCCTCAACAAGCGGTCCAATCCTCGCAAGCATGAGCAGTGGCTGCACGGGCGCTGACCTTGATGTAGTGGCGTGTGCGGTCCTCCAGCGGCTCGTACACCTCCTCGTACTTGCGAATGCGCTCCTTGAAATCGAGCAGGGCCTTCACACAAAAAATGGTTCACACAAACCTAGTGCTGCATTGATGCCTGATGTCACCAACTGCAAGCTGCCATGCCAGCCCACAGCTTTATCCAACCTGGCATGAAACTGTACGCCCTGCTTGGTGTGCCAGTAATCATATGGTAGCAACTCAACCCTCGCACACCTGCTCCTCATTCATCTCTTTGTAATCAGGGCTGTACTTCATCTTGTACCTGTAGTTCTGCTCCAGCACCTTTTCATCTGTTGATGTGTATGTGAGCACCACACAAGATCGTGCACGAAGCTGGTGGATGCAGCCGCAACATGATGACAGCATGCGGCAGGCCGCACGAACCAAGGCCATTCTTCAGGCAGGCAAGCCACATACAAAGGCGGCTGGTTGCAATGAGCCAGCAACAGGAGCACGTCCAATAATGCCAATGGCACCAGATGCATCACACCTGTGCAGATGGACTCAATGAACAGGTATTGGTAGTTGCCATGGAACCGCTGGATGAGGAAGTGGCGGCGCTCATTGGTAGTGTTGGTGGCATCAAAAATCGCCACCTGTGCACCCAAGCAACAAGGACAGGCAAAATGCATTGGGTGGCCAAGACTTTGGGCAGCTGATAGGAAGGCGTAGAGCGTGGATGTCCAATGTTTGTGATGCTGAATGCAGAATGTGTGCATTGTATGATGCATGGGGTTTCAGGATCAGCAAACATATGATGAGCAAGTGCGTGTAACTATGTTGTTGCGAGCTGTCTGTGGTTGTTTGATGCTTTGCTAATACACAATGTCACGGCCAGCCACAATGCCGACTGAGGACAGCTCTGAGCAATAGGACCACTAACCTGGCCCTGGTCTGAAGATAGGTATGCCGTGAGGTCATCCAATGCAGCCATCAGTGCGCGCTGCCGTGCCTCAAGGCCGTGAGGGTTGTGATGGTCGAAGAAGGATGCGTCCTGCACCTCCCCGCTGCCCTTCTGTAGCCGCCTGCGCGTGCGGGGATGTGCTCAACTTCAAAATGCCATGTGCATAGTACGCACTACAATGCTGCACGTTATTCCCTACTGCAATGGGCTTCCATACATCTGGCCACGCAAGCATCAGTTGCATACCGTACTTCACGTGTATTGGTGTATATGCTGCCTTTCTGTGCACACACGTACCTGTAGGACCCCACATTGAAAAGTTTGGTATGGTGGCCCAGCCAGTTCAGGTAGCAAACCAGCTTGTTGCAGAGGAATGTCTTGCCCCTGGACAATGGCATCAAATCACACAGGAGGTGCACTGGTCATGAGCAACTGGCACATAGGCTTCTGACCTGCCATGCTGCTAGAAAATAGCATTGGAATAAAGAGCGCTGAGCATTTTGGTCGCAGACAAACCAGTGCTGATATGCTTCAAGAGCGAGCCAAAGCTCTGCACATACATACTGTATGCACACGCGGAACGAACAGGGGGCACACAGCAGCAACATGAGCGCAGCATCGTCCAGCCTCACAAAATGCACCTCCATTCATACGTGCACCTACCGCCCCGGCAACCCGACCATGATGATGATCAGCTTGTTGCGCTGCAGCTTTGCGCGCAGCGGCAGTTGGCGTGGGGAGGATGCCCTGCTCGTGTTGGCAGGGCTGGCTTGCACATCCTCACCATGCTCTTCATCATCATCATCATCTGTGTGTTCGCACAGTGCGTGCAAGTGCAGCATGTGTGCAGCATAATGTTTGTGCGTGTTTGTGAGTGCTGGCCTTGAAAACCACCGTCGCACCGCCTGGCAACAATGCTGACTTTCCTCATTCTTCACAGTGCACAGTCCCATACAGCTGGCAGTGGTGTGGGCAATGGACAGCCACAGCTGCTGAGGCTCCCATGCTGCGCCCAGTTGGGCTTGAGCAGTGCATGCGCAGCAGCAACTTCCCACCTACCTGCTGAGATGTTGAGATCCTGCATTGCAGCGTTTTGCAACACGACCGGTCAGGCCATAAAAAGTCCTTGCCAGACCTACCACGATGCAAACCTCAGCTGCCGTGCTGGGTGGGCAAATCGCTTGACACTTTCACATGAGCAAGCTGCCATGGCAGACATGGATGCGCATGTTGGGAAGTAAATGTGACGAGATGCGTGGATGCAGGCGTTGTCTGTGAAGCACCTACCTTGAAGTTGACGCTAGCTTTCCGTAGCTTAAGAGCACTCGGAGATTCAACTGCCTGTGAGGTGCCTGAGGCTGGCCCAGACGTCTGCCGCACACAGCACATGGGCACATGCTTGCTGCATGAGCCACATGGTGACCAGCTTCAGCGACAACCAACGCCATGCGCCGATGATGCATTGTGTGGCGCACAACAAGCAAATCAGCGAGAATTCACACGATAGCGTGATGCGATGCGCATATATAGTAGGTGCTGGAGTGATCCCCCGGCTGCATTTCCGTTGGTCGCATAGTCAGCGCACCGTATTCGGCAACTTCCTAAATGGCCGCAGAATCTCCCACATAATTCAAGCTTATGGCTCCCAGCCAGGCATTATGATACTAGAGCAAGCTCGGTTGATGGATGTTGAACAGGTTGTACATTTGTTATGTTCTGACCTGCATTGTTCTGATGCATTGGAAACAGACCCTCAGCAGTACAAGCACTACAACCCAGGCACACATCAACTGGATGAAGTTCGCGGATGAGCATTGGAGCACATGATCAGTAGTTTACATTCATGTTGTTGTTAATTTTCATGCATCCTTCGGACGCTGCCGCACGCATCTTCGGTGCCATGTGTGGCTCTAACTGGTGATGCAAGACTGCAGACCAGGCAAAAAAAGACGACAACCGCCTCCCACAAGCTCAAGAAGCAGTCCTGGTGCAGGTGCACTTCAATGCACACACTCAAACGCTGAATGTGCTGTACCCTCCCCAAGTATCGCCCCCCTCCCACATTGCTCCCACAGCTGCTGCTGATGTACCCCTCTGTGTGCACAGCCTACTGGCTCATGCTGAGGCAGGCCCAACAGGGGACACAGGGGACTCCAGGAAAGCCGCGTTGTCCCTGAAGTAGTTGACACCTGCCACCTTCGTCCCATCTGGCCCAGTCGGCACCACATCAACCTGTGCGCAAGGTACGCAGCGCAGCAGCGCAAACCACTGTGTGTGTTGTGCACACCAGCACAAGTGAAGCACCCTGCCGCCGGCAAAGCATCAAGATTGCGGTCCCTGTGTTCATCGTTGCACGGCTTCAGACAGGCAGGTACAGCCCATACCTACGTGACAAATCGTAGTTTCCGCACAGCAAAGTACCCCATCGTATCATCAACAGCCTCGTAACAAAACGGCCATGGCGTTCAATCACCTGGATGCGTGCACGGCCCTTGACCAGGTACGTGGCATCGGACGACTCCAACTTGTACTCAAAGATGCGTGGGTGCTTCAGCACGAGGTCGGGCACAGCCTCCGCTGCACAACAATGCGCACGGCACGGCACAGCTTTTGAGTGGTGGTGTGCATCATCGGGCTGGCCTGCGCCCATGCTTCGGTTGACCAACAGTGGTGCTGGTTCACCTCTTGCTGCATGGTAATGGCTGATGGTGCAACACACCGGCCATAGCAGCCGAGTCCCACAAATGCTTTGAATTTCACAGCTGCATCCGGCCCCCACATGGCATGGGTCATACTCAGATCACGCACCAGGCACACCACGGCGCTGCAGGTACTCCACCACAGGGCGCAGCCGTGTCTCAGGGTTGAGGCCCAGCAGCACCACGCTGATAGATGCCATGTTGCAGATCTCATCCTGGCGCAGCCCAACACTGGTCAGGTACGTGATCTGTGCACAAGTGTGAAAAAGCAGCAGGGTGTGCAGGATCGAGACGCAGCCCAGTTTTGGACGTGCAGTCGTGCACTGTGCACGATGGGTCTGCCCGCGGCAGACCATGCACCAGGACGAAAGTATGCAACAGGTATGCAACTGTGCGCTGACCTGTTGTTGTAAATACAATGCACTGGCACTGTCGTGTCCCAGCTGACGCTGCTCTGTGCTGCCACCCAAGCCCACTCAGACACTTTGTCCCGTGCAAACCCTTCTTTAAAATGTGCGCCTGGTGTCCTCATTGGCTGCCGTGCTGCATTGCCTCGGCATGGCCTGTATGGGCTGTAACGCACCACTGCTTGTGCGCGCTCCTCTGTTGTGCGCAGCATGTTCTTCATAACGCGGTCCACGATCTGCTCAACCCATGGCTTCTCCCACCCTGCATCCAATCACACATCAGTGCACATAGTTGCCCTGACTCTGCTCCTTACATTCATGCATACCCGGCATGAGTGCAGCATGCATGCGTGCCTAGCGTACACCAGTGTGCAGATTGCTGCTCACTCACCCAGCCCAAGCAATAGCTTCTGCACGCGGTCAATGCTGACTGGGAGCTTGTATGGATCCTTCTCGCTCCATGGGAAGGGCATGTCTCCAGGAGTGTTCTTCACCATGATGGTGCGCGTGCCCTCCTGTTGCTGCGATAGCTGCGCCACTGCCTTTAGGCAAGTACGTGACCTGCATCGCAACAAAATGCTTGTCGCGATGAGTCGATGTGTGGTGACAATCGAGGATGGGTGTACCAACTTCACCCCATCTCTCACCGTGAGGGCATGCAGCTGATACGACTGCGGCTGCATGAAGTCTGCACTGAACGGGTGCAGCCCAGGCTCCCTGCCTTCATCATCTGCAGGGCTGCCATTGTGCCTCCAATTGACTGTGCTTGCTTTGCTGCAACCTGCACAATGAGAGCAATGCTTAAGGCGTTCAGTGATGAGCAGGCTCATGGTGGCTGGAGCCTTCATGGATCTGCTCTTCTATGATGCATCCACACAGCCAGAACAATCGTGTTGCGTTCATCGCCATGAGCCACACGGATCCAGGCACCATGCATCAAACTAACTGGGCCAAGCTGACAACACCCACAATCAAAAGGAAGCTTGTTTCTATAAGCAAGCAACGTTCAGGCAGCACGCATGACGGTATAGCCGCACCAAGTCCAAGTCACCCCATCCTCACGCATATAGGATATGGGACCAATGCAATATCTCGCTGGCGCGTTCCAGGGGTGTTGGCCGTGAGGGTGACAGCAGGCAGTAGACAG
>QAXD01000142.1:131982-180123 GCA_004335575.1 Haematococcus sp. NG2 | reverse complement strand
GCGCATCATCACTCTTTTGCACGCCCCTCTTCTCTTCCAGGGGTTTAACACCCCTGGGATGCTGCTGCGTTGCCATTTTGGTTTGACCTATCACAGCGTAAAGCTTGCGTTTTGGACGGAAAATCCCGTTGCTCCACAGCACCAGGGCTTAGTAGATCACCCAAACACGCAGCATGGCAGATGATGCTAAGATACAGCAGTTTGTGCTGCTGGCAAAGGGCGCACGTGGTAGAGCCATCGTGGACCTGATCGGCAAAGCAACCTCAGAACCAGGGCTGTTTGGGTTTGGCGAGCTACTGTCCGTTCCCAGCGTTCAAGAAGTACGTGTAGATCGCCATGATGTCATCCTGGCCACAGCTGGTTGAACATGTTGGCATGCCTGGTGCATCCGCAGATCAAGGCAGGGGAATTTGCCCCCCACTATAACCTGCTGCAACTTTTTGCATATGGCACATGGGCAGACTACAAAGGTGCGTGATGTGCAACGTGCTGACGCAGCAGCCAGCTTCTATCAAGTGTATACTTTGCATGTGTATGTGGTGTTGACCTGTGCTGCTGGCCACTTGCAGGCATGGCAGGGTCGCTCCCACCCCTCAACCCCCAGCAGCAGCTTAAGCTGAAGCAGCTGTCAGTTGTGTCACGTGCATTACAAATCAAGGTGTGCACTGCTGCACGGGGCATGGAACATGGGTGGCCACAGTTCATTGCAGCACCCAGCGCATGTTCGCTGGCATGCATATCTTACATTTAATCATCAGCAACGATGGCCAGGTGCTCAAAGTTGGACCTGTTGTTGCGGTGTTCAGCATTCGCAATCCTTGTGGCCTGCTGTCACGTCTGAGAGTTTCTGAACCTGTCTGCATCTTGCTGCCATGGCCCCTCAGGTCATTCCATACCAGGCATTACAACAAGAGCTGGAGATCCCAACTGTGCGTGAGCTGGAGGATTTCATCATCACAGGTTGGTGCCGTGTGCAACACAATCTGTAACCTGGGCATGCCGAGTTCATGGTTGCGGTGCAGGTTAGACTGCACCTGACTCAGCACTGACATGTCAATGGACTTTAATTCCTAGGGTGAGATCAACACTTGTGGTGGCCTGCACCACAGAGTGCTTCTACACAAACATTATCAAGGGCAAGCTGGACCAGAAGCAGGCATGCCTACAGGTGGGCTGGGTTCGAGCCCTGACATGCCCTGCAGTCATGCGCCCGAGCTACAGCTGAGCATGAGGATGGGATGCCAGCAAAGAACCTGGGCATGGGGCAAGCGCTTGGTGCTCATGCGGGTCACCTGCTGCCCTTGTGCACATTGCAGCATGGGTTGTGAGTTGTATGCCTCACTCTTAGGGTGTCGGGTTGCTCACAGCACATCAGCTGTGCAGGTCTCGCTGCAACATGTGCAGCGCCGGCACTTCATGCAGCAGCAACGCAGTTAGTCCGTGTTGCTGATCGTGCCTGATGCAGATCCACAATGCAATTGGGCGTGATGTGCGGCCGGAGCAGCTGGCAGAGCTGGAGGCAGGGCTGCACAACTGGTGCGCTGATGTACATGTGCCTGCATACATGTATGTCAGTGCTCACGGACCCGAAAGGCCAGGAAGGTTTATGGGATGGGTGGATTTGGATGATCGCCACTCCAACTGCACAGCTGCATCAATCCTAAAGACCGCAGCAAGTGCCCTGAGAGGTCATTTGGGCATTTCGAGGGGGCGCTCACACTGATGGTTTAAGTTGCCATGCACCTGGAGTTGACCACTATGAGTGCCATATGGCTTCTGCACAGCATGCACGGCGCATGTTAGGCGTTTAAAGTCCGCCACAATCATGGCACGTGTCTCTTGTGGATGCCAGGATTGGGACAGCACAAAAGCTGTTGAGCACGATTGAGCAGCGCATCGTGTATGCATCCGAGGCATCAGAGAGCCTACAGCGCAAGAAGCAGGACATGGAGTCACAGCAGGAGGAGATCAAGAAGAACATCAAGGTGGGTGGTAATGGAGGCGTATAGGAGACAACAGGTGTTGAGATGCATGCGTCATGCGCTGGGAACACACGTATGGGTTCAAGTGCACACCACCTATCCATTGTCACAGCAGCGTTGCGTCACACAGAAATGCAAGTTGTTGGGAACATAGATCAATAGACGCGTGTTGCTGCGCACAGGCTGAGATCGACCTGTCACGTGCTGACATGTTCATGGAGGATGAGTACATGGATGACCAGGACCGGTTAGACAGGATGGCAGGTGGCCACAGTGGCCCACATCCGTCTGTGCACCACAGCACAGGGGAACGCTCAGAGCGCACGGCAGCGGGGCGACCCAAGAGGTGATTGCGAGCACGTAGCATGTGTGCGCATGCAGCCTCGCTCATTTGGTGGTATGGGGCAGTGTGTCTGCATGGCTTGACGGTTGCTCTCATGAATACAGGCGCCCCAACTGACCCCTTTGTTGCAAACTTGCAATGCGTGTCGCTTGCAGGCGCCTGCGATGATGGCTTTTGGGCCAAGGGTTCGAGGGGTGACGAACGACACTCCTCATTGATGGACACAGAACACACGCAGCACAATTGTGTTTGTGTACTGCACAAACACCAAGCACAGACCTGAAGATGCTGGCATTCAGTGAGTCACGTTGTAAATTAATGCTAGCTGCGCGCCCCGCTGTACAAGAAGCTGTCAAGCTGACTGATCACTGCTGGGAGTTGTGTGAGGTATGAAAGAAAATGTTTCACCGGCATAGCTCACAAAAATGATGTCGCGTCTCAGATGACAACCGTCTGGCTCGTCCTGATAGCTGTGACGACAGTTGTGGCAGACCATGTCATACAGCTTTCTGGGCCGTCCGTCTTGTGGACTGTATCCGGAGACGGTCCTTTTGCAGACAGATGGGCGAACGCCACCATCGCGGGCATTTCCCAACCAATCAGTCTGCCTCTGACTGTGCCTGGAGGGCTGTTGGATGCGCTGCAAAAGACTGGTTTCATTGACGACCCTCTGACAGGGTAGGCTTCATGTCACCATGTTCACATGAGCCATGCATCATGGTTGATGTGACGTCCGTATTCTTACGTCAGCCAGCACCCAGCACAGCTGCATGCATGCTTGAAGCATCGCTATCAGCAGGCATGCTGTGCCGCACATGGCACATGCAGGCTAAACGAGCAGACAGTCGCATGGGCACTGAACAAGACGTACACGTTCAGCACCAACTTCACGCTGCCAGCAGCAGCTGTGGGCCAGCAGGATGTGCAGCTTGTGCTGCTTGGCGTGGACACTGTTGCAGAGGTTGTCCTGAATGGCCAGCCTGTCGCACACCTGGCCAACTACCACAGGTAAGTCAGGGCTGTAGCACGGCAGCGTGTGACAAGTGGGATGAGCACGGCATGATGAGGCAACAGGGCTGTTGAGTTCAAGGACTTCAGCAAGACGCTGCAACGTGCAGCTAGCACGTCCATGCTCCTACAGCACACCAAAATACGGTGTCCTTGAGCACAGTCCTCCAGCAAACATGAACTCATGTTTGCAGGCACTGTCGGATCCACGTGAAGGGCGTTGCCTCAGCAGGGCTGAACACGTTGGCCATCCATGTGCGACCTGCTGTGGAGGTGGCACATGAGCGGCATGCGCGGTACCACCTGCCACTGGCCAGCGTCACGGTAAGATGCACGCATGGTTCTGTTCCACTCAGAACAGTGCAGAATGGCTCTGTGACAGCCCATGCAGGCTTGTCGCAACATCCAGGCGCGCCTGCTCCTGCCCAATTACCAGCCTTGAGCCAAGCTGGAGCCCCACAAGGTTGTACTTGGCACCCGCCTTTGTGCGCCCAGTGCTCCTCACGGCATGTAATCTGGCATGTTGCTCGTCTCTTTCTAAACTGCAGCATGTGGGCGGCTACAGGAACTTTGCCTTTGTGCGCAAGCCTGCTGCACACTTTGGGTGGGACTGGGGACCCGCTCTGCCTCACCCAGCAATTCATGGCGACGTGTGGATCCATGCCTTCAGCCACCCTCAGCTGAACAGCGTGCTGGTGCGCCAGCATCACCAGCCAGGCAAGTTCACACTGAGCCTGGAATGTGAGGTTCTGGTGCCTCATGGGGCAACATCCCTGGCAGGCATGCTGCACGCTTCCCTCCCAGAGTTAGCAGCTTCCACACAGCTGCCCGTCAGCCTAACAGACATCAGCAGCAACAATGGCAAAACGGCACAAGGACCTCTACCTGGGTCCAGGGGTGTAGGCGGCAGCAGGGAGGCCCAGCTGTTGCATATCAGCATGGATCTGGACGTCAGTGTGGATGGCATTCAGCTGTGGTGGCCTCATGGTTATGGCCTGCAGCACCTGTATGACCTTCATGTTGTGTTCAAGCCTGAAGGGTTGCAGAGCTGTGATGAAGGGAACAGTCGTGGAGGCATCAGTAGCGGCCACATATCTTGCTCCAGTGTTACCAGGTAAGGGCATCATGGACGTCCGTTGTGTGTCCCTCAATGTTCTCAAAGGCAACTTGCTGTGTCATGACACGAGCTTTGCAACCTAAACAACTCGCATTGTCTGCCGTCTCCTTACATTGCATGTGCTATGGGACTGAATGTGCACCTGTGCTGGTGCCCAATCCTGCAGGCGCATCGGTTTCCGGACCATCCAGCTAGTGCGAGACCACATGAACCAGGCAGCAATGCACTTGCTCGGCCACTCAGGCATCCATGCGGCTCAGGAAGCAGGCGTCAAGGTTGCCGCCATGTCATTCAGCGCTGCGGCTGATGGCCAAAGCCCCAAGCGCACACCCCCACGTCCTCCTGTCCTTGACTCTGCAACATTTGCTACGAGCATGAACGGTGCGCTCAGCACAGCGCACGGTGCATCAAGATGCTTGTGAATGCCGATAGGAGGTGACGGGTGGTTGGGCGGGGGGCGTTTTTCTACGCCTGCACATATGACATATGACCCCAACCTGCCACCTGAACCGTGCCTTGAATGCATTCCATTTGCATGTGCTGCTAACAGGCTCCGCGTTCTACCTGAGTGTCAATGGTGTGCCAATCTTCGTCAAGGGGACCAACTTGGTGCCTCTTGAGATCATCCCTTCACGTGTGACCCCTGGCAGCACGAGGCGATTGCTGGAAGCATGTGTGCGCGCCAACATGAACACCATCCGTGTGTGGTGAGCGCGCCCCCTGCTGCGCTGCTACGCCGCCCTCTGGGTTGCAGGCTACAGTAAAGAGTCCATTGCCTACCTGGCCAGCAGTGTTGTTTTCACCAACAAGCTGTTGTGACGCATGCGGCATGCGCTTGCACAGGGGCGGTGGTGAGTATGGCTCTGATGAGCTGTACAAAGCTGCAGATGAGCTGGGTCTCCTGGTCTTACAGGATTTTATGTTTGCATGTGCCCCCTATCCTTCAGAAGACAAACACTTCAAGGCTGAGGTGGGCGTGGTTTTGCACACCTGCACATGTGCTGCAAACCTGACGACTGCTTGAATGCTAGTTTTGTAGTTTCTACTTTGTGTGTGGCTCGCAGTGTGGTCCCTCTCAAGTGCGCTGACTCTACACCCTGTGCAGCGGCCGTGCAGGATGAAGCGGGCTGGTGTGAACTCATGTGCTGTGCTGGGCTATGTTGTGATGGTGCAGGTGGATGCAGAGGTGCGGCAGGTGGTGCGGCGGTTGGGCAGCTACACATCACTGGCGGCATGGGTTGGTGGCAATGAGGTGGAGGCGAGCTTTCGATGGTATGTGTATGTGTGGTGTGGCACATTTTTCTCATTGATGCTTGTCCTAATTTACATTGTGTGCCCATATCTGCATTGTTTACCACTTGTTTCACGTCAGGGGATCTGGTGCAACAGTACCTCAGCTCTTGTTGGGAGTTTTGTCAGCCCTGAATGTCCTCAGCCTCCGTGCACCTGCTTTGCGTGCAATTATCCGGTGTGCATGGTGATGCCTGAATGCAGGTACAACATTACACGTGCCAACCCGCTGCCCTATCTTCGTGACTTCCAAACACTCTTCTTGCAGCAGATTCCTGGCATCTTGAAGGAGGTAGGTGTTCAATGTTCGCCCATCGCAACCCCATCATCAAACCAACTGGTATTTCAGCTGCATCTGCTGCAACTGTGAACGTGAACCTTTTGCCGCCCTCTGATCAGCCTTGTCCTCTCGTCTTGCCAACTGCTCTCTCACCCCTGCGCCTGCCCTGGGCTGCAGCTAGACCCTTGGCGGCCGTACCTGGAGAACTCCCCAGCACCCAGACATGTGTCCACCAGCGCAAGCTCCCCCACGCCTTCAGAAGCTGTGCCGGCCACACGCGCTCGTGCTCTGCAAGCACCAGCGGCAGGGGAGGAGCTGCCCCACAGGAAGCGGAGGCGGAACACTGGTGGCGACGCGTCACCGCCGTCAGCACTGTGCGTGCGGGGGGCTGCAGCACCGCCTGTTGGCTGGATTTCAATCGTCGTCACGACTCATGCACATGATGCTTGCATCACCACTGTCATTCGATTGGATTAACTGTATGCCACTTTATGTATTCTGCTGGTTCTAATTTTTTTCTGCTTAGCTGTGTGGAGCAAACACTCCAATGGCACTGATGTTGGGATGCATTTTAACAGTGCATCAGTTGCATTGTGTGTTCCCTGCAGGTCTGGTGACATACACTACTACAATTTCGTGGATGACTGCATGGATACAACAGGGCTGCCCACTGCACGCTTTGTCAGCGAGTTTGGCTGGCAGTCGCTTGCAAGCTTTGAGGTGCTGAGGTGCGCTCCGTGGGTGTGCTCAAATCTTGTGAGGGGTCACTGCAGGCCTGCGGTTGCCATCCTTGCAATTCCTTTGCACTCATGGTGGGCCGGCGCTACCTTGCCTGATCAGGCGCGTGACTGTGCGCGATGACTGGCGGCCATTTCAGGACGTGACCCCCACCATGGCGCTGAGGCAGCGGCGGCACCGTGGGGCTAAGGAAATCATGGACCAGGTGCCATGTTTGTACTGCTGTGGCACTGCTGGCTGCCTCAGCTCCAGCTGCACCGCTGCCAGTGGTTGTTGTGCTGTGCAGTGGTGTGGGGCACTGGCTGGGTTTCGAGGGACGCTGTTGGAGCCACTGCGGGCAGCTCATGCAGGCAGCTGTTTCACCCACAGTCTGTGATGTGTGGTGTGTGATCAATTCAAGTGTTTGTGTGTGCCTGATGGCCCGCAGGTGCGGCGCAACATGCACCTCCCACGCCTGGTGGGAGCAGCAGCTGCTGAGTTTGCGCGCACTCGCACATACACTGGGGAGCACATGGTGAGACGCCCCCAGACTGAATACAGGTGGCTTTTATGCAGGTGGCCTACTGTCTATCAGCAGCATTCTTGCTGCTGCCTCGTCCCTACACATGCTCCCAACAACAAACGCCACAGCTCTCGCAGCTTACTGGTCACCCAATGTCTCATTGCTGCACCTTTGCCGCTGTCTCGTGCGCCCCTGCACAAGCCAGGTCATGTTGTTCAAGCGGTGGACGTTCGTGACGCAGCTGTCTCAGGCGCTGTGCAACGGTGCGGCCATCCGCCACTGGCGCTCACACCGCAGTGACCCCACCGCCCTGACCATGGGCACGCTGTACTGGTGAGCACATGCAATGACATGCACACCCTGTTGCTTGCCACTCTGTTGTTATCTGCAGCTCGCTTGATGTGTGATCAAGATCTCCTTCACCATCTGTTCTGTGGGGATCGGTGGCGGTGTGCCGCTCGTTTGCGTTACAGCAGTGTGGGGCTGCAAGACATCGATACTTGTTACTGCACGGCCTGATCTTGCTTACCTGCGCTGTTCCGCCACAACAGGCAGCTGAATGATGTTTGGCCTGGTTACTCCTGGTCCTCTTTGGACCATGGCGCGCGCCGGTGGAAGGTGGCACACCACGCAGCTCGTGCTGCATATGCACCTGTCGTTGTCTCACACCGACTGTTGAACCGGGGCAACAAGCTGCTGGTGAGCTGCGTGTTGTGAGGCCTGTGAAGAATCTGGGTCTGTTGCTGTGGTGCAGCTCTTGCTTTTTTCTTCGGGGGGGGGCCGGGGGGGCGCTGTTGTCGCGTCCACAACAGCCACAACCTGATGCACCTGTAAAGCCAGGCTTGTGGATGGACAAAGCCACAATGCATAGTATGCGCAATAACCACTGCTGACATGCATCACGACCCTGTATTGGTGCTGGTGTGGCCGCCAGGTGTTTGCCACGAGTGACCTGCCGGTGACAGTCTCACTCCAGCTCAGCCTGCACATCGTGCGCACAGATCTGCCACCCCCCACCACCAGCGTGTGTGCCCAGCTCAACAAGATTGCCTCCAGAAGGGCGGCTTACATTTGGGGGAGGGGCATCCAGCAGGCTGGCCACAGCATGGGCGAGGACACGCTGGATGCAGGCCCCTCGTCATTGGAAGAGGGCCAAGAGGAGCAGTTCTTTGATGATGGGCTCATGACGTCGTGGGAGGTCAAAAGGGGGCAGCTGGAGCTGCAGCCACTCTCCTCCACCCTGGTATGGGCCTTCAACACTCGGGAGACACTAGCTGCAAGGTCGGGCTGCGGCTCCCGCCAGTGCTTCCTGGTGGTCAGAGCTGCATACACAAACCCTTGCGGCTCATACCAGGACGGGGCAGCAGCAGGCAGCACAAAGGCAGGTGTCAGAAAGGGCAGCAACGCACCAGATGGTGGCACCTGTGGGGTGTTGGAGCAGGAGGGTTTGAAGGACAGCTTAGCATCAGGGGCAAGGGAATGGAAGGCAGCTGCTGGTGATACCCAGACGGGTGGGCTTCCTCCTAGCATACGAGCATCTGCGGGCTGTGCGTATTGCAAAGCGGCGCACGCGATGGCTGCGCGGGAGGCAGTGTGGGCGTCGTCGTTGCGCATGCACGCAACTGCCCATGGCCAGCAGCGCCGCAGGCTGCTCAAGTCGTTGGGTCCGCCAATGCCTGCAGCCAGATCAGCTGGAGCACTGTTGGGGCCTAGCCCATCCCCTCTGACGCCTCACGACCACGCACACCCCGTGCACGAAGTGCCTGTGTGGGCATCTGCGGGCCTGGGCTGGTCAGAGGTGGTGGTGACGGTCGGGAAGATGAAGCACATGTACCTCGGCTACCCCAACATCACAGTGTCTGACTTGGAGGAGCTGCGGCTGGAAGGCCCGCTCCCTGGGTGGCAGACACAAGGGCCTGAATTTCAACCGTCACAGGCCTCAGCAGCTTCCCCGGCCAGGCATGGCACACAGGCTCAAGACAGCAAAGCGCAGGGAAGCGCAGTGTCGCTCCCTGCCTGGGGCGTCTGCTTCACTGCCACTGCGCAGGCTGCGGCCCTGCACGTGGTGTTCATGTCTGAGCTGGACGGCTGGTTCTCGGACAACGCATTTGTGCTGCTGCCCTGCGCACCACGACGCCTCTGCTTCTGGCTGTTGGAGGCGCCGTGGGAACAGGCAGCAGCTGGTGCAGCTGCTGACACTGCTGCTGCTCCATCGGGACAGCCAGCCGCAGGGGTGGGTGCACAACTGCCAGCTGGGCCTCCGCCTCGCACCGCTGCAGAGGTCTGTGGGTGGGAGCATGAATCTGAGGACAGGGGTGGGGGTGTATCAGCAGAGGCAGGCGGGCGAAACTTGTTGGAGTGCTTCCAGCGCACTCTAACATGGGAGAGCGTGTACAATTGAGTGCTGCGGAAGGCTCGTGCCGTCTTGAATGCTGTGTAACAAGCTGACAGCGGCAGAGGGTGGCCAGCTCCCGGCCAGTTATGAATTTGTGAATGACAACACAGCAAGCCTCATGTTGCGCACTGCTTCTTAAGTGTCACAGTACAAGGAACGTGAGACTCATCATGTGTTTCTTAATACTGCATGTTTCTGTTTGTTTCAATCAGCTGCCTCTTGCTCTGAGCAGCATGCTCCTGGCACCACAACTGGTTCAGGTCTGCCATCACCACACCTCAGTAGAACCCCGACAACAGCAGCAGGATGGCGTTCTACTCCCACCAGCTACTCAGCAACCCAACCTTCAAACTGTTCTGGAAAGCCAGCGCTCTGGGTGCTGGCAGTGGCAGTGGGGGCAGGCAGGGCACTAAAACAGGAGCTGAGGGGGAGGAGCTCCCTGAGGGAGCAGCCCCCTCCCACATCACTGGCCTGTCAGGCATCAGGAGGCATGATGCTCTGCATGGTGAGGCGCAGATTGCAGAGGTACGTTGCAGCCTGCTGCATCAGGGCCTGAACTACTGCACATAAGCTGGGGGCTGGTGGCCTCTGCCATCAGTCACAAACTACAAAGGGTTGGCCCAGTCATCGCGCCACACAGCAGCAATGTGCAATCCATGCACTGCCTCCCTCCTTTCAATCTGCATGCTGGATGGCCCCTCATGTGCCATGCAGGCGTGCGAGCTGCTGACAGGCTTCCTGGCAGGGGAGCTCGTGCTGCTGCCTCCTGCACCACCAGCAGCACCCGGGGCCAGCCCCTCCAAGAAAAGAGGGCGCCGCAAGGGGGGCCAGGCACCAGCCCCCAGCGGCCTGGTGCCTGCCACATCATCCATCACCACCACCGCCTCCACCTCCTCCCATGAGGTCCCTGCTGGGTCGGCCGGTGCCAAGCAGGCAGGCGCTGCTGACCTGGCACCTGCACTGGTGCTGCGTATCCCCAGCCAGCTGCTGCTGGGCATGGTGCGGCTGCACGCGCAGTCTATTCTCATCCTGCTGCGGGTGAGCTGCTCTTGAAGTGCTCTTGAACTGCTCTTGAACTGATCTACGTGTCCCACCAGTGCTCCAGGTACTTGTCTGCCACCCGTGTCCATGCGTGGTGTCCATGTGAACATCCATTCTCCAGCTGCACACCCCATCCATGTTCGCCCATGCACCCGCAGGACTGCGATCATGCACTCGAGTCCCTCTCCAGGCTCCATGTGGCTGGCAGCACTCGGGGCCAGCACCTCCCACCCTCCCCAACGTCCAAGGGCCGCAAGCGCGCCGCCGCCACACATGACGCTCAGCTGGCCCACGACCACGCGCGGGCAGAGGCCATCACGCTCCCTGACGTGGAGGACTATGGGGACCTGGACCTGGGTGCCCTGGGTGGACCTGCTGCTGGCCTGCCGCTGGGCCGGGCAGCCTCGCTGCTTGGTGCCGCTGCCAGCAGCGGTCTGGCGGGCAGCCGCGCGGTGGCTGCGGGGCGGGCGGACCTGGCAGGGGTGCGTGCTTGCACGGCTTGCATGAGCAGGTGGTTCAGCCGTGGTATGGACAACGCTTGGATCAGGGGCACATGTCTGCATGGGCACACTCTACACTGCTGCAGGGACAGGCCTGTAAAAGTCGCACACACCATCCTCCGAGCATGTGCAGATGGTCATGCACCCGCCTTGCCAGCATGCTGCACACCAACATATGTTCGCAGTCCCAGGCAGAGCTGCTGCAGCAGGTGCCTGCGCTGGGCCCCCTGCTGCCCACAACCCCTCGGTTTGGGCTGCAGCAGCAACAAGGGCCGCTAGCAGTGCTGCACGAAGTATGTGATACATCTGCGTGTCTGTATCACATTGCCACTTGCCCATGTCCTGCCGAACCTCTCCTCCCATACTCAAAGCCAACCAGATGCTTACCTTCACAGCATGTCTGCTAGCATCAAAAGTGGAACAAGTGCGGCTCACTGTGTGACGTGCTCGCAGCCTGAGGTGTTTGAGGAAGGTGAAGGGGCCGAGTTCGACCTGACGCTAGGAGAGGCTTTGAACGTGCTGCAGCCGCAGCCAGCGCCTGAGGCTTCAGCCCAGCAAGGGCTGGAGGGCGAAGAGGCTACAGACGGGGCTATGAGAGGTCCAGATGCAGGAGGGGCCAGCCAGGAGTCTGGACATCCCGGCTTGTTTGACTTTCCGCCCAGCCCTGAGGCTCACCGGCTAGTAAGAGGTCCTCCCTCACCCTTTGCCCCTGCAAAGGCCAGGTCAGAGGCTGCTGGTGTGCACGCTGAGCGCGAGGGGCACCTGCAGCCACGCGCCCTGGACTTCCGAGGCCTGGAGGACCTGGATTACTGCGGCGCTGCTGCACCAGCTGCTGCAGGTGCACGGGTTGCAGCAGCGCCAGAAGCATCAGAGCGCACACCAACAGTCGTCTCCTCAGAGTTCCATGGTGCCCCTGTGGGTGCATACGCAGGTGATGAGGAAGTGCGGGGAGGTGTGGGGCACGAGGCTGGTTGCGCTTCAACTCAGGGGCATGTTGAGGAGCACCCAGCTGTTGCGCCAGGAGAGGGAGGTGCAGAGCAGGCACAGTATGCAGGGGCGGCGGGTGCAGCGCCCGGGGGCCAGCCACCAGGCATGAGGCCCCATGCAAAACAGCTGACAGACATGTTACCCTTGCGCAAGCTGCAAGTCGGCAAGCACATGGTGAGTGCAGTATGTTGATCACAAGGTGCGGAAGTAGATCATGTCAGTCTGTGCCTGCCGATGCTGTCATATAGCATTTATTCAAGTGTGAATGATCATCACGGATCGTCCTCAAGTGTCAAGTGTCAAATTGTGGATGATCGTCCTCTTTGATCATTGCATGCGAGCTGTCGTCCATCCTCTGGCCGCTCATAAGTTAGCACCTGTTGTGTGAACGGCTCAAAGCCTTGGGTGCAAGGCGCATCTACTCAGCCACCTCTCATAATTGCTTGGCTTGCGGCTGCTCAACACGCATGCTGGCTGCAGGACCCGCCCGGCGAGATAAACACGTTGAGTGGTCAAACGGTCCGCACATGGCTGTCAGACCGCGGAGACGTACTGCGTGACGACCGCCCCTCGCAGGCATCCCTGACACTGCGCGCGCGTGCAGTGCTTGCAGCAGGTACAGCAGGGGCAGCACCACCACGGGCCCACACCCCTGGGCATGGCCGCGGCCGTGGGCACGGCGGTGGTGCTGTGGGGCACGGTGGCGAGGGTGAGCCACAGCAAGAGACATGCCCTGCGCTTGTGCTCGGCCCACGTGCCCAGGCAGCAGTGTGCAGGTCCCACCTGTCCGTTACGGAGCATGCAGTGAGCCCAGGCCTCCTGCTGGACCATGTTCCTGGTCTGGGCCCACGCACAGCCGCACGCCTGGCCAGGGCACAGCAGCAGGTTCTGGGCAGGCCTAGCACAGTGCCCGTGAGCGGCACGCTGGCTGCGATGTATTACATGGCCCTGCATCCTGGCTTTGTTCATGACCATGGCCACGAGTACCTGCCGGGCATCTTCCCTGCGCCGGCTGAGAAGCTGGCTGGGGAGGGGGCAGTGCATGCAGAGGCAGAGGAGACAGGAGCTTCACTGCAGAAGCAGGACCAGGAGCTGGCGCATGAGGCAGGCATGGAGGCAGAGGGCATGGAACCTGACGTTGCACAACAGCTTGAGGATCACCTGCTGCCTTCCCTTCCAGGCCCACAGACGAGCACCCTGTTCCTTGCCAGACCACCAGCTGTGCTGCAGCAGCCAGGTAGGTCTGCAGTGGTGGGCCAAGATGAAGATGAGGGGCTGGCTGTGGTACCCGAGGTACAGATGTATGCTGAGAATACGGTACAGGAGGTGGAAGGGCCTGTGGGGCTTGGCACGGTGACAGCAGTGGCTGTAGCCCGGGTCACAGTGGGTGCGCCAGCAGCCCCAGCTGCTGAAGCAGCGCCTGCTGGGGCAGAAGAATACGAGGGGCTTTATGAAGCTGCAGGGGTTGAGGAGGGAGCTGGGCTTGGCACGGGTGAACATGCACGGGCTCCGTTGGACGTCCGAGGGCCATGGGCAGCAACCACAGCTGATCACAGCAGCCTGTTGGGCCTGGGCGGCAGCACCGGTGCTGGTGATGGCGCAGGAGGGGAGGCAGAGGTGGATCAGGGGGTGCAGACATCTCCAGAGGAGGAGATACAACAAGGGGGCAAAGACACGGTCCACGTGGGCGTGCTGGGCAAACGAGGGACACACATAGCTTCATTGCCCCGCGAGACACGGCGTTGTGCAGCAGCCCTGGTGCACGCGTTCCACCGGGCAGGTGCAGCAGCCGCTGGCGCAGCTGACGATGCAGCCGGCGGGGCAGGGACTGACAGGGCCCTGGGGGCAGAAGAAGAAGCAGCAGCAGCACAGGGCGGCAAGAGTGTGTCTGCACCACGCAGCCTGCCACTGAGCATGCTAGCTCGTGGGCTGAGCAGGCAGGCGGCTGCTCGCGCATTTTGGGACCTCATGGCCCTCAGCTCAAATGGGCTGGTAGAGCTGCACCAGGCGCGCCCGTATGGGGATATCCGTGTTGCCCCCACACCCGCTCTGCTGTCTCAGCGTTTGTGACATTGCCGGATGCGTTGAACAAGTTTGGATCGGCTGTGCACCTGTGCGCCTACAGGTCCGGCACATCAGTACAGCAGGGGGTGCACTTGTTGCGTGCGAGGTTGTGCATGCAATGCTTTGAGCGTTTTGGTCTGTCACACAAGTTGCAGTTAACAGGTACTGGCGGACGCCTGCTGAGAGGTTAGGGTCCATCATCTGTGTCTGGCATTTTGTTGAACTCGCGTGCTCTGCAGCTTCTAGTGGTAAACCATAACCTCTAGCCAAAGACATGCAACAGCCACCCAACTGGTTCATTTGCAAGTTACACAACAGAACCATAAACAACAAACATTTCAAGCTGTGGCTGCATGCCCATCTTAGACTGAGGTGCACATCATGCGCCCTTCTGCAGGCAGCCTTGCAACCAGTTGCAACAGTCCTCACACCAACAACATTGCTATTGACAGAATGTTCAAGGCATGAACATCTGCATGAACATGGTGAAAGAAATTCAAAAGCCCCTTCTCATCAGCTGCCAAGGGCACAGCCCCCAATCAGGTCCTCCGCTTGTACTGGTTCGCTCAGGCAGCCACCACACTGTTGCTTGCATCCCACGCCAGGTGCTCCACATCAAAATCAGACACGTACCAGTGGCATGCGGCCCCTTCATATCCACCCGTCCCCACCCACGCCTGGTCCCCTGCGCCCTGCCCTGTCGCAACCTCCACCCAGGTGTACAGGGGGTCACTGGCCGCATGGCTCCCTGCCCCTGCCCTGCGGCCACCGCTGCCCGCTGCGCCCTGCTCACCCTGTGCGTCCCATCCGTGGCCTGTCCTCGTGCCAGGGCTCAGGGGACCCTCAGGCGTGCGTGTGCCGCCGAGGCCCGCGCTCAGCTGCAGCGATGACAGGCCCCACCCCGCAGGCACCTCCCCAGCGCCACCTGCCTGTGCACCGGCCATGAGCGCGTAGTACGCTGCTGCACTCTGTAGTGCCCACTGCAGCCGCAGCGCAGGGGCCGGGCCATCTGCCGCACCATCCTGCGCATGCACATCAGCAGGCCGCCGGGCAGTGCTGGGCCCAGCCTGCTGGTCTGCAGCCGCCCCCACAGCTGGGCCTTCAGGCGCTGCTGCTGCTGGTGCAGGCGTCGGTGTCCCGACCATGGGTGTAGGTCCTGGCTGTGCCTCGTGCCTTGTGGCACTGGCCCCAGTCCTCCCTGCCATGCCGCCCTCCCCTACGCTCCCATCCCCCACTCCGCGTGCTTCAGGTGCCCCAAGACCCATCGCATCCTCGTGTTCTGGGCCCTCAACCGGTCGCTGCGCGTCCCCAGGCAGCACATGCTGCAGCTCCTCCTGCAGCTGCAGCAGCTGCTGCGCCACAAACGGGTCCTGCGCAACAAACAGAGCAGGTGCGAAACAGCAAAAGTTCCAACGAATCCAACCATCTTGATGCAAGCGCAACATGCGACAAGCAGCGGCTAGCTCGTAGCAAGGCTAGGGAGCAGGAGCGGCCAAGGACCACACTCAGAAGGAGTGTGCATTGTGATACAACGCACAGAACAGCAAGCAGCTGTAGTTGGTGACATAAGCGACGATAAGTGCAAGCAGGCGGATAGCTGTGCATACTTGTAGCATCTCAGGGTTCTGCTCCAGCCGGGCAGCCATGGCATCAGCAAACACGGCATTTTGTTCACGTGGCTCAGCCTGCCGCAGCCTGCAGTGACAGCAGCAGCAGCAGCAGCAACAACACGTTCCGTATGAACATGTCCTCAGTATGAGCTTGCAGCTGCACACAAACACGCAGGTGCTGGCATGAAGCCCATGCTGCTGCAAGAGGCGCGCATGAGTGCGTGAAGCATTTGGGCGCAAGCGGCGAATGGCACGGGGTGCAGCTCAGTGGCCGCCAGCAAGCAGTTTGCACCTTGACAGCACCGTGTTGATGAGCAGGCGCATGGTGGAGGAGGCCCGCGCAGTGAGCTGATGGCTGGAGGCCCGCTGTGCTGAGCCACCTGGTGACAACGGCCCTTGTGGGCTGGAGCCGCTCCCGCCCACACCTGGCCCTGCACCAGCTGCACCTGTGTGATGGGCTTGACCCTGACTTGCTGCAGCAGCACCCCCTGAGGTACCGGCCCTTGAGAACAGCCCAGCCACGCGCCTGCTGGCCCCGCCAGGGGACACGGGAGGAGTGGCGGTCGAGCCTCCCCCCGACGTCTGCCCCCCACCAGTTGCACGCTGCCGCACGCTGGGCCGCACGTGCAGCTCTCCCCAACTACCACCCTGCGCCTGGCTGGCTGCGCTGCTGCCTTGCGTCGTTGCACCTGCAGCACTGCTGCCACAGGCCGGCGGGGGCGGCGGTGCTCGTGGCCGGCTGCCCACACCAACGCAGTGCTCTGTGCGCCAGCCCCAACCAACACTGGGCCCAGACCGGCCGCTGCTGGGAGCCTGGAACAGCATAGCATGTGTGCTCCAAGCCAGCGCACATGTTGGGGGCCCCTGAGGCCAAACTGATGAGTTGAGTCCCTTCTGCTCTGCTGCCTCTTGGCTGCCCAATACGTGGACCTGCTCCCCATGACCAGCGCCTGCTGCTGCTCCAGCGCTGTCACCTGGCCCTGCGCGTTGTGCGTGCTGTGGCTGTGGCTGTGGCTGTGGCGGAGGCTGCGCATGCTGCAGCCGGCGGAAGCGGAGCAGCCGTCGGCGCAGCTGCATCCTGGGCACAGGCGCAGCAGGTGCTCCGAGGTCCTCGTCCTCCTCACTCTCGGGCTCAACGCCCGCGCCGTGTGCGACGCCTTCCATTGCAGTGCCTGGTGCACCATCTTGCAGTGAAGGCCCTGCGTGGTCACCACTGCTGCTCTGACCACCCTTGGTTACATTTCCCGCTGCAGCACACGGCCCAGCACTGCCGCTCGCTGGCCAGGACAGCAGGCAGCTGGAGAGGGCGCGCAGCAGCAGCGGCTGCTCATGTGGCTGCATCACGTCCCCATGGGCGGACACGTAGCGGATGGCGGTGTAGTACTGCTGGTCTGCAGTAAGGGTGCAGGAAGTAGACGTGGAAGGTGTGAGATCACCACCTCAGGTGTGAGACAGCAGTGATGTATGGCTGTTGTCCATGTGTGTTGTGCCTCACCCCCCATCATTGAGCAGAACATCAGAATGCAACACGACGCAAATGCCGGCCTGATGGAAAGGCCGCAAAGCACTGCGCACCCATGCATCTGCTGTCGCTGCCCGCACCTTCCCACTGCTTCTGCAGTTTGCCATGCAGGCGGACCATGAGAAAGCCGCCAGGAGGTGCCGTCCGATCAAGTGCAAACACCTGTTGAACAGACGGATGGACAGGTGAACGAGGGGGCAAGGAGGCCGTCAGCACATGAGTGAGGGGGCAAGGAGGCCGTCAACAGCCGTCACATACATACAACATACAGCATGTGCCAGGATGTGGCTTGAGCTGACTGAAGCATCACATCAGAGAGCCAAGATCACAGGCCAAACACACGATGGCACGAGATCAGGGGTGCACTATCACCTGTATGGTGTCAGTCAGCCGGCAGGTGTACACTGGGGAGGCGGGGTACAGCTGTGTGGGGGAGGGTCCCACCAGGAAGGACACTGCCCGTGGGGGGTACAGCGGGTCTCTGCAACCAGTGGGTGCCAGAGCAGCAACAACGGGAGTATCAGGGTCAACAGACGCAGTGGCAGGAAATACTGGCAACGGCTGGGCATACAGTCACAGCAATTGAAACAGCATGAACAAGCTGACCCCATGCCAAGCCGCAAATAGCTCGACATGATTACCCCAACATACACAAGGATAAGAATTTGAGGCTCTGAAGGTGTTGTAGCATGAAAAGCATGACGCACCCGTGTTGATATTGTGCTCTGTACACGGCCACACGGACGTACTTGACCACGCAAGCAGCTGACTCCAAGGCATACAGCAGCGCCTCGTCAGCCTGCTGTGTTGTGCTGCCGGTAGAGCTCCAAAAGTCCGCCTGATCTGTGAGCCATGACGGCACCACGGCACCAGGTATGGTCAGGCATGTGATACATGGCGCATGAAGGCGTACCGCATACGAAGAGTCCAGACAAACGAGTTTGCAAGGCAAATTCGTGCAGTGATTTCAGGGATAAAACATCCTTCAAGCAACACATGACACATGTACGCAAGAGCAAACCTGATGCATCCAGCCCGCGCTGGTTGCAGATGTTATGCCTGCATAGTTTGCTTGATCCATCCACACCCACCAGGGGACAATGTGTTCTCAATGCATTGCAGCGCATGGTCTGTTGAGCTGGCGCAGAGTGCCTCCGCAATCAATGACTTGGGGTAGTTGGCGGTCACATCACGCGCCCATGTACGGCTGGCACTGACATACTGTTCCAGAGCTTCAAGGTCTTCACGTGCATCATCACAGAACTCAAGCGCCCCATGACGCCGCATCCTGCATGGTGCCAAGCATGCATGGTGTGTGGTGCCGTGCATGACGAAAAACAAAGTATAAAATGCGCCTCACATGCAGCAGAGCTGAAAAAACGCATATGATTGTGACCGTGATGTATGAACGCATTGAATAAGCGTGCAACATGATCCAGGAAAACCCTGTTGGTGCCGCGGTGTGGCACTCACTGCTGTCGGATGTGCTGCCTTATAGCAACCCTGTCCCTCAGATCGAACTGCCTGAACTCCTCCATTTCCGGCTCTTCGTGACACGTTTTCACGCTTGTCCCAGATCTATCGGGGTATTGGACGCAGTATAGGGCTTCGACTTGATTGAACAAACAATGGTGCTGTGTGGAAGGTTGCCATATGTTGTGACCATGAACATCCAAATAGGTGCTAGCTGGGACAACCTGATGCAATCAATCCACATTTAAAAACCTGCTGTATGCTCGGTGAGCTATCTTACACCAACTCTGTGACCACACAGTGCAACTCGATCTGTACCGTACATTCCGTGCGTGCATCTTCATCTGCTTACTTTGCTTATGATCCGATTCTGGTGTACCACGGGCCGCAAGCTCTGAGGACATGAAACCGCCAGTGAAGTACGTATGATGATGCCACACCAGAAAGGTCTTCTGGCGAGAACGCCGCCAACTACGTATAGTGCACTGAGTAACGACTTATGAGCTGCTTTCATGCAATGTGCCTCGTGTGCTGTGTGACCTTTCCATGTGTCCGCTGTGTGTGGCATGCTGCGCCACACGGCCCGGCGGCAAACTGCACACAAGGTGCATTGTGTGGAGCTTTGTGTGTCAGCTGACTGCGCATGACATGATCCGCCTTTCATATGCTCAGGTGCTGAAAGTTTTGAACCTGCGGATTCTGATGCATTTTGTCTGGAAAGCATGATGGCTGCAAACAAAAGCAGATGGTTGGCAGCAACATGCCAGGATCACACCACCTCGGTCACAGGCACCAGCTGTCATCGCTCGCCATGTCAGGTACGGGGTGCTTAGGAACAGCTGAACTTGTACCGTGCCACCTGTTACAATTGGGCATGCTGAATCAGTTCCAAACTCGACCGTATGCCCAGGTGGAAACCTACAGGTCACGAAGCATCCGCATGGCATGCAATCATGGTCCTACATGCCATGTGAACTCGCACAGGATCATCAGTGAACTGAAATACATGTCATGATGAATGCACACTTACCCCTGCAAATTGAAGGGATGATGAACCATACCAGGAAAAATGCACAACACAATGACAACATTATTGATGCGTAGTGCCCCCCTGCTGATGCTCTGTACGTCACCAATGCATGACGCCACACTTGGTAGCAGCACACCAGTGCGTCAACCTGCCCAACGTTGCTCAGCGTTGCGAGACATGCCAGTATAGTAAAGCATTGTTCTGAGGGGTCTGCATTCTCTTTCTGTGAAATGCAAAAGCAGATTGGGTGAAGATATGCAGATGCGCCGCTTCAGAGTGCATGGGGGGGCAGGGGGGCTGCGGGCTCCTGGTGCGGCGCAGGAGCCACTCGGTTCACGTTGTTGTTCCGCAAGTCTGACAGGCAGTCAGACGCACACGCCTGCAACAAGCAAGCACATCACAAGCACGGTCAACTATGCATGACGTGATGCTGGCTTTGTGCACACTACCAACCACATGTCTACTGATGCCCAAAGGTCACCAGCTGCCAGAGGTGGTTGCTCCCCGCTCTCGTGCCCAGTCCCGTTCCCGTCCCATTCACACTTACCAACCAGCACATGATTGCAATGGCCACCAGGTGTACAACGGAGGCACCCACGTCGCAGTAGTACCATGAGTTTGCAATCCCCAGATCTTGTGAGACCTGCGGTAATAACCAAAACAACCACAAGCATCGGGTGATTCACACCTTGTTACGTGAGTAGCCAAAGCAAGCCCATCCCCACAGCAATGTTGTGGCTGTGTACTTACCGTACCCACTGTTGCCGCTGCCACTGCAAACGCCACAGCCGCCCAGAACAGCAGCAGCACAAACATGACCTGCATGTTGCGTGTTACAGTAGTATACAGCTTGACCCTTCCTCTGACATGGACAAGGGCCTGGGAAACTGATGACGTGGGCACCCGCAGCAAGAACGACACCAGGCATCAAATCACACCTTGGCACAGCACAGCCTCGTGTGGTCTGCTGCGCGCTCACGGTATGAGATCTCCTCACTGTCCCAGTACTCATAGGGCGCCTACGGTACAGCCACAGCACATGTCAGTTGAGGCATGACACAACACAACAATAGTAATACCGCAGGCTGCTAGGGTGATGATCAGGGCAAACAGCTCATCTGGCATGATGTGGGCAGCACCACGAACTTGCCATGGCCTGAAAGTGGCAACATGATGTGCAAGAAGCGTGTGCAAAAACGGAAGCATGCCTCAGCCCCCCACCCCCACCCCTGCGGTATTACTATTGTTGTGTTGTGTCATCACCCACCCACTCCGGCCTCCTCTTACTCACTGTGGGTTCGGGCTCATCCCCAGGCCGACCCATGCGGCTTAGCGTGTTGTTGATGAGCTCATTGAAGCGGCCCTTGTGGCCCAGGTAGGACGGACGGGGCAATGTTGGGCGCACAGGTGTGAGGTTTGGCGTGAGCTGAGCCGGCTCGTTGCCGGCCGTAAGCTGCGCCCTGGCCTCCTTCTTGGCTTTGAGCACATTGTAAGGGACCCATCGCCGCCACCCCTTGCCTGCCCCAGCATCGCCCTGTGCTGGTGCACCCACGTTGTCGGCGTTGCCGGCTGCAGATGGTGTTGCTGGCACAGACCCAGATGGAGCCGCAATCAAAGATTCAGCCTTGGGCATAACAGCTTGGCTGCTGCGATTAGTTAATAAGTTATGGGGCTCCACATCGCCTAGATAGATGCCCACGTGCATGGGTGTATCAGGGCCACTGGTGAGAGTCGCCAACATGTCCTCATCCACAACTCCTAGTGGGCTGGCTCCAGGTAGCCCCTTCCTGTTGTGGCCATGGCTGAGCAGTGGCAGGCTGCTTGCGCGCCGTGCAGCAGACGGACCCCCTGCGTCCTCCGCAGATTGCTCGGAAGGAGTGGAGGGGCCGCTGCCGTCCTGGGCGCTCCCCAGGCCCAGCAGTGCCCGTGCACGAGCAGTCATGCGGCCCCAGGGGGACCCAGGCTGAGGGGCAGCGGCGGGTGCTGCAGCAAAGGCGGCTGGCGGGGAAGCTGAGCTCGGCGTATCTGCAGCCGGCCCAGGGCTGGCATATGCACTACCCCAGTTGCTGGAACCGCTGGGCCCTGCATCAGGGCTGCCCCTCCCCTCCAGGTTGAACCTGACAGGTGTTTCAACCTCCGGCACGAACCGCATGACTTTGGTGGGTGGTGTGGCTGCACCAGCTGCCGCTGCAGGGGACCACTCCCCTGCCTCATCATCACGTGTAAGCGTCTTGACAGGTGGTGGGATCATCGTGGCCTGGGTGCTGTCTGGCATGCTCTGGCTGGAGGTGCGTGGGCCCTCAGATGGCCGACCAGTGGCGTGGGCTACCCTTGACAGGCCTGATTTGCGAGGGCCTGAAGTGGTGGCTCCGGAACCCGACCCAGAGACCACCTGCACCATCAAGGGCACGGGCAGCGACTTGCCGGGTGTGATAATGGCACCGGGCATCCCCACGCTGCCGCCAGGGCTGAGAGGCATTTGGGCGTGTGATGAGGACCGGGCAGCTCTGGACGGCGACAGGATCACATCCTCTATGGGGGGCACAGCTTTTGATGGTGGGGGAGGTGGTTGTGGAGGTACAGGTGGCTGTGGTGGCCATGGCGGCTGTGACACATCGTCAGACGATGGTGCACTAGGTGGGCGTGAATTGAGTGGTGATGGGTTGGCAGAGGGTGGGCGAAGGGGCCGGCCGCTTGTGGATGATCTAGGTGCTGTTGGTGGCCTGGGAGGCAAACCAGCAGACGACTGCAGCAAAGAAAGAGATGTGCTTGTAGCAGCCATAGAATACGCGTCCGCAGAGGCATCAGAAGGCTGCCGGGATGTTGCTGATGCTGGATGCTCATCCTCTACTGACTCTTCAACCTCCATGACTTGCATGCCAGGTGGTGACAGGGCACCGGACCTGCTGGCAGCACCGCTTTTGTCATCCACCTGTTGCCCACTCTGCAGCATCCGCGCGATACCACTGCTCTGCCGGCCTTGGACACTGCCGGGCGAGGAGCGTGTGGGCGACGTACCCGATGACCCTTGTTGCGGTACGTCCTGGGCAAGCCCATCAGCCCCAGCGCCAGTGCCCGACCCTTGCTGTGCACCTTGTGCATGTCCGTCCTGGGTTGCACTCTGGCTCTGCGCTTGGGCCACGCCATCCTGCTGCCCATCCTGCCTCTGACCTGCCTGCACCACCTCTGCACCCCTGGGCTGGTCCCGTGAGGGGCGGGTGTCCTGAAAGGGGCTTCCCTGGGCAAGCTGCCGCACAGCCCCTGGTTCACCGCGTGGCGGCCGCCGCGGTGCAAAGCGTGGGCTGTACTTGGCGAGGTACTCGCCCCAGTAAGACAGGGGCTTGCCATTCTTCACCGTGCTACCACCCACATAGGAACGGTTGCGCGCAGCTGCCAGGCTGCAGGCAGGAGCAGCAGGAGACGCAGCAGGCACACATGTGAGACTGTGTGCATGGAGGACGCCTGCGCCACAAACTTTCAACGCAAATGCAAAGCATGTGCAAACCTACTTGGCCCGTCGTTGGCCCAGTAGGGTTTCGTCAACCAAACGCCCTGTGCTGTCAAGCTGGTGGCCTGAGTTGAGTCGTTGGGCTTCCAGCTTTGCCATGGCTTCCTTGAGCCGCTTGATCTCATCCATCAGCGCTTGCTGCTGCTTCTGCGCAGCCACCATCTGCAAGCAGCATGCGGGCAACCCTAACACGCTTTGTCTCAGCTGCACCCTGAAGCAAGCGTGCCCAGATGAAGCCTTAATTGCAGACTATGCCACAGGCGGCAAGCAATCTGCTGTACCTGAGGATTGGTTCCATCAATGCTGCCGCAAACAATGTACATGAACCAGTTGCGGGCCTGGACATGTAGGTCCAGCTGTGCGATGACCATCAGCACCAGCGCAGACATAAAACAGCCAAAGAAGTAGTTGGCAGCAGACAGGTTGGTGTACCTGCAGCGTGCACGGACACCGGTGTATGATCAAGCATACATTCAGAAACTGAACCTGAAACATGATAAACTTCATGTTACAACGAAAGACTGCAGTGTGCAGCAATCTGCCCTCGGCGGTCCAACATGCACAACTCTCAGGTGATGCTGGGTAGGCAGTGGGTCAGTGGCAACCATGCGAGTTAACCCCTGTACTCACACATTGGCGCGCATGTCACCACCAACTGTGTGGTAATGCTGCACCTGGCCAAACACAGCAGCTGATGTCAGGGGCCGGAACAGGGTGGCGAACGTGCCGAACATGGCCACGCCAACAGCTGCAATGAACTGCTCCGCAGCACGTGACTCCTTGAGCCAGAACCTGGAACACAGCGAGGTGTGAATGCAATCAGATGGATGGCAAAGTCTGGCTGCAGCTGTTGCATGGAGGTGTTGCTTGAACATAGAGCAGCGGTGCACTTTGATGCCTGGCTTGCAATGCAGCATACAATACAGGTTCTAGACATGGCTAACACAGCAGGCAACTCCCTGCACACCTCAGGAGCGTGGCGATGCAGTTGAGTGCCGCCAAGAACAAGGAGCCGCGCATGCGGTCTGCCAGGCTGTTGTCAATGCACATGCCCACGGCCCCACCATACACTGTGCCCTGGCGGATCATCTGCTGTGGATGGAACGGCCTGAAGCCATCTACCAGTGCGTTGGTTGGGTCGGTGGCAAACACTTCTGCTAGGAAGTTGCCTGCGATGTTGATGTCATCACGTGTGTCGCAGAATGCGCCTAGACCCATCAGCCTGCAGGTTAAAGGCAGTGCACATGACAGGCATCACCTTTGTCCCTGGGTCCTGCAAGTCCGGCTGTGAGGGCACATGCGTTGCAGCTGTGTTATGTTGAACCATGTGACCTTGAGCACACCACAAGCTCGCAGCACGCCCCAAGCCCATGTGCATCCGCCTGCTGCACCCAGCATCCTACTTGTTGAGCAAGCTGAAGTAGATGCCCAGCTTCGGCCATTCATTGACGATGACCGCGAGCACAAGCATATTCTCCAGTGCAAAAGATTTCTCGCGCTTTTGCTGCAGGTACTGCACTCGCTTGCGAGCCTCCTGGATTGCCAGAGCAAACTCATCGGCTGTGGCGGGGCTGCCTCCAGTCCCTGATGCAGCTGATGGCATGGGCACTGGGATTGTCTCACGGAAACATGTGTGGTACAGCCGCCGAGCGCCAATCAAGAGCATCGAGATGCCAGTGAGCATGCCCACTGCGTGCATCATGGAGCACCATCACTGCATGTTGTGTGTAGTCTGCGGGCTGCAGCAGCATGATGTGGGGGTTGACTGCAGTGCCACTGTCTGCACCACAATGTTCAGTATTGCAGCTGACATGGTCTGCATGTTTGGGGCACAGGCACCCACCAGCCACATGCCAGTACAAGAAGATGAGCTCCCGCTTCAGCCCTGCGGATCCGGAGTGCGGCGTACGTGCTGGCAACTCGTCTGCCAGCTGGAGCCACTGGGATGACTGGAACATGTAGATCAGGTACAGGTCGATGGCCATCTCCCAGACGTAAACAGCAACGAGCCCCAGCTGCAGAAGACGCAAGGGCATGAGAAACAATAGCAATCGCAGCATGTCAGGTGACGGTAGCAGCGACCAGTTGTAGATGCGCCCCAGCTGCTGTGCGCTGGTGACCGACCTGTACGGAAACTGACACTACTGCTTGCCACACAGGCACAAGACACACAGCACCAAGCTTCACCTGCAGCGCGGCGTTGAGAAGGTCTCCCAAATCCAAATCCATACTGTCCATGCCGACATTTACATGTTGCACGGCCGCTGCCACATGCTTACTGGCTTCATCCTTCGCCGGTTCCAGCGCAGATGGCTCGATGTTACCCCGATGTGTTGCCCCGTCTGCAGATATGATAGAAAGCGTCTCAGTGCCAAGGCACCGCGCCTTCTTTCCGGTCGGACATTATGCTAGGGGGACCATACATGCAAGCCCGCATTTCCCACGTGTGAGGGCGTTCCAGGGAGTCCCAGCGCCACGCACCATGCCTGGGCGTGCGCCTCCTGATGGTGCTGGGTGACCATGGACCATCTTGGCTGGACACAGGGCTTCCACTGAGACGTGCAGGGCTTTGCACCCCTGTCCGTATAGCTGTTGGCCGGGAAGGGCTCGGTGTTCTTGGTGGCATTCTTGGTACCCAGGACAGCTGGTTCTTGGTGGCCACCAGCACCGGCAGATACACAGATCAGGTCATTAATGTACCTAGTTAATTTTGACATGCCTTAAGTAAACCATCTGTCAAGCAACTCGTCCGACTTCTCAGGCTCGGGTTAATTTTTACTGGAGTCGACAGTTTAATGCTAACAGCTCGCTAGGTTAAGAACTGAGCACGCATTCCGCTCTTTTGCTTCTCAGTGGAATCCAGTAATGTTTTGGAAGTGAGGTTTAGGAGGCTGCTTGCACCATTTCCATAGTTAAACGGCAGCTTACATGTGGGCACAAAAGCCGCAGCGGTCAACCCTGGACCAACATCGTTGACTAGTATTGAGCAAGCTGTGCAACGAAGATATGCGGCTGTATTGTGTTGAAACTGCATCATGGTTCTGTTGCTTGACCCTTACTGACTGGGCCCACTGACGATGTCATATTCTTTCGATGAAAGCGGGCTCAGTGGCAGCATCGACATTGTGAGTAGCCTTGAGTGAGCTCACCATCTGGGTCCACGCAAAAGTTCACAGCACAAATGTGCACCACCATGCAGGATGCTGCCAGGAGGGCCCCAGTCCCTGCACCATCAGCGAGGGCTCCTGCAGCGCAGTCCAAGTTTCTGGACCCAAGCATGGACAGCCTTGACATGGGCGACGTGCTGAGTGTCAGGTATGTTGTCGCTATGCTTGAAGCGTGTGCAGCTTCCTGATGCCCTGACGCTGCGCTCATGCCACACATCAGGGATGGTGTCCCTGCACGGAAGCCACCTGCAGCTCCAACCTACCCACCCAGCTCCCCAGATTCGATGCCATCCCCCAGGCCGGCCGGTGGCATTGCACCAACACGCAGTGCAGCTGTGGCCGGCAGACCAGGTGCACGCATGGAAGACAGCGATGATTACAGCGACAGTTTTGATGACTCCCCACCTGCACGTCGGCCACAGGGCATCCCACCAGCGCGCTCCCCCCTCTCATCTACCACGGCATCTCCAGGCCCTGACAGCCCTTCACCAGTGCGTGGGCCTGCTGCAGCAGTCAGAAGCTTTGGGCTTGATTCTGAAAGCGACAACTCACCCGCACGTGCACCAACTGTAGCTGCTCGGCCGGGTGGTTTAGACGCAACAAGGGACAGCCTAGCCAGTTCGTCCCCTCGCATCTCAAACCCAGGTGCTGCCCTGCCTACTCGTGCTGTGGAGCAGCCACCAGCAGGTCCTGGCAACATACCAGCAGGGCCCTACACATCGGCTCTGGGCGCTGCAGTGGATGCCTCCCGCACCTCAGGCCCTGGCATCATACCGCCACCCCCTGCTGCATTGCCCACCGGAGGGTCTCCACAGCATGGTCTGTATGAGGAGGCACGTGGTCTAGGTGGCCCCGGTCCTGCAGCAGCAGCATCTCGTGCAGCTGCTCTGCCCCCAGGCCTTGCATCCAGTCCTGCTTCGGCAAGTCTGGCAGCCTTCGGGGTGGCAGCCGAGGCGGCAGGTGTGCCACATGCAGACCGCATGGTTGGCCCGCCCCAGCCTGGGCTGCCGACCACGTTGCCGCCCGGCCAGCAGTACGGGTTTGAGGCAGAATCTGCTATGGCCAGGGGGCCGGCCCTAGTGGGAGCAGGGCGCCAGCCATCACCAGTTGTTGCCCGACCAGGTATGGGCATCCATATGCATGTGTGCTTTGCCGCGGTATGGCGCTGCCGTGTGTTCGATGCATTGCATGTGCGATGCTGTATACCATGCTGCACCTCGGGCTTGGCACATGCCATGATCTGATGCCAGCCTTGACTGGCGTGGGACAGGTGAGATGCAAGCTGGGGCCAGCCCGCCTCTTCAGAGGCCTGTGCCAGCTGAGTGGAGTGATGATGAGGGATGGGATGGCGAGCTGAGCTTAGGTGATGGCACTGGCGCCTGGGGCTATGCGCAGTCCCCTGCCAGGCCCCGCAACAGCGGCCGGCGCAGCCCAAACATTCAGCTGTCAGCAGATACCATGCAGGGGCGGCTGGAGGCAGCAGTGCAGGAGGCACTGAAACGGCATGTGAGCACATGGGATGTGCGTGATGTGTGCAACTGGGTGGAGGTGATCGGCTTCCCACAGTACCGCCGCAAGTTTGCACACAACGGGTGCGGAGCGTTTTGTGCCGGCAATAGCTCATGCATCTGTACCAGCCGTGCAATACATGAGGGGCTCGCAGCTGCACTCACTCTGACCAGTTTGTGCAAGCACCCACACATTGGGCCAGTTCTGTGTGTTGGCCTGTGGCACCCGATGATTTCCACGCATGCTGCGACAGCGAATGGACCAACAAATTGTGAATCAACTCAGCTAACACAATATCTGCATGTGTATCGCATGCAATGCAGAGTGGATGGTGCACTGCTGCTCAAGCTGGATGAGGGGAAGATGCGCAAGGGGTTGGATATCTTGCCTCTGGGGCACCGTGAGGCACTGCTGGCGCGCATCAATGTGCGTGGGTGGTCTGTCTACTGACAGCACACCACTGAGTTGAGGCTCCATTTGCTGGGCGATTGATATCGCAGGATCAGCAAATACTGCATGTCTGCTTGTGGCATCATCATCATCTGCTGCTTGTGGTATGTTGCCGTTTGCACCACTGCATTGGTGGAGGTAGGGGCAGTTGGCAGCTGAAAGCGGCGTATCTTGCCTCTCAACTTCATGAAATTCATGTCGGTTCCTGAACAGCACGTGCGGTATGCACTGACCCACACAGAAGCTGAAGGAGTTGGTTAAGGAGGTTGGTGAGGATGACAGCACGCGTGGAAAGGGCAAGCAGCCTGTCATAGATGCGCGCGAGTTCCCGCGCAACCCTGCATCTGCCAGTCCTAATGTCATCCCACCAGATCCGCACCTGGGGCCAGCACAGGTGCGCAGGAACTACCCACGGAGCCATTCATGCTTGACCGCAAGCCAGCATCGCAAGGGTGTCTGTTGCGCTGTGTTTCCTGGTTCATCAAGCACCTGCCCATCTGCAAGCAGTATCTTCAACCGCTTGTGCGGTGCATCATGTGATGGTGTGGTGCGCTTGCGCAGGGCAAAATCACAGTCAAAGAGCAGCGCAACAAGCTGCTTTATGAGCTGGACCGCACGGTCAACAAATCAGCACAGGCTGGCGCCCTGATGGACCAGATCAAGCGTACCAAGGAGCTGACTGATGAGGAGGCCAAGCGCCTGCGGGGGCAGCTCATTGCAGTGGAGACACAGCATAAGCTGCTGGAAAAGAGGTGGGTGCGTAAACTGCCAGGTTCAGGTAGCTGATTGTCTGGGGCACTGAAGGCATAGCTTGCTGACACCAAGTGCAGCATCAAGCACAGGCACCTGGTGAAAGATGGTGCTGTTTGTGTGCTTGCAGGGGTCCCCCTGTGGCAGACCCTGATGCCGCTGTGCCATGGCGGCCACCAGATGGATGGGTGAGCACATCCCATAAACTGCATTGTTGTTTTGTCCTGTTTAGCTCTCTGGCCACTGATGGTGCCGTAAGGATGTTGCCTGAGGCCTATGCTCACGACAGAACCCAGCAACACTCAGCATTTCACAATCACTATGCTTCTGCAGACATCCGAGCTGCACCCAGAGCGCATCGCGCGCCCAGGCGAGGATCCTAACCTGGATCTGACTTTTTCACCGCGCATCACACGCATCAAGGACCTTCCAAAGGTTGGAGATACGGGCTGCAAGCAAGGCGGATCAAATGGAAAACTTTGAATGCCTGGTGCATGCAAGAGTTGGGTAGCTGCGCACCTCTGGCAAACCTGTGAACAGTTTGGCACCATGAACACAGGCAATGTCTCTTGACCCCACATCTTCACCTGGTTGCCACTTATGCATGGCTTTTGTGGTACCTGTGGCTAGGTATCAGATGCAAGGCTGCTCTTGGGCATACCTGACGGTCTTGTCATGTGCAGGATGGTGACCGCGCTGGCACAATCAGAGAGGCAGTGGAGGGCGCCTATCGAGAGCCAAGCATTGCTGTTCGGTGAGGCCTTGTTTCATGATCTGATGTGGGTGTTGCGTGTGGCTGGTGACACAGGCCTGCTGGATCATGGCTGCTGTATGGGCCACTAACGGTGTGCTTGCCACAACTGCAGCATTGACCGTGACCTCAAGGAGCGCGTGCGGCTCAAGGAGGCATTGGAGGATGAGCAGCGCAAGGTAAGGTTTGCTTGCAATGATGATGGCATGCATTTCCCGTGATGCAAGAGCTGAATAAGAACGTTCATCTCTTGGTTGATATGTCCAGACTAGTGGGTTCCTTCATGTTCACTATGATTCACAGCATGCACTTCTGTGTTCATGGCGCAGGCTGAAGAGGCGAAGCAGATGGAGGACCTGAACAGGGATGCAGAGGAGCTAGCCAAGACCAAGCAACGGCCTAAGACAGAGGGCTTCATTGGGTACTGGGTGCCAGGTGGCCTGGGGTACAACCACAAGAAGCCCAAGGCCAAGGTCAGGGCCTGCCCAGTATCATGCGGCTGGCTTGCTGCCTGCTTTCCTGCGGTAGCTCGGCAGGAGCAGCGTGTAACACGGCGGAGGCTAGGAGCACATAGAGAAGAGTGACATAAGCGCCCCTTGGTGTTCTGATTTGCCGACATTGTCATTCTTGCGCGCAGGAGCAAGACTCAGCCCCTGACAAGGAGGCGCTCAAGATCAGTGATGACATCAAGTTCTTGGAAAAGAAGTTCAAGGCCTGGCAGTATGATGGTCACCTGACACCCCCTGCGTCTGAGAAGATCCGCCGACCTTACCCAGCACTGCTGGAGGCCATTGATGAGTTGATTGAGGCGATCCTGACACCCAAGGAAGAGGTGCGGTGGCACTTGTGAATGCTGCTGACACGAATGGTAGCCTGGGCCAGGCAACTGGTTGCACCATCATCAGCTATGACAGCCAACTGCAACATGAACAGCTATGACATCAGCCAGCTGACATGCATAAGGCTCTGTTGAGGTTTGCAGACCAGGCGTGACTCTTGTACGTGGTGCTGGCCTGCTGCGTGTGTACCCAGATCTATGGCGCATTTCGAACAGCAGTGAAAACCTTCTTCCGAGAGTCAAACTTTGACCTGGAGGGGCGCAAGGTGAGGTCAGGGACTGTGACGTGGTGCAGCAAAAGGATCCTGGTGCAAGCAACCATCTTGAGAATGGTGACTGTCATATGCCACAAGATCGCAAGGTTTTGGAAGCCCCCACTGTGTTGGGCTGCAACACACCACGTCCATCCACCATGTCTTAATTCGCAGCATGCTTTTGATCAATCTTGTGCAGCGCAAGGTTGATGACCGGGGGCTGCCTGACCCCTTCCTCAAGCGCATTGCACGCATCAAGGGCATGGAAAAGCTGAGCGACCTGGACAAGGCCAAGATGCGCATGGAGGAGCGCCAGGCAAAGGTGGGTTGAGGCTCATGGGACTGACGTGTCAGGGCGAGTAGCATAAGGCATGTGCAGGCATAAGAGGACTGGAGCGAAGGCAGGAGGCTTGAGCTGCAGGATGAGGCAGTGCTGGAATCAGACAAGCATTCGCCCACCACCTACCCGTCTGCCTCATGCTTGCAGCCTCTAGGTGCGCGGCCAGGGCGTGATGGCAAGGGAGGTGTGGCTGTGGCAGACGTTGAGAAGCGGCTGCGTGAGACCAAGATAAAGGCGGCGGCTGGCCTCATTCACATGGCCGAGTTTGTCGCGCATGCGTGAGTGCGGTTGCAGCTGAAATGGCTCACATGGTGGCGTATGCACGCACGGGATTAGCATTGCTGGCTGGATGCTTTCTTCGGCCGGTGCCGTGAGTTTGCTGCAACATAGTGATTCTGTGTCTTCTCTGTCTGCAGCTATGGCCGCAAGAAGGAAGGGCTGGACTCGGACTCTGAGAGTGAAGAAGATGAGGAGGCCAAGAAGAAGAAGGAGCGTGCCAAGCTGAAGAAGAAGGGCCTCAAGATAGAGTGGACCGCGCACGGCCCATTCGTGCCAAATGGTGGGTGGCGAGCTTGGTATGACCAGCCGTTGGATCAGCCTTGTGTCACAAACTGTTGGTGCCTGTTTTCCCGATGGTGAGCATGGGGCCGGTGATGTGGCAGCTGAATGCCCATCTGCGACGGTAAGCGATGGAGGTGCAATGTCGGTTGTTGCTGGCAATAGTGGCTCACTAACAGAACAGTATCATGGCTGTGGCGTGTACAGGTGTACTTGAGCGTAACCTCCACTCAGCCAAGGCATGGGATGTCCTGTCCAAGCGCATGGGCAAGTACCGCACGGTGAGAAAACAGATATTGAGATGTGTGGATGGTTGTGAGTTGCGGGGTATAGCAGTGCAGGAACAACGCTGACGTTGAAGCTCGTGCATGGATCTGTGTCAAGGGGTGGTCAGCGACAATCTCCATATATTGTCTAGGGTCCTCATAGCCCAGTACTGAAATGTACATGCCTTCAGAACAAGTGCGCTCACTCTGCTGTGGCTGTACATGTAGAAAGTGGGCCTGGGTGCGACCACGATTGATGAGGCCAAGATGCGCGACGACATGGCTCGTTCAGCTGCACTTGAGAGAGAGGTGGCCAAGGCAGACCAGTTCTTCAGGCTGCTGGGCTGGCATCACGCGCAGCCGCGGCCAGCTGAGTCCTCAGGGCAGCCACAGGAGGACATCACAGGCGAGCTCATCAACAGGTGGATGCCTTGGGCCGGAGGAACAGGGTTCACTTGAATACACGATGCATGGTCGTGCATGGTTGGAGGCATTCACACTCTTTGGATGCTGTGCTGTCATGGACAAGTACACAGCATCTTAGTATCACCGTGCTTGGTTGTAACTGGACGCGTGTTGGACGCGCAGGCTGCTGCGGCGTGCACTGTATCTGGCTGAGCTGCGGGACCGGCAGGTGGAGATGATCAAGGAGGCTAAGGCAGCCAAGCAGGAGCACCTGAAGAAGCTGATCCTGTATGTGTGGTTCAACACGACTGGTTACAGAATACTGTCGCATGTATCTTGCGGCATAACCTGCACAGTGTGCATTATATTCAGTCGCTGAGTGGCTGGGGGTTTGGTCGCGCGGTGTTCGGGCTCATGGTTGCAGGCAGCAGTCACGACTTCCTGCGGGACACCCACAGGTCAAGGAGCTGCAGCGTGAGATCTCTAGGGTCAGTATACCTGCCAGGCGGCTGTGCATTGCTGACCAGCTCATGGGTAGAACAGGAAGGGTGCCTTCCCTGGTGTTTGGCTGAGGCTGCCTGGGGAAGGTGTGTGCTACGGAGCTTTGCTACGGTCATGTCTGCTGCTTGCCTGAACACAGGTCAAGGCTATAGAGGTTGACACAGAACCGCTGCCTGAGGTGGACTGGGATGCGGAGCAGTGGAGGTATGTGCATAGGGTCGAGCAAACTTCCTACATGTGCTCTAGCACGTCGCCCTGGAGCGTTGTATAGCATCTACATATTATAGATATGGGTGCGTGACTATGGAATGTGGAATGGCAGGCCTGGTGCATGTGCATCCAGGTTGATCTGCATCATGCACTTATTTGTGCGCCTGTGTGTCCAGGGAGGATGGGCTGCAGGACCTGCAGAATGAGGAGTTAGCTGTCCGGAGGCAGGAGTTGACAAGGCAGTGGGAGAAGCAGCGGGCACGCAAGATGCGTGCGGCTGCCAAGCGGGCGCAGCAGGTGTGTGGGTGCAACACTGTCGTCCTGCACATCCATCGTCCCCCAGGACAGACATGCACACACGGATTTACGCAGGACGCTGTGGGTGCACCTGCGAAGAGGTCATGCTTTGTTGTGTCTCCGGTGCTGCTGCTCGGCACTCTCTGACAGTACGATAGACTTCTGCGTTGGTTCCAAGAGCCATGGACATGGTTCGGCCACACGCAGGTGCAACACATGTCAGAGGTGATGGCAACGGACTGGCAGCGAGCAGATCAGCCTGACTGGGACGTGGACGATGTGGTGATGCAGCACGACCACCTCACATACTTTGTGCGGCTGCTCGGGCAGGCGCCATCGTCAGAGATCCGCAAGTTCCTGCGCATGCCGCCCGCGGTGAGGCAGCACACACGGTGCTTAATGCTGCGCCTGCTGAAGCTCCTTACACCTGATGGACCTTCCCATTGATGTGTTGTCCTCAGGATCTGCCAATCATCATATCATGTGCATATCGTTCATCCCCTGAGGAGGCAGCTCAGACCCATATTAAGCCCCTAACCTGCTGCCTCATGGGTACACCTGATGGGGGGGGGGGGGGGCCGCAGGGGCTACAGGATGGTGGCAAAGAGCGCAGGGCTGCCGGGCCGCTGGATGAGGCAGAGGGTGCACCAGGCCTGGTATTGGAGGTGAGCCTGTGCTTGCTGCAACTCGGCGACCCCCCAAGCATCCATCCTGCGGCAGCGCCATCCACACACTATGCACAGAATTTGTTCACGCTTGGAGCTCAGCGCTCCTCTGATACTATGCCCCTTGCCCTCGTTTTTCTTGGCAACACATGTGTACCTCTGTGTGCAGAAGTATGATGGTGGGGATGACGCGGGCGGTGGCCCACGGGCGCGAGAGACGGAGGAGGAGCGTGCACGGCGGCTGCGCGCTGAGGCGGTCAAGGCGCTCAAGTACAAAAAGATCCGTGTGTTCCGCGCTCTCACCACTATGAAGTTTGTGGAGTTCACAGACCAGAAAGTTGCAGAGCGTGACAGGTGCGTGGCCCTTGCGCTCTCATGCGGCATGGTTACACTGTTGTTTTATATTTGAACGGCTCCTGAGTCCTGGCTCTCATATGCTGTCCAACTGAAGCAATGCATCCTACGGCGTTTGGCCAGGCTTGTTGACATGTTGGGTGCGCTGGTTGGAACATTGATTTTGCTTGCGGCCGGTGCTGCTTACACGCTGCTCTCACAGGAAGCTGAAGGAAACACTGGCACGACTCAATGAGGAGCGTGACGGCAAGAAGCGCACGATCAGCCAGCAGGAGAAGGTCAGTGTGTTTCATTTGCTACATGTTGGTTTTGGAGGGTGCATTACGTGCGCTATGCCTGAAACGCACCAACAGGCATGCAGCTGCTTCACCCTGCACATCCAACATTGTGCATTGTACAGCATGGATGCAACCTGCTGCTCTGAAAGGTCATGTGATTTGTTTCCATCACTTGATTCGTGTCCCTGTCTACCGTGTGGCGCTGGCTGTCGTTTCCTACTGATCACTGCATCATGCACTGACTTGCGCATAGGATGGGTTCTTCCAGCGGCTGCTGGACGACATTGAGCGCCGTCGCCAGGCCATGGAGGAGCGCATGGCACAAGCTATCCATGAGCAGATGGCGGCCATGGCGCCCTTCCGTGCACGCCCCTTCTCCCCTGGCCGCTACAGCTCTGGGGCCACAAGCCCTGGCCGTCCAGGGCACCGCGCCACATCTCCAGGAGCAGGTGGGATGGGCAGCCACTCAGGTACTGCCACGGGCTCCGTGTCTCCATCGGCCTATGCGTCACGGCCCACATCTCCTGGGCCGCCACGTGCTGGTGTGGCCGCAGCAGCAGGGGGTGCTGCACGGCCCCAAAGTGCAGGGGGTGCGCCGCGGCAGGGCGGTGGGTTCGCGTACTGGTACGCAACTGGTGCATCTTCGGGCGGCAGGACACCCCGCGGCAGCGGCCGCGCCACTGGGCAAGGTGCTGGTGTGCCAGGTGCAGCAGGGGGCACTGCTGTGGCAGGCCGTGGCGCCAGTGGGCAGCACACTCAAGGCCGGGGAAGACCCATGTCTGCTGGTGCAGGGCGGCACAGCGGCCGAGGCAGCCCTGGCAGGCGGTCAGGCAGCCCGGCCCCAGAAGCCTCGACCGGCTCAGTGCCTGGTGCAGGAGGACACCCGCCAGCAGCAGCAGCAGCAGCTCAACAGCAGCAGTACGGGCGGTACCGCGTGCCCCGCCCTGCCAGTGCAGGGTACACGGGGTATGTGGGCCCTCGAGGGGGCACGTGGGCTCGTGCAGGGGCCAACCCACCTCCAGGCGTGGAGCCAACCCACACAGCTGCAGGCCGCGGGCGCGGAGGTGCGGGTGTGACGGCACGCCGGGCGGGGGCCACACGCGCACAGCAGGGCGAGGAACATGCCATGGGTGTGGCTGAGGAGCTGCATCAGCAGATGGCGGCCCACCAGGCGCGCTACATGCAGAACCGCGCAGCAACCCGCACGGGACAGCGAGTGCGTGCAGGACTTTTAGGTGCCACTGACTCAGAGGCCAGTATGACACCTCCTGACCGCTCTCCACGTGCTGCCTCACCCTCCCCTGGGGCTTCCCCTCAGCCGCAAGCATCATACGCCAGTGCGTCAAGTGCTGGTGGTGGTGTGGCTGGGTCGCCGAGTGCAGGGGCACCTACATCATACCCTGCCTCTCCTGTCCCATCGCCTGGTGCTGGTTCATACCCTGGTTCACCTGTGCCAGGAGCAGGGGCCAGTGGCTCATATCCTGCCAGCCCTATCCCTGGTGCAGCCAGCCCATCTGGTTCTGCAGCCCAATGAGCTGTTGGATAATATGGCAGTTGAAGCCCCAGGACAGTCTTCAATCCGCTGATGCCACTGGTGCACATGACAGCAGGCATGTAGGCATGCAACTTGCTCTGTTGGGCATGGGTACGTGAGCTTACATTTGGTCAGGAGACACGTATATGCACATGTGTTCCAGGAATTCCTTGCCCGCCCAGTGCTGTGCAAAGGAAGAGAAGTTTGTTGTAGCGCAGACAAAGTGTGATGATACAATGGTGGTGGGTTGGGAGAAGGCTTCCTGGTACCTACACTGTGTGTAAGTCCTAGCCTGCAGTTCAGCGTCCCCATAGCCACAGTACTACACAGCATCTGCGCTGTGTTAAAGCACACAACAGTAGCAGTGGCCTTGTCGACCTCCCGGCCTTGCTAATCATGCCACACACTCCTCAACCGTGCATGTGATGGGACGTGGTCGGGGCAGCTGCATGCGCACTCCTCAGCTGCACACAGCCGCACGGCATGTGGGGCACAGCTTGGAGTACTGACCCAGCCATTGCTTCGCACACTCCTCATGGAACGCGTGCTTGCATGGCAGCTGCATCACACGGTCCCCCGGCGCATAGTCCACCAGGCACACGGAGCATGTGCCGTCAGTGAAACCAGCCGCGCTGGTGCCTGTTTTGTCCGGGGGTGTGCCCCAGGTGGTCACACGCAGGGACTGTAGAACATCCTGAGGTGTGGGCACCTTGACATCTTCCAGCTGCACTAACCTGCAGGCGAGAAGCCAACATAGGCAAAGTACATCATTCCCGGAAGCGAAAATGGGACATGGAGAGCATCAATTCCGTACATGGGCAGAGCAACATCATCCATGGTTGTTGCTCTGGGGCAGCTGACAATCATGGATCTATTGTGCTGCCCCTCGGCCCGCCGGCCCCGAACACACCTTTCATATGACATGCCATCCACATCTGCGTAGTCGCCAAGCTGCAGGGCACCGCCACTGCCCAGCCGGATGGGCATGATGCCTCCACCAGAGGTGGGCAGCCCCAGGAACCACGCACCCCCTGCAGGCGACCAGTGGAGCAGACCAGCAAGACATGAGCGCAGGCACATGGACTGCGCACACGTTGAAGTGGTGCATATGCAAGACGCAAGGACGTCTCACAGCAAAGCGCATGTTGTTAGGCACAACTTGCACCTGGCCTGCTCAACATGCGCGCACCTGGCCCGTCACCTCCTGTGCGTATGAGCAGTGCGCCGCGCCGCTCGCCACCCTGTCCACCAAATGCCCCCAAGCCAGCAAACAGCCCCAGACCTGGTGCACTGAGCGCGCCTGGTGCAGGCCCTGCACCTGCAGAGGGTCCAGAGCCACTGGGCCCTGAGCCTGCACTCGCGTTGGTACCTGAGCTGCTGCCTGCCACAGCCCCTGACGCCGCTGCTGACGGGCGGCGCAGGAAGAAGGGCAGCCCATCAGCTTCATCATCGTCCGCCCTGCTCCCTGCACCAACGCCAGGGAAGTCAAGGCCCACGCCACCCCCCAGGCCCTGGCCCCCAGTGAGGGCACGCAGGAGGAACTCAGCCAGCGACATGGGCCCACCACGGGCTGCCCAGCCAGGAGCAGCAGCACCTGGGCTTGATGCCGATGCTGCGGCTGCGCTGGCAGCAGCTGAAGTGGGGGAGGTGGCGGCGGTGGTGGTGCCCGCCACTGGGTTTGTAGGCGTGATGGTGACTGGGGGGTTGGAACGAGGTGGGGGAATGGTGGAGGAGGGGTGGTGGGTAGTGGCAGGGCCGGCTGTGCTGGTGTGTGCTGCACGGCTGTACTGCTCTGGCCTTGACGCAGACGACGCAGCAGCACGTGCAGCAGCCGTAGTGGATACACCGCCACCGCTCTCAGCCAAAGACATAGAGATGGCCATTTGCAGCTGCCTGTCCTCTTCAGCAGCCAGCGCCTCCTCCCTCGCCCGAACCAAGCTGGCCACGTCATCTCTGCTGCGGCTGATGGCACCCAGCAGAGTCTCACGCTGCTCCTGGTGCTCGGCCAGCTGCCGCCTGAACCTGTCCTGGTACGCGAAGGACCCAGGCAGGGCCACACCGCTGGGGGATGCCCCTACACCTTGCGCATGCGCACCAACAACGCCTGCAGGTGGTGCGTAGGGGCCGGCGGGGCCAGTGCGCACGTCCCAAGGGTACTGCTGTCCCGCACCAGCGGTACGACTAGTACCGCCCACAAGCGGGCCGCTGCTGCTGCTGCCATATGGCCCACTGCTGCTGCTGCTGCCCCCTGCGCCTGCGAGTGTTGCAGACCCGCCCAGCCGCGCGGTGCTGCCAGCAGAGGCAGCAGCACCAAGAGACAGGGGGGCCTCCCGCTGCCGGCGCAGGTGCTCGTGCAGGCTCATGCTGGCACTGAAACGCCCTGAACCACCGGCTCCCCCACCCATGTCATCACTGTCATCACTGTCAGCCGCAGGGTCGTCCTCATCCAGGGCGCTGCGGTAGCCAGGCAGCCCACTAGCCATGTAGCGGCTCATGGTGCTTGCCCGGATGGATGCACTCGGGAATGGCTGCAGGCCACGCAGCATGGATGCAGCGGCACTGCCACCTGCACCCGCACTTACGCTGCTGCCAGCGCTGGTGCTGATCGTGCTGGGCTGGGCGGCAGAGCGGCCGGCAACGGCTGCACCATACGTGCTGCCGCTGCTGCCTGCGGCGACAGAGCTGGACGTCATGTGAGGGGCTGGCGTGGTGGTGTTGGTGGTTGCAGCAGATGTCGCCACACGAGGCACCCACATACCTGATGAAGCACCCCCAGCACTGCCCGAACTGCTGCTGCTGTCTGCGCTGCCCTGCCTGACTTGCAACTGGGCTGGTTGCCGCGAGTAGGGCACAACACCTGCTGCATGGTTGGTGGCTGGTGCACCTGGTGCACTAGCTGCACCTGTGGCCAAAGCCGCACGGTTGGTGCCCAGTCCAAGCGCTGCAGCCACACGTGACGCTGTACCACCTGTCACATTCATGCTCCCACCCATGCCTGCACCCATGCGGGCAGGGCTGGCTGTGTTGCTGCTGCCGCCGCTGTTGGCAGTGGAGGTGCCAGCACTGCTGCTGGACAAGCCCAGCGTGAGCCGCGCATGCTGTGTGGCTGGCTGGAGTGGGCTGCTTGCGCTGGCAGTGCCTAGGCGCAGCCCGACAGAGCTCGGCGCAGCGCCCGTGACACCACGAATGCGAGAGCTCACATCGGCGATGCTTGGTTCATGGCTGAACACCGATCCTTGAGTGCCAGGAGCATGAGCCACAGCACTGCCCCCACCATTAGTGCTGGTGATGGAGGGGATGAGAGCAGCTGGTGCAGCGTGGGAGCGGCTCATACTGGGAGCACGCAGCAGTCGTGCCGTATTGGTGGCTGTAGTAGAGGGGGGCGAGGGTGTGGACAGCACAGCAGCAGCGCCGTTGTTGGCGTTGGTGCCGTTGGGGGTGGATGAAGTGGACTCAGCCACAAACGTGGGGTCAGGGGCCTGTGCGGGTGTGTGCAGGACGACGCCGGGCTGCACTGGTTGGGATGAAACAGCACCACCACCACCACCAGCATGGCCACCAGCGTCCAGCCTGAGAGGCATGTTGAGGCTGGCCGCCCCAGCTGCAGGCTCACCGCCATTTGAGCTGGTTGTTGAGACTCGCTGGGGGCTGGTGGGCTGAGGCTGTGCCTGCTGGGGCGCAACAGGGGTTGTACTCGTATGTAATGACAGGCTTGGGGCACGGGACATGCTGGTGGTCCGTATGATGGCACCTGCAGGGACCGTGACCCCACCTGCCCCTCCAATGATCCCACTGCTGCCACCAGTGCCAGCATCAGGCTGAGACGCAGATGTGATGTCAGCAAAGCGTCCGCTGGAGGGGCGCCCTGACGCCGCTGCAACAGCTGCACCAAGTGCAGCGCCACCTCCTGCAGTACCACTTGATGCACTACCTGTGTGCGGTGCCAGTATGCTGTTTGACGCCGCTGTTGCCTGCCCCCTAGCACCAGAGGTAGGGCCCCTGGTCCCGTCGCCTGTGGTGGCAGTGGCTGAAAGCGCAGGGGATGCAGCCGCAGCTGCTGCCCCTGAGGCAGACACTCGAGGCAGCGTGGCCGCACGCCCCCGACCAGCCCCAATCAGCTGTGACATGCCAGGTGTGGTAGCAGCAGCTCCACTGCGAATGGCCCCGCCGTTGAGTGAGGTAGAGGGGATCAGGGAGCGCGTGTGTGCCGTGCCTACGGCTGCGCTGCCAGGCGGGTTGGGTGGAGGCGTGGGAGTGAGTGTACCACGCACAGTTGTCACAGCTGCACCAGCCCCACCTGCCCCAGATGTATGGCTGCCCCTGTGGGCTGCAGTGGCTGTGGTTGCTGGTGCGACAGCTCCTGCAAGTGCTGGTGCATGCATGGTTGCATCAGACAAAGACGCTCAAAGCCGCACACCAGCATGATCCTGTGCTGATGCATCAGGCCCTGAAGCAGTGCAAGCACGCAAGACGAGCGCCCTTACACCTGTCCAGTTACACCAGCACTTACTAGGAGAGCCTGAAGACAGAGCAGCAGGGCCAGGGCCAGGGCCAGGGCCTGGTACATGCATGGCCCTGCCTGCGCCTGTACCTGCACCTCCTGCATGCCTGCTGGTGCTGCTTGAACGCGCAAAGCCTCCAGAGCTGCTGCCTGCAATAGCTGCAGGGGAAGAACTAGGCGCACCAACACGAGGCGCTGCAGCAGTTGAGCCGGTGCTGTGCCCTGTCGCATGGGCAGGGGGCACCATGCTGGGCTCCCCTTCCGCGCGGGACCGCAGCTCCTGCAGTTCAAGAACAAGCACAACATATGCGCATCGGCTCGTGCAAAGGACCTTGCGAGCCCCAGAACTATAACCAACGTTGTCAAGGTTCCGCTTTTCGATTTGAGCAGCCATAGCCAGCAGAAATCAGAATTACAAAGAGCTTAGTTCGCGCACAATAAAAAACATCATGGATTGGTTCGCACCTTGCTCTCTTGTGATATGCCCCCTCTGCTTCAAAATTTCATATCAACATGTTCTCATAACCCATAAGGACCACAGATGTCCGTTGAAAAGTTGTGCAATGTTTTGCGACGAGGCCGGAAGGAGCGACTATGAGCATTCTGTGAGCACCAGACGAGCTAAAGAGTTCCCTTTGAACGTCGGTACAGTTTGCAGTGCATGGCAGTACAGGCGCACTACAGCACTGAGCCACTGACCAAAAGCACCAGCTTGCAGAAAAGCCTGCCTGATGTTACAGTCATTTAGCTGCTGGACATTATGCTTTGGCATCACCCACATCAACATAACTAGATACCTGTACACCTGCAGTGTGCAGTCCGTATCCTATCTCCGCTTTGCTGTTCGCTCGCCCCTGCCTGAACTCTGGCCTTTGCGCTTGGCCCCAACAGGAGGCTCTGATGCAGGTGCTGGCTGTGTGCCCATCATGAGAAGGTCCTCCCAGTTACTGCTGCCACCTGCACCGACCCCAGACACCCCACCAGCTGCAGAACCCTTCCCTGCAGCACCAGTCAACTTGCCCTGTGCCTGGCCCTGCCTCTGTGAAGAAGGCAGCGGGCTGGTTCCTTTGGCTGCGTGCAAGCCAGTTCTACCTGACTTAGCACCCCGGGCGGTGCCTGGTGAGGCGGTGGCTCCTGATGCTGAGCTTAGCCCCATGATGATGTCCAGCATTCGGTTGCCAGTTGGAGCTGATGGAGCAGCAGCAGCAGCCACAGCACCAGGTGCATGCGGTGCTGCGCCCACAGCTGCTCCTGGTTTGGGCTGGGTGACTGTGGCAGTCGAATTTCCAGCTGCACCAACCTCAGCTCTGACCTGGCTGGTGGCATTAACACGCACAAATGCAGTCTGCGTGGCCCCTGGTTTGGCAGGCATGACAGGTACAACAACCGCTGCTGCCTCCGGCTCCGTACCAGTAACATGTGCTGCGGCTGGTGCCTGTTGGGCTGCAGCAGCTGTGGCGGCAGCCAGCAGGCCTCCCCTGTGCCTGCCGTACCCCTCCTCTGCCAGCATGTCCTCTTCATCTGATGAGGAGTTGGCAGCAAACATCAAACGATCCTCCTCCTCGCCCTCATCCTCCTCGGCTTCAGGCTTTTCATCCTGCACACCATCACCAGATGTACCAGCCGCCCCTCCTGCCTGCTGCACAGCATGGTTGTGGGCTGTTGTTGGTGCAGCAGCCTCCGCTGGCAACTCCATCGCAGTTGCTGCGGCCTGGGATGGCTCTGTTACTGCCTGAACAGCTGTCTGACCCGCTGCGGGGCCGGTGCGCGGCTTCAGTCCCAGCGCGAAGCCAGTTGTATAGACAGGCACTGCATCAGATGCCGCACCTGCGGCAGGAGCACTGACGACTGCAGCTGCAACCAGCTGTGCTCCTCCAAATGCTGCACCCTGGCCTCCTCCTGCTGCTACGTCCCCATCTGTGCCGCGTGTGGCTTTCGCACCTGTTCTGGCAGCACGCGCAGCACGGTCGTCAATCACGGACAGGCCACCCAGGGGCTGCCCAGCAGAGATGCGGCCTGACGCTGGCCCTGTACCTGGCTGCTGCTTGGCGGCAAGCATGTCAAAGAAGCTGGACCTGCTGACAGTGACCCCCAGGTCCCCTGGGCCACCCACTGATGCCTTGCTGCCTCTTGCAGTGTGCACAGCAGCCCTCACACCTGCAGCTGACGTGGTGGGCGCTGCCGCTGCTGCCGCTGCGACTTTGGGGCCGGATACGGGCCCAACAACGACCGGCCCACTGCTTGTTATTGGTGCTGCTGCACCTGGTGCCACTGCTGCCGCTGCAGATGTTACTTGCAGTCCCTGCATCAGCCCAAGGTCCTCCCATAACTGCCCAGCCTGTTGCTTCACCCACTCACCAAGGGATATATCATCCTGCGGTTCACTCGCACCCTGAGCTGCAGTGGCTGCACTGCCTGTTGCCCTGTTTGCTCCCAGATGTGTGAAGATGTGAGGTACTGGACTGTGCACGTTGCAATGCAGTACGCGTGGCAGGGCAGCCAACTGTGCTGCATGGTCTGCAGCAGCTGAAGTTCCCGGCTCTGCAGCCACTGGCAACAGGGGGAGCAGGTTTGCTAGGGCATTGTACGCGGAGACGGCGGCCAGCAACTGCTGGGTGGACAGCACCTGCACGCGCGCCATCATGGCTGTGGCTGTGAGGCAAAACGGCATGAAAAAGGAATGGGCCACTTGTGCACCAGTCTGAGCACCAGCCTCCAGGGCAGCTGCCACGAGGCCCTGAAGCAGCTTAGTGGCAGCAAGCAGCCGCGCCATCACAGCCACAGCTGCCTCCTGTGCAGGCACGCGGTGGGTCTTGCGTGTTGTGGCCCCCTTCACGTGCTGCAACGCCACGCCCTGCCCCTTGTTCCCACCGGCCATTGCGCTGGCGCTGGTTGCTAGCTGCGTGAGAGCCAGGAGGTCATCCATGAGGCCTGTTAGCTGCATGGAGGACAGCAGCCTCAGCTCCCGTAGCACATGCCGCAGGCGCCGCAGGTAGCTCGTGCCCCGGTGCTGGCTGTTGTTCTTGTAGATCAGCTTCCCCAGCAGTGCGGCCTCAACCCATAGATCTTGACACTCCAGGGTGCCCTGCAAGGTCAATTATAATGCACAATGAGCACGCCATTGGCATGTCCATGTCATGGGACTGCTCACTACAATGTGTGTCCTCGCGTACCTTGAGACCAGCTAGATTGATCTGGCGAAAATAGGGCGCCACATCGCCAAATGAAGAAAGTTGCGCCGCTAGGGCTGCCTCTGGGGGCAGCGCCCAAGTGCGCGACATTTGAGAGGTGTGTAATTCTGCTCACTATCAGACGTTCTCAGAGTTTCAGGTTTTTGCAAGGTCATTGGTGGCAAGTGATATACTTGTATCGTGTCCGCGTGGGCCATCGCCATACCACAACTGATTGCGGCTGTTAAGGGGATGTTGCAGCTACTGGCATCATCCTTCCGACACGGCAGTCTAGTTCAATCATTGGGTGCGTGTGGATCGCTGATGTATGTTGTTTCATACCATGAAAATCAATTCGCGTATGCTCTTGGTGTTTCGGGAGCTGCAGGTGGAGCAGCAACGTGCTCGTCATTATATGGGGGCCTAGGCGCTGTGTCAAGGTGTGTGAGCATTGTGGTGGTATCGCTACCAGCGGATCTGATGCTCCTTCGGTCACATGGCCATGGCCTGCTGCAACCATGCAGGTGTGCAGGGGAGGCCTCCACCAGCTACAGCAATGAGCCCCACGGTCGCGGCTATGCAGCCCCAGCCAAGGCAGGTGCAAAGAAGCCTGCAGCGGGCAGCAAGGGCGCAGCACCGGCCAAGGCCGCAGCAGCAGACAAGCCCAAAGTAAGGAGCCCGTTGCAGAAGCTGAGGCTGCGCACACCTGCTTTCAACTCCCTGTCCCTGCTGGGGCCCTCTGAGCGTGTGGTGGCCAAGGAGCTGCAGGCCACCAAGCCTGGGGAGGACGGGGAACATGCAGGTGGGTACGAGCTGAAGACCGAACAACACTGCATTATGAGGTCTTGGCCTGCTGCTCGTGATGACCAGACAAGGCCACCACGGTGGTGGGCAGTCTGGCCTGTTGTGCGCCCTTTGCCTCTGTGCCTGGCACCGCACATCAGGTGCCAGTGGCCTTGATGGGGCACAGCAGCAACGCCTGTGCGCAAGGGCTCTGCATCACCACCGCATTGTTACGTTGCATGGCTGCACCTGCACCACAGAGCTGACAGATCTCAAGAGTGTGGGTCTCCCTCTCAGCCGCACGGACGTGGTGCGGGTGGCACACGACGCGCTGTCGGTAGCTGCTGGGCAGACAGTGCAGTTCAGGTGTGAGGAGGTGACTGTGTGCTTGCACCCTTAGTGCACAGCTTGTTCCAGCCAACTAAAGCGTGGTTGCATCAGAATGCTTCAGGCTTTTGCTGCTGCACTGCTGCATCAACTTGGTGAGTTGGTGAGACATCGCTGTTCTACCCCGACCACAGCATCACGCAAGTGTGTGTGCTGCACCGCAGGCCATATGTATTCAACTCCATCTTCCAGTCAGCACCGGTGGTTGCAGATTACGTGGCCAACGCACTGCAGGTGGGGTGTGCAACAGGGGCAAGCATGGTGGGGGTGTGAACACTGGTACGCAGAGAACAGGAAAGCTATCACTGCGCTCCCCTCAAGCCAGCAGTGCACCAGATGGGAACAGGGTTTTGGGGTCCAGGGTTAAGGGGTTTAGGGTTTCAGGGTTCAGGGTTTATGGCACAACGCACGCACATCATCATCCATATGGCGCTCCTCTGCAGGCCGGCACTGCGTGGCCGCGCATCGAGCGCTTCTTCCTGTCGGCAGTGGAGGTGGAGCGCGGCATTGCGGGCATGCGCGTGCAGGTCAAGGGCCGCATGGGTGAGATGAGTGTGTGCAACTGTGCATGTGTTTCGCAATAATGCAACCTTGTTTGTGACGTAGGCAACACAGAGTGCAGCACAAAGCGGCATTATCATGAGGTACTGCTGTTGTCTGCGACATCTCAGCTAGCCGTGCTACTGACTCGGGCCTGCATCTCTGCTTCTCTGCTCTTCCTGCCCTGTACTAAACCGGGAGCTTCATTGTGCATTACATCACTCGCGATGCCTTACTGTGGCTGCATGCTGTGGCCTTCCTTCCCTCCACAGGCCGCAAGGCGTCCATGTCCAGCACCAAGGCATGGCAGTCAGGGGACATCAAGCTCATGAACCAGAGCGACGCCATCGACTACGGCACAGCCACCGCCATGACACGACTGGGTGTGCTGGGTGCGTGTGCCATGGCATGCGCTGTGCTGTTCAAAAAACATGAGGCGAGCTGTGAGGTTGTTCCTTGGCGGCTTTGGACCACCTTTGCAGTGGGATTTGGAACCCGCTTGGGTCAGTTCAGTGCACATACTTGCAACAAATGTGCTACCTGCACGCCAGGCCATGCCGCAGTGTTCAACGCCAGGACAGTGTGTGTCAACAAATACACCTTGACAAAGTTCACCCCTGCGGCATGGTTGTCTTGCACACACACATAGGTGTCAAGGTGTGGATCCGGTACACCAAGGCTGCTGCTGCACCTGTGACCCATGTGCCCCATGCGCCACATGCCGGCTACCCACTGCCCCTGCGCCACCTGCTGGCACTGCCACGTGCACCACTACCATACAAGTGAGTACCAGATGAGGTGCAAGAACGTGCCTAAATTGTCTGGGCCGGATGCGTGCTGTGCCAAGTCACTGCAGTTTCTGGGTTGCGCTTCTGATGGCCAGTGCCTGCTCCGACCCGTCATGGCTGTTATGAAGCTGCGTGAGATGCACTGCTCGCCATGTCCTGCACCCACCAACCACAGGAGCACTAGCGCCTGGTGGAACACGCCAGGCCCCGCACAGCCTGTGACCAACCGGACCTGGGAGGCGCTCACCCCTGACTACCACCCACCTGCCGCTGCAGCCGCCGGCCTGAGCGTGTCTGACTATGTGGCCGCGCAGCAGCCGCTGCTGTTCACATCTAGTGGGTGCTGCACGAGCATTCACTTGTACTGCTGTACAGCTGCAGTGGTGCTGCACCATGTCTGACCAACTAACTGACTACCCAACTGACTGGTCATACTAGCACTGGGTCCGCGCTGTCTGTCCTGCATGCCAGCCAGGCGCCACCACAATGCCCATGGCATGTTGAGTTCTGCGACGTGCTCATGTCCACACAGATGTGGAGCGTCTGGCGGCTCTCTCTTCAATGTTCCCTGATGGCGACACCTCCTCCTCCTCAGCAAGTGGCAGTGATGCTGACGAACAGCCCAAGCAGCGCAAGGCGCAGGCCAGACAGGTAGATGCCAAATGATGAGGTGCCTGCCTGCCTCGTGATCCCTTGTGTTGGTGGATGCAGGATGGTGCATCAGGACTGCAGATGCTTGGGCGGCAAGGCAAGCTCAGGGATGTGCCATGAAATGCTGTGTGAATGATTTGGTTGCCTGCTGGTTGCTGGTCAGCCAGTATTGAGAGCAGCAATGCATCAGGCCGCAATTCAGGTGGGAGGCTGGGGCATGGATGGACTGATGGATGCGTAGATGATGTAAGTGGTACTGGCTGTTTGTTGCTGGTGCCTCAAACTGTAGCAGAGGTAAGCAGCTGTGCATGTCATGCTTCAGTTTCCACACACGCTGTCATTTGAGTATGAAAATGAGCCTTTGATGGGCCCCTTGCCTTCCTTTGATCTTTCAGTGCAGCATGGTACCCTTATCCAGCACATGCTTGCTTTGGTCACCAGCACAAGCATAATAAATCATTTGAGCATGATCATTAAGCTGTTCTGCTATTGTCATTCAGTTCTGGCTTGATCCAGTAACCCACCCACCGCCCATCCGCTTGTACATCCTGCATTCCCACCTGATCCTACCTGCAGTGGCCATCCAGCCACAGGCCGCTGGTCTGTGCCTTCTGTGTATGTGACTCCGAGATGTGACTCCCATCAGTTCTTTGAGATCTAGTGAACCTGCTCACCTGTTTTTGTTGGGGCAGTCACGTGACCAGTGCCCAGGCTGACCGCACACAAAGCATGCATCCCCACCACCGCCTCCTTGCCCGTTTGCACCCATAAAGCGAGCCCCACCAGCCCCATCTCTTATACACA